>CM024761.1:104954266-105354266 GCA_014218235.1 Colocasia esculenta | reverse complement strand
CGATACTTGTGCTATTTTTAGAAACTATACTCTATCTCATGCTATTGTGCTGTCTCTTGCTATATTTTGACTCCCTTGTACCTGCTGTCTTTAGATACTCTGCCATTAAAAGCGTTAATTATTTTAAGCCTGCTTGAGCCTGAGATTTAAGTCCTACTGGGCGTTATCGCTCACCCTACGTTATTTGATGTTGTGTTCTCAGGTGAGAACCGAGGATGACACATACACTCACGAAGAAGGGGATGACCAAGAGTGAAGTCAGGAATACCCTCGAGTCATATGTTATCTTAGAGTTGTAGTTAGTTATTCCTTTTATTGCAATGTAATTGGGCCCTATAACATGGCTCTGATATTAGTGGTTGTAACTAGACATTTGAAAAGTTATTAATGACAAAGATTTGCTTTAGTAATATTCAATGTGCAATGGTTTGATGTCTAGTACTCGCTCTATACCTTTTCTTGCAACTGCCTTCGCACTCCGATATTCCGCGTCGGGGCGTGACAGCCTGGCTCTCGCCTCTAACCTCCCCGCAAGAGCGAGACAGAGCCGCCACAGAACACACAAATGCATGCAACACCACAACCTGGCCAAGCTGCGGACCCACGCCTAGCACCACTACGTGGCTCCAGAACCAACGCAGAGAAAGGCAGTGAGACAAAGGACTGTCTGGGCTACATCGGGAAAAGAACCGCCTCAACGACCTCGGCGTCCCGCCCCAAACAAGAGAGCTCTACAAACGATTCAACGCCACGGTCCATACCTCATTTTCCCATCTCTAGAGTCCGCCAAGTCGCTGCCAACTCGAGCACGCTCGTAGCCCGGGTACTCCCTCAATAGGCTCTCGGGACGGGGGTCCCAGGCAATGGAGACACCTCTGAATGAGACAAGCACTCAAGTGCCAAGCACCGGGCGAACAGGCGGGGCAAGCACAACAGAACCACGCCAAGCCGCAGGCTTGTAACCCACAACACGCCCAGCAGCGAGAGGCACGCACGGACCCTCAAGAGGGCCGTCGGCCAACCAAGGCACGCACGAAGCAAGCCAGAACCTCAGAACACTACCAGAAGTACGAAAAACCCATCGCTCTTCTAATAATCGATTGACTGCTAGTCATCGATTATTAGCACACGCGACCCTCATGGCACCGCTGCCAGGACACGGCCCGAATGTGTCACCTTCAATCACTAATGCAGCCAGGTAACCTGCCGCTGTAGACGCGCGATTTGGCCCATCTCCCGCAAGGCTCTTTGGCCCATTAAGCCTCGTTTGACCATTTGTTGACCAGCTTCGGATACCATGTAGACGGAAGCATCGATGGCCCGCGCGACTACTGGTTGGCGGCAAGCCCCCTGGACATTGACTAAGTTGGCGTCCACATCCATGGACGTCTGCGGTTGGCGGCTGATCCCCGGACATCAATCTCGTTTACCTGGTCTACGCAACTACCCCAGAATATAGCCCACTAGCGCCTTTCTCTCGCCCATGCACCTCATGGGACCGTTCCAACGGGCATTTGGGCCACCTTGGCACCCCCTTGACCCAGTAAAAATCCTATGTGGCCCTCTACCCATTGGTTGGAGCATTTTGCAAAGGATTGCCAAGTGTACAAGTGTGTTTCTTCACACTTGAGCATCCAAGCCTCTAACTCCGACCCCACTGTCTATATAACAGTCCCTATGGTCCTCTAAGTAGGGGGGGAGAGGCCAGACGTCCATATGCTGATGCTTGAGAGAGGAGAGAGAAAGTTACACCCAACCTTCCACTACTCATCTTCTTCTTCCTCTCAATACTTGGACATCCAAGAAGGCTGCTTTAGAGCTGAGGAGCCTCTGCAAGGAGCTAGCATCATCAACCACGAGGATCAACTCCCCCCTCTTCCTCTCCTCTCTCCTTTCTCTCTTTACTAGTTGCATGTTACCTCACGTTCACACACACTCTAGGCACGTAGGCCACCTTCCTACTACCTAGAAAGGGGTTTCCCAACCAAAAACGGAGGGAAGAAGGGTGGTCATAACACTTGGCCACCCCTCTTCTCAAGTCCGCAACCGGTACGGGACTCTCCTTTTGGGCCTGTATTGTTTCGTTTTGAGCATTTGCTATACTTCTTAGAGTCTTATAGAGTGTCTTTTTTGGCAGGAATGATCTGTAGAAGACCGCGGAGCTCTCCTCCTTTGGCCGGCTGAAGGAGAAGAAGTTGAGGTCCCACCATCACCCGCAACGCGAGGCTATTGCACCGACGTGATCACAGCAACCCCTTGGGCACAGTAAGGCCCTGGCGATCACAAACATCTCCCATACTTCACCGTTTCCTTTTGTTTCTCCTCAGTCAACTCAGTCAAACGGGAGTCAACGAGGTCAACCGGCATGTCCTTCATCGCCAACGAGGGAGCGGCACGTCCGTGAACCACCGCCGAGGAGGGCCACACACATCGGCCACGACAACGGAGGCGAAACGGGACGTCCACAGCTCTTTTCTGGCGATCACGGTGGGCCACAGTGCTGCTGCGGTTTGTGTGCATCCAGGTAGACGCAAGCGATCTTGCCGCCTATCCAGGTAAGCGTCCATCTTTCCTGCCGTTTAGTTATTGTTAGCGTCCACATAGGTTGTCGTCTACTCTGTTTCAAGCGTCAGTCGATCTAGTCGTTTATCTGCTTTTGATAAACTTGGCGTCCATATGTATGCCGTTGATTGTCACAGAAGCATGATTTTTTATTTTGTTTCTTGTTTGCTTACTGATTGTCACTGATGGTCCTCAGTCATTGGGGGGTCATCTTCCTCCTCTCTTCTAGCCTCCCCTCACATTTCTAGGATCACCCTTCTTCGGTTTACAACCTTTTACTCGGGGATTCCCTCTCGGGTAAATCGGGTTGACTCCGAAGAAAACTCTATAAGTCCCTAAATTCCGTGGATTCCCTCACGGTACGGGGCAGGAGGACCTTTACCCATCCTGTCTAGTTCACCTACTCACCGGGATTCAAGTGAAATTGGAGAGAACGGCCCTCAACTCAACTTAACTTAACACATAACTTTGACATTTAAAAATCTTGGGGACGTTGTTTGATAACATTGATTGGTAGAAATCCATACTTCTGCTGAAAACAGTGTAATCACTTCAACTTAAACCATTTTAAAATCCATAGGTTGTGTGCTAATGGACACTTGGTTGGACCCTGTTGACATGGCCAATAAATCGGCATTTGAGTATGATGATAATGTCAATGAAGTCGTCGGTATGATGAACACAAATGTTCAGCCTGAGGAATCAGTCCAATCATCCTCTCAGGCCGACAATGAGGAAGTTAGCTTGAGGGTCAACCCCACTCATGCCCAAAATATTCAAGAAGACCCCGAGTTTTCTAAACTCATGTCCCGCTATTCGCCCGAGGATATTATTTCTATGCTTTCAAAGCATACTATCCGGGCAGCAACCTCTCCTTCCACTCCATCCTTATCCCCTTTCAATGCCTCCACATCTAGGCCCACCCCTAGGCCGGTCACCCCACCTCGGGTTCCCGTCTCCACCTTCATTCCTCCTGTCACTTCCACTCCTTCGCCTACTCCCATTCTCACTCCTCCTTCCGCTTATTCACCACCTGTCCAAATCACACCTCTTGTCCAACCCGAATCCATTCCCCGTTCGGAGGTAGAAGGTCTTGTTAGGAAGCTTGTGGCGGAATCCTTGTCCCACTCTAAACCTCATTCACTCCTAAACTACTGCAAGCTCCCCAACGCTTACTTTCCCCCCAATTTCAAGGCCCCAAAGTACCGCAAGTACGATGGGACCTCTGACCCCCAATTCCACCTCGCCGGCTTTACCATGGATTCCCATCGGTGGTTATATGATCGGGCCCTCTTAGTTCACCTCTTCCAACAATCGTTAGAAGGGGAAGCTTTGAGATGGTTTACCTCTCTACCCGCATCGGATCTCGTTAACTTTGACATTGTCTCCGAGCGATTCATCTCGCATTTTTCATACATGGCCACTCAAGTCCCTACACTCCCCGACTTGGTGGCGGAAAAGATGAAGCCGAACGAAGACTTTGTCACTTATGCCAACCGATGGAGGTCCATGGCCTCGAGAGCCGACATTCCCATCCCGGAGTCCCAAGCCATAACCTTGTTAGTCACTAACACCACCCCTGTGCTCCGTTCCGTTTTAATGCTAAGTGAGTTCCCTTCTTTCTCACATCTTTATAACAGAGCCAGGGTGATTGAAAATCAGATCAAGGACTCCTCTCTCCCACACTTCCTTGAAGGGAAGCCAAAGGCACGTAAGGCCCCCGCGGCACCCACCACCGAGGGGGTGACCATCAATGAGTCTGTCAGTGCCTGCAGCCAGCCTTTGAGGCCTCCCAACAAATCCTCCCACCCTCCTTCCAATCCTCCTTCCAACCCTCACCAATTCCCATCTCACCCCTCCAAGCCTTACTCTGCCGTTCCCCCTCCTTCTGGCTACACCCGACCTGGCCCCAAAAGGTCGCACTACCCTCCTCTCCCTGAGACTCTCGAGGACGTGTTCTTCGCCCTCATGTCCTACGATGCGATTCAACTCCCCCCACAAAGGGATAACATCAATCCGAGGTTGACACCTCCAAGTACTGCCCATACCATAGGGCCCATGGTCACTTCATCAACAATTGCTTTACCTTTCGTGACTGGGTCTATGATATGAATGACCAAGGTAGAATCAACTGGGATGACGTCAAGGTGGCCATAGCCAAGTCTAGGTACACCAAAAAAGACCTTGGCATTTTCAGTAACCCTCTCCCCAATCACCAAACCAACAACCCCTCCTCATCCAGAGCCCAAGAGAATGTGCATATCATGATACACCTAGGGCCCCGGGTTGTGAGGAGAGAGCAACAGTGGGGGGAAGGTTTCGAAGAATGGTACCCGTGTCCCACTGCCGAGTCTCAGGAGCCTTCTATCTCGGTAGATGCCATCCTTGAAGAGAGACCTTTAGTGCTCATCCGTCCTCCCCAAGATGCTCACCCCACTATCATCACTTCCCCTGCCAATGAGTCATCCTCCAAACCCCTCCAGCTCATCCACCCTCAGTCTCAGGAGGCCGTACATGTCACGCTCCGAAACCGGATCATTCCTCCGCCTCCGCGGCCATCCCAAGATGAGGAGGATAATGGGCCTCCACCTCCGGTTGGCACCGAATATGACATTCTCCAACATTTGGATAAGACACCCGCGAGGGTGTCCATTTTAGAATTGATTCGGAGGTCGCCGTCGCATCAATCCACTCTCCTCCAGTTTCTTCAGAAAATCATGGTTAATGATGACCTCCCTCCTAGCGGGGTCACCAATGCCATTCTTTCTCTCACCCAGGACCCTCAGTTTCCTTCTCGGACAAGGATCTTGCCGCCCCCAAGTGTCGTTCGCTCCCTCTTTGTCTCACCATCAACCTCAATGGGGTTTCGGTGGACTCCACTCTCATCGACACCGGGGCATCCATTAATGTCTGTCCGATGAAGACCCTTAAGCAGTTGGGTTTAGGGGAAGAGAATCTGGAGAAAAGCTGCTCCACCATCGCCGCCTATGACAACTCCAAAAGGGTTGCCAAAGGTAAAATTGCTCTTAAGTTAGGAATCGGACCTGTCACTATGTCCACTGAGTTCCTAGTTCTTGACGTCGATCCGGCCTACAAGGCCATTCTCGGTCGTCCTTGGCTAGAACAGACTCTAGGGGTCCCTTCCACCGCCCACCAATGCTTCAAATTTCCTTTCAATGGGCGGGTGATCAAGATTAAGAGCATTCCCATCTTGGAGACCCTCAATGCGGTTACCACAGAGCAGATGCCGCACCTTTTCATTCCGGATAAGGGGAAGAAGCCAGTCATGTCTCTTTTTGACTTCCCCACACCCTGTGAGCTCGGCCAACCTCCCAAGCCTGCTGTAGAACCCATGTTCCATGTCCCCCGGGAAAGGGTTGGGAAGTGATGGCCAATATCGGCTATGTTCATGGCCGCGGGCTAGGCACGGATGAAAAGGGAGAGATCCAGAGCGTCCAGGCAATTAGGAGGTTGTTACCCAAGGCCGGTCTAGGTTTCCGCCCAGACCCTGTCCATCCGAACCCTTTATACCGTATCAACCTCTTACCTGGACTTTAAAAGAGCATTTTGTTCAGGGCCAACCCAGTTAGGGACCAGGGAGCCCATAATTGAAGAAATACCTTACTCTGGGAGTGAGGATGAAGAAGAAGAAGAGGATGCCCAAATAGAGGACATTTCTGACGATTTTGGCCTCCTCTCCCTCTTTGGCTCTGATCTCCCTTCTTCCCCATCTTCACCACCATCATCTCCATCTCCCTCTACTTCTGTGTGCCCGCCACACAATTCAGTTCCTCCATCCACCTCTAATCCCCTTCTTTCTCCTCCTGTCCTCTCTCCATCCCTCATCTCGCCAGTCGAGGCTACCTTGAGTCAGCAACTCATGGTTCTTGGCCTTGACTCCAAAAAAAAAAAAATGCCAATTTTGAAAATTGGAAATCCGAGGTCTCCATTGAGCACCCTTCCTCCCTGGAACCTCTTCCGCTCGGCCAGGGGCCGACGCTTTCCGGCCTAAGTTCCTCTTCCTCTTGCCCCTCTAGAGGCACTTCCCCTGTACATAGTTTTGTACATAGCAGTCATGTAAATAGTGGTCTAGATTCTAGTTTAGAGTCAGGTCTAGAGGCTAGTCTAGGGTCTGGTTTAAGTTTAGGAGAGTCTAGTTCCTCTCAGCCATGCGTGCGCAAGGAGAAGGTAGGCAAGTTCCTGCCCGTTTTGTCATGGCCTTGGCTGAGAAGTGTGCTAAGTTAAGTCAGGTGCCAAATTTCTTGAGGATCCTGCTCTTGTCGAGTCTGACTTTGAAGAAGGTGACTCTGTAGATGACGGTTTAGGAGTTTATCTGTTAGATTTTGATGAGGAGCGTGAGTTGGGAGATCTTGGGTCGGGAGAAGAGGACCCAGTGAGCTCTTATGTGGATGGCACAAAAAGGTTCGACGAGCCAACCATGGCTGCAGACGAGCCCACTAAAGAAGTCAACCTTGGCACTGAAGAATCCCCGAAGACAGTTTTGATTAGTGCCAACTTGAGTGTTGAAGAAGAAGAAGCTCTGGTAGCCATTCTCAAAGAATTTTCCGACGGATTTGCTTGGTCTTATGAGGACATGCCGGGACTCGATACCTCTTTGGTCGAGCATCGTTTGGTCCTAAAAGCCGACGCAAAGGCCGTCAAGCAAAAGTTGAGAAGGCTACATCCTAAGCTTGCACTCAAGATCAAAGAGGAGGTTGACAAGTTGCACAAAGCCAAATTTATTAGGGTTGTGCTATATCCACAGTGGGTAGCTAATATCGTCCCTGTAATGAAGAAGGACGGTAAGGTTAGGATCTGTATAGATTTCCGTGACCTTAATCGTGCTTGCCCAAAGGACGATTTCCCTCTCCCACACATAGATGTCCTAGTGGACAATACTGCCGGCTTCGAGCTTTTGTCGTTTATGGATGGTTTCTCTGGGTACAACCAGATTCGCTTGGCGGAGGAAGACCAGGAGAAAACTTCATTTACAACGCCCTGGGGGACTTATTGTTATGTCGTCATGCCCTTCGGATTAAAGAATGCGGGAGCAACCTATCAAAGGGCTATGATGGCGATATTTCATGACATGATCCATGTGCACATGGAGGTCTATGTGGGCGATGTCTTGGTAAAATCAAAGACTCGACATGGCCATGCTGAGGTCCTTCGGGCAGTTCTCCAAAGGTCTAGAGAGCACAATCTTAAGATGAACCCCAAGAAGTGCGTCTTTGGTGTCTCTTCGGGGAAATTGCTCGGGTTCATAGTAAGTAAGCGGGGAATTGAAATTGATCCTAACAAGGCCAAAGCAATAATTGACATGCCTCCTCCTAGGAATATCAGAGAAGTCAGAGGGCTAATTGGCAGACTCCAGTTTATTCGGAGATTTATCTCCCAGCATTCAATCCGCTGTAAGCCCTTCTACGAGAGCTTAGAGGAGAGGCGAAGTTTAATTGGGACGATAAATGTCAGAAGGCCTTTGATGAATTGAAGAGCTATCTTTTTAATCCCCCTGTTCTCGCTCCTCCGGTCCCGGGTCAGCCTTTACTGCTCTATGTGTCAACCACAGAAGATTCAACTGGAGCGGTTTTGGCTCAATACGACGACGAGAAGAACGAGAGAGCGGTGTACTATTTATCCAAGTTGTTCAATGAGGCTGAAAAGAAGTACACCGCCATGGAAAGAACATGCGCGGCCGTCGTCTGGGTTGCCCAGAAGTTGAAGCACTATTTCTTGGCTCATGAAGTGAAACTTCTGGCGCGTATGGACCCTATTCGGTACTTGCTCGAGAAGCCCGTCCTGACTGAGTGGTTGATGAGGTGGCAAAGCTTCCTTAACCAATTTGATATCACCTATGTCAACCAACAGTCAATCAAGGGGCATGCCATAGCTGAGCATTTGGCCCACCACCCCTTACCTTTATACTCCCCCGTTTATGAAAGCTTTCCCGATGAAGAGTTAGGAGCCATTATCGATGGTGAACCTTCATGGGTGCTTTACTTCGACGGGGCTCTTAATTCCAAAGGGTGTGGGATAGGGGCAGTCCTCCTCTCACCGGAAGGGGTAGTCATTCCGCACGCCTATCAGTTAAACTTCCGAGCCACGAACAATGTGGCTGAGTACGAGGCTCTCCTAGTCGGGCTGAAAATGGCTTTATTGCTCGGAGTCAAGGAGTTAAGGATTATTGGAGATTCACAGTTGATACTCCGGCAATCTCTTAGCAAGTACCAGACCCGGGACCCCAAGCTGAAACCATACCAAGAGTGTGCGGGTGCCATCTCTCCACCAACGCCCCCAGGGCGTCAAATCCCCACCACATGTCCTTCATGTTCTTCGCCAGTACCACCATAAAATTCAGATTCCACATCCCGACGAAGCCCCGCATGTCCAGCGTAATGGCATTTACCAGGTTCACAAGCCAGGAAAAGGCCCGTACCTGGCCTTGGCTAGGGAATGCTGGGATTTCCTGCATGGGAGTGGGGGTTTTTGTAAGAACGCTGTTCGGGGCGTTTTCAGCCCAGGAAGGAGCAGAAATAATCATTGCTTACCTCTCCGTTGGCCAGACGCGTGCTCAAGTGACCCGGAACTTCACTTAGAACTCCGGGGTTCACGCCTGTGGATCGTCCGGTCGATGAGGAGGCCATTTTGCTGTGCTTCTTTGACTCTCAGCTCTCTGGTTCGCAGTAGGAGCAGGGAGAGACGGAGGTAGGAGATGAGAGAGTCCTTATGGATTCCCATCACCTAATTTTTCGGTGTGATCCGCTGTCAGGTAGGCATCCAGATCGGTGGACGTCAGTGTTGTGTTGGCGGCCACATATGTGGACGTTAACATGATTACTGGCGGCCAGAGATGTGGACATTTACTATCTGGAAAATTTTAAATTCTTATTCTTTATATGGCCATTATCCTTTATCTTGTGCTTCGAGTTGTTTTGCAGATATCTTAAGCACAAGCTGTGCTTCAATTTCGGAACGCTCATGCGACCTTGAGCGTTACAGGTATGTCTAACATAGGACCCCACCAGAGGCGAATAACTTGGTGACCGTGAACCCTGAGTTCCCCTTCACCAAAAACCATGATGGGTTGCGATCTCTCAGTTATTCGTATGGCCTTTAGAATTCTCCTCTGGTGCTAACTTGCATTTTAGATAGGCAACCCACACCAGCATGCATCTTCACTGCTAACATTCTCTTACTAACACTCAAAAAAAAATGGTGATTTTCCTCGATCATATGATTGCTCCATGGCTCCCCCAGCTCAGGTAGCCTACCGGGTCCGCCCTTCATGACTATCCAAGTTGATATCGGGTACTTGTCCCACCGTGTCTTTCAAAAATAGTCAAGCAATCCTTATTGAGTTCATTTGAGCCTTCGCCAGTTGCTTGGATAGTCATGAAGGCGGACCCGGTAGGCCTTTAGAATTTTCCTCTGGTGCTAACTTGCATTTTAGATAGGCAACCCACACCAGCATGCATCTTCACTGCTAACATTCTCTTACTAACACTCAAAAAAAAATGGTGATTTTCCTCGATCATATGATTGCTCCATGGCTCCCCCAGCTCAGGTAGCCTACCAGGTCCGCCCTTCATGACTATCCAAGTTGATATCGGGTACTTGTCCCACCGTGTCTTTCACAAATAGTCAAGCAATCCTTATTGAGTTCATTTGAGCCTTCGCCAGTCGCGAGCTTAATTCCGGACTTCAGGCTTTCCAAGCATGTGATTCCAGTTAGAATCTTTTGATAATCCTTTGAGAGATCAACCAACTCCTTGTCTCCATGACCTCCTAAATTCGGGACCGACGTCCTGATTAGGCCAGCGAGCCCGTGAGCTCCGGTTATGAGACCCTCCTGATTTAACCGTCATATTACAACTCCTTTGACTCAGACACACCAGAAACTAGTCAAAGTCCGACACGGCCATGCCAGGGACCCTGCCATTGGGTCGTAGTTGTAGTTACACGGGTAGATCACCCTTTTCTTACCCCTATTTTGTCTCTCAGACGATACATCATCTGTTTCTAGCCTGACTCTTTCATTTGGTTCGCTAGAATTCCTATCCTCGGAGATGGCCCTTCCATTAAATCTCCGCGTCCTTTGTTTACCGAGACACCAACCTTTCAGTCCGCTCTGCTCCCTTGCATGACCGGATGTCTAGGAGGGGCATTTGTAGACGCGCGATTTGGCCCATCTCCCGCAAGGCTCTTTTGGCCCATTAAGCCTCGTTTGACCATTTGTTGACCAGCCTTGGATACCATGTAGACGGCAGCATCGATGGCCACCGACTACTGGTTGGCGGCAAGCCCCCTGGACGTTGACCAAAGTTGGCGTCCACATCCATGGACGTCTGCATGCGGTTGGCGGCCTGATCCCCGGACGTCAATCTCGTTTACCTGGTCTGCATAACTACCCCGAGAATATAGCCCACTAGCGCCTTTCTCTCGCCCATGCACCGCATGGGACCGTTCCCAACGGGCATTTGGGCCACCTTGGCACCCCCTTGACCCAGTAAAAATCCTATGTGGCCTCTACTTTTTGGTTGGAGCATTTTGCCGAGGATTGCCAAGTGTACAAGTGTGTTTCTTCACACTTGAGCATCCAAGGCCTCTGAACTCCGACCCCACTGTCTATATAACAGTCCCTAGGGTCCTCTAAGCAGGGGGGAGAGGCCGGACGTCCATATGCTGATGCTTTGAGAGAGGAGAGAGAAAGTTACACCCAACCTTCCACTACTCATCTTATTCTTCCTCTCAATACTTGGGACGTCCAAGAAGGCTGCTTTGGAGCTGAAGGAGCCTCTGCAAGGAGCTAGCATCATCAACCACGAGGATCAACTCCCCCCTCTTCCTCTCCTCTCCCTTTTCTCTCTTTACTAGTTGCATGTTACACTCACGTTCACACACACTCTAGGCACATAGGCCACCTTCCTACATACCTAGAAAGGGGTTTCCCAACCAAAAACGGAGGGAAGAAGGGTGGTCATAACACTTGGCCACCCCTCTTCTCAAGTCCGCAACCGGTACGGGACTCTCCTTTTGGGCCTGTATTGTTTCGTTTTGAGCATTTGCTATACTTCTTAGAGTCTTATAGAGTGTCTTTTTTTGGCAGGAATGATCTGTAGAAGACCGCAAGGCTCTCCTCCTTTGGCCGGCTAAAGGAGAAGAAGTTGAGGTCCCACCATCACCCGCAACGCGAGGCTATTGCACCGACGTGATCACAGCAACCCCTTGGGCACAGGTAAGGCCCTGGCGATCACAAACATCTCCCATACTTCACCAGTTCCTTTTGTTTCTCCTCAGTCAACTCAGTCAAATGGGGAGTCAACAAGGTCAACCGGCATATCCTTCATCACCAACGAGGGAGCGGCACGTCCGTGAACCACCGCCGAGGAGGGCCACACACAACGGCCACGACGACAGAGGCGAAACGGGACGTCCACAGTCGCGTTCCCCACTTGAAGGTCCTGAGGGCAAGCCAGCCCTGGGGCACACACCGACACACAAACTGGGGTCACGGAACACTCGAGGCACACACAGGCACTGTCGCGTCCCTCCTAGGTCAGCGCGATACCAACGCGACGGGGAAGGGAACCGCAACAATCACCCTGTCGCGCCGGAAAATGCATCGCGATAGCGACCCTTATCGCGACAGGAAACCGTGTCGCGATAAGGTTGTGCCCGACCGGGCCGACGCCTCTTCTGGTGTCGTGACGCGCCCCGCAGTCACAACACCAGTAGAGAGGCAGACCGACGGGATGCTCCATCCCGGGCCACCCACACACTACAAACACCACCACACGGGGGAGGGGAGCATAGGGAAAGCAGTAAACACTAACTACAAACCCCGAGGGGCTCCCAATCCGCCCGGATCGAGAAGAGTTCAAGTAATCCCTACCTTTCACGAAGAACGAACCCCAATGGGGCCCTTCACGTCTGTTGGTCACCTCCTCCTCTCTCCACGCAAGGTCCACGATGCCACGACACCACGCACGGCCCTCCTCTTCGCCTGAAACACACAAAGGGAAGAGGGGGAGGCGGAGCACCGCCGGAGGGAGAGAAGAGAGGGGAAAGAGGGAAAGACGGGGAAGGGGTCGCCGGCCAAGGCCTTAAGCCTTCGGCACCCAAGACGCGACGGGGCGACGCGCCGCGTTAAGAACCTTAACGCAACAGGTCAACACACCGCGACAAGAATGCGTCCCCCAAGGATGCCGCGACAACGCGGCAGGTCATACTGACACACCTGCCACCCTGACAGGCGTCAGACGACCAAAATGACAGAAAGCAGTCGTGACCCGTTGACCGGTCGTGACAACAAGATGCGACGGGAAAGCCGGGCGCGACAAGAACGCGACACACTAGCGACAAGGATGACTGTCACGTCTCACACCCATGACGTGAATCCGAGAAGCCGGGTCTTACACGTCGCATGCTCTCTCCTTGTAGATTTTGCTCATTTATTGCATAAGTGAGAAGTTTTAAAAGTCTGAGAGGGTTTCTCTTGCATATGTTCATTCTGTACTCTCAAACTATGCCTCAGATCAATCTCTTAATTGTTTTATGTAAGCTTGATCTAGGGGCTTTCTGTATAAATCATTCTTACAGGTTTGTATCTCTTCGTGCGTGAAGAGAAGGCTCGTTGAGCAAGCTGCTATTTCCCTTGCCAGAAGGGAAGACCTGTTGCTACAGGTGGGTTATTGCCTCTTCATGAATTGAAGAGAAGGCCAGCTTGTGATGGATGTGTAAGTGTCCTTAAGGGGGACTGTACCCTTGGTTAGTGAAATCCCAAGTGGTTTCTTGGGGACTGGATGTAGGACTTCTGCTAAGAGGCTAGAATAACAATCCTCTTGCATGTGTGTGACTGCTTCTGTTCTTATTTCCACTGCTTACTAACTCTAACCTCTATGCTTAGTGTTTTTTAAAGTTATTTCCATTAACCCCCCCCCCCCGAGCTTGCAACCTGATCAACAATACTCACCAATCAGTATGTAACGTCGCGATTTTTTGGATTGTAGTTTAGTGGGTGCAGTGGCCAGTGTATGGCCTTGTATTGATGTTTAGGATGGTTTGTCACGCCCCGACGCGGAATATCGGAGCGCGAAGGCAGTTGCAAGAAAAAGGTATAGAGCGAATACTAGACATCAAACCATTGCACATTGAATAATACTAAAGCAAATCTTTCTCATTAATAACTTTTCAATGTCTAGTTACAACCACTAATATCAGAGCCATTCTATAGGGCCCAATTACATTGCAATAAAAGGAAATAACTAACTACAATTCTAAGATAACATAATGACTCGAGGGTACTCCTGGCTTCACTCTTGGTCATTCCCTTCCTCGTTAGTGTATGTGTCATCCTCGGTCTCACCTGAGAACACAACATCAAATAACGTAGGGTGAGCGATAACGCCCAGTAGGACTTAAATCTCAGGCTCAAGCAGGCTTTAAATAATTAACGCATTTAATGGAAGAGTATCTAAAGATAGCAGGTACAAGAGAGTCAAAATATAGCAAGAGAGAGCACAACAGGTAACAGGATAGCACAATAGCATGAGATCGAGTATAGTTTCCAAAAATAGCACAAGTATCGAGTATAGCACGAATAGCAGGATGGCCATAGCACAACTAGCACAAGTATAATAATAGCACGACGGGTATAGCACTTGTTAGTCATTCTAGACATCGAGAGAGTATAGCACGTTTTGTGTTTTGATTGTCATATAGATAGTCGAGATAGATAGCACTTGAGTGTAATGCCAAACACTCTGATCATTTAACTCCCATGGGCACTAGCACTTTCGGGCGCACATTCCAGGACCAGATCGGGCCCTTTATATATTGCCAGGCATTGGTTATATTGTATCTTTAGACAATCAGTCAATGGCCAATATAGAGTACCAAGAATAGTTAAGAGCACTAGATGATTAGACGAGATAGTAGAGAGAATGTGAATAGATGAGCGAGTAGAGTATAGATGAGAGCTAAGGGTACATCATGTAAAACAACGAGTAAACAGGCAATAGTAACAGTTGCACAACACGCGCACGTCGTATTGGCAGTCAGGTGGAATTCACGATCTTCCCGCTGGCCATGTTATGCACAAGTCCAGAGGTCCGACATGATTCAAGGTAAGAGCGAACTTCTAATAGCCGTTTGGATCATATCGATCCCTAAAGGTGTAATGGGTGTTAGGGTACAACCGGCTCGTCGACCATGTGGGAATCCATGATCAGAGGAGACTTACGGAGGCCTTAGGCAAGGGTTCACTAGTCCGGCGAAAGGAGTATCCGACGGAGAGTTCACCACAAGCCAAGTAAAGTGTGTATATAAAAACAGGTGCTCGACGTTCTAGAGGAATTCTAGAACAATGGAGCGTCGATATCGGTATATAAACAACGCAAGAAACGAATACAAGTCCTTTAAAATATGGCATGAGATATTTTATGCCAGATTTCAGCCATATATGGATGTTCATGTGTGTGCATGTGTAAGAGAAATCATAGATAGAAAAGAAGTCGTGAATATGTATTTTAAAGCATTCAATATAGCTCCATTAAAAACAGGTGTTTTTACTACGTGTATGACTGTTAAAAAGGCATATACTGGGTTTTCATGCAAAATCATGTGAACGCGACGTACCCATGTAAGGGTCGCGACAGGGTCATGATGGAACGCGACAGGGTTTTGTACGAGTCGCGACAGGGCTGTTTGCTCAGGCGGCCAGAACGCGACGGGGTCTCCTATCGCGTTCAGAATGCGACAAGATGATGGTTGCGACGGCTCTGAGAACGCGACGTGTCGAGCCGTCACGTTCTCAGGTGCTTCACCTGAGTTCGAGTGGGAACAATGTTCTACATCGGATTGCGTGCCAACTTGACTTGTTTGGACACAGGGTACTTTGAAAAATCATAACTAATTACATAGTCGATGAAAAGTCACGAAACAAGTTGCAAATTAAAGTAGACATGTAAGGGTACTTCCAGTAAATCGGAATTAGAGAGAGAGCATGGTTCATATAGGGTTTGAACATGAGCAAGAATGAGTTATTCAGAACATGGCACAGAGAGAAAGAATGATTAAATTCGATCAGCATGCTCGATGAAATTTAGGGCTTTTAGGGGCAAAAGATCCCTAACAACATGAAGTATGTACAGCAAGAATTTCGTAGCATGGGATCAAGTATTCATAGAGATTTGAATTAAACATGATGTCTCGGGGTTATCATGTTTGCAGATCTTCTAAAATCAAGAACAAAATATTGGCTCGATGAAAAAGAGGGAATAAAGAGGGCTTTTGTTCCTGGTGATTGGAACTACCTATAGACGAGTTTAATTTAATTTTGCTCATGAGAATGCCTACTTTTGTCTCGATTTATCTTCTAGGGCTTAGAACTCCAAGAACGAAGGAAGAAGCTTGATGGATCTTCCTCTCCTCGATTTCTCCTCCTCCTTGGCCTCTTCTCCACGTCCAAGAACGCCTTTGCACGAGCTAAGGTCGGCCATGAGGGTTTAAGAGGTGTATTTATATAAATAAAAGTTCCTATTCCTACTACTACTCAAATTCCTCTTAATTACGAGATTTCCTAACTCCACCTTTCCTCTCTTGCTTTCCAATCTCTAATTGGGTTAGGATAGTATCTAAATTCGTGCTAGACTATATGGAGTAGGTTTAGGAATCCAATTCCAACTCTAATTGTCACTTTTATTGCTTTAATAACCCCTTTCCAATTAGGAGATAATTAAACTCCGAATTTAGGGTATTTTCTTATTATTCTCCCTTTGTAAATTCATATTTTTGACCCAATAAGTTCTAGATGATCCATTAAGCAAAGCCCATTACTCTTTTCCATTTAATGGGTTTTATTTAATACTCTTTTCATTGAATATCCCTTTAGCTGAGTTTTTAATTTATTATTTAAATTTTTATTTTTCTCAAAAATGCAGGTTGCTACATGGTTTGTACTGGTTGAGTGGGGTTGGGGCCTGGAATCCAAGCTAAACCAATCTCTGGAGCACCTTCTAGAAACGCGACCAACACGGGCGTCGCGTTTTGGAAACGCGACCACCCTGGTCGTTGCATTTTGGAAGTCGCTTCCCTGGGTGCACGTCTACTACGCGCCGCGTGTCGCATGCAGGGACGTCGTCTTTTAATTGCGACGGATATACCCGTCACGATTTAAACGCAATGTCGCGACCCGTCGTGATTTTGACTGTGTGTTTGGGGTGTCCGACCCCTAGCCAAGCAGTGTAAGAAACACTTCTTAGCCGTGGGGGAGGATCGTTGTGGGGATTTTCGGCGATTCGGAAGTTTTGGCGTGCGATTTGGCATGTTACCGGCGCAAGGAGGTTGTTCGGAGCGCGGGAAACACCAGGGCAATGCTGTTCTTCGCGTTCTTTGTGTTCCTTATGTGGTAGGGAAATTCTTCACCTTTTTTATTTAAATGCAGCATGTTTACGATGTTTAATGCATGGAATGGGTTAAGGGTAGTTGTATGCATGTGTAAGCTTTTATTTAAATGTAAATTTGCATGTGGAATGGTTGTACAAGGTGGTTTATGCAATTTTCGAAAGGGGGTTCTGGGGTAGGGTTTCTCAACTGAAAGGCGACGGAACTAGACGTCGCATTTCAGTCTGTAACGCGACGGTTATACCCGTCGCGATTTTGCCTTCAAATAGCGACCTCTGTGTCCGTCGCGATTTAGAAGGCACCCACCCGAACCCTGGCATGTCTGCATGGTGCTATGAGTTGCTTTCAGTTATGGGTCTGTATGACTGTTGGTTTGCGTGTAATGGGTTGTAAGCGGGGCATTGGCACACATGGTAAACTGAAACACCGAGTTTGCATGGTTTAAGCGTACGTGGCAGGTCGGGTATATGACGCCGCCCGTGGTTACCTCTTGAGTTGGGTACCCCAGGTTCTCTGTGAGCCAAGCACGTGGTGCTCGGGGTTTGTCCCAGTTCTTGTGTACCGTCGAGGTTTGTGTCGTCTTCCTAGACACCCTCACTCCTTAGCTTGAGTTGTACATCTGGCTGAGGGAAAGACGACAGTGGGATAGCGACTTGTGTGTTTTGGTTGTTCTTGGTTGCTTGTAGCACACTCTTGGTTGGGGGATGGACATCGGTAGACGTACTGGTCCCCAGCTAGTCCTGTTTCTAGTGCATCACTTTAGGGAGCTCGGGCCGGAGTCCTTAAAGGTGCCAGGTATGAAACTGCAGCAGTGTGAACTATAGATCTTGTGTTGTTTGGTGTCCATAGTTTGTTGACTCAGTTGAGGTGGAGCAGCAGCTAGACCTTTTGTCCTTGGCTACAAGGCTGATGGGTAGACTTGTGTTGCTTGTCTGGGTCTGTAGTTAGTGTCGCGAACCAATCTTCATGACTCGTGTTTGGCGTTACCCTTCTTTAGCTTGTACTCCTGAGTGTGGGTTGTCATTTCTTTATGAAAGTTGAATTCATGTTGATAACATGATTTTTGGTTATTCACTACGATTATAGTTCCATGCCCTGGTAGTCATGTTAGTTGATTATATTAATGCTTTACTCATGCTTCTTATGTGTTTAGTGTTTACCGGATTTTGAGGGAGTTTCCCTACTGAGCTAGTGACTTGTGAGGCTCACCCCTTACTCCTTTCAGGTGAGGGAGAGTAGGAGGTTTCACACCCGTCTTCTAGTCCAGAGCCGCATTGTATCAGTGTTGGGTCCACGTTGTGGACGCTCCGTTCCGCGCCCTCACGAGCACTTGCTGTCTCCGGAGGTTCCCGAACGTTGCCGCTCCCTCGTTGGCGTTGAATGGGTGCTAGTTGACTTCGTTGACTCCTCGTTTGACCACGTTGACCAAGGGGAAAACAAAGAGACCAGCAAAGGAAGTGAACGGGATGTGATCGCCAGGGCCTTACCTGTGCCCAAGGAAGTATCTTGATCGCGCCGGTGACGCTGCCTCGCGTACCGGATGATGGCGGGACTCCAACTTTCTCCTCTTCGGCCGGCCAAAGAGAAGAAGCTCCACGGTCTTGTTTGGGTGTTCCTGCCACAAGAAAAGACTCTATTAGACTTGGAGAAGTGTGTTAAACGTCCAAAACAGAAAAGAAAATGCTCAAAAGGAGAGCTCCGTACCGGTTGCGGGCTTGAGAAGAGGGGTGTCCAAGTGCTATGACCACCCTTCTTCCCTTCGTTTTTTTGTGCACTACGTGCTTAGAGTGTGAGTGTGAGTGTGTGTAGTATGTAAAGCTAGAGAGAGAAGAAAAGGAAAGAGAGGAAGAAGAGGGAGATGATCCTCGTGTAGCAGCTTGTTTGGCTCCTTTGTGGGCTCCTCCAGCTCGTGATGAAGCCTCCTGGATGCTCCAAGGGTTGTGAGAATGAGAGAAAGTAAAGGTGGAAGCTCTCAAGTCACTTTTCTCTCTCTTCCCTCAAGACAATATGGACTAGCTCGTCCAGCATCTCCCCCCTCCACTTAGAAGGCCAAGGAGTGACATATATAGAGAGTGGGGTCAGAGTTAGAGAGCCTTGGATGCTCAAGTGTGAAGAAACACACTTAAACATGTGGCAATCCATGTGTTAAGGCTTGAACCAATGAGAGGGGGCCATGTAGGACTTTTACTAGGTCAAGGGGGTGCCAAGGTGGCCTATTTGCTCGTTGGGAACGGCCCCATGCACTGCATGACCGAGGAGAGGGTGCTTAGTGGGCTGGAATCTCTGGCAGTCGCGCAGACCAAGTAAACCAGGTTGACGTCTAACGATGCTGCTACCAACCCCTATGCAGACGTCTACACCGGTGGACACCAACCTGAGTCGACGTCAAGGTCCTGTGCCGCCAACTTGTAGTCGGCGGCAATCGATGTTGCCGTTTACATGGGATCCGAGGAAAGTCAACAAGCGGTCAAACTAGGCCTTGTTGGTCCATGAACCACGTGGAGATGAGCCAAATCTCGCGTCTACAAATGCCCCTCCGAGACATCCGATCTTGCAAGGGAGCAGAGCGGACTGAAAGGTTGGTGTCTCGGTAAACAAAGGATGCAGAGGTTTGATGAAAGGGCCATCTCCGAGGATAGGAAATCTAGAAAGCCACACGAATGAGTTAGGCTAGAAGCAAGTGACAATCATCTGAGTGACAAATGTGGATAAGAGGAAGGGTGATCTACCTGTGTAACTACAACTACAACCCAACGGTATGGTCCCTGGCATTGCCGTGTAGGACTTTGACTAGTTTATGGTGTTGTCTGAGTCAAAGGAGTTGTAACATGACGGTTGAATCAAGGGAATCTCACAACCAGAGTCCATTTTGGTCCTGCTGACCTAATAAGGACGTTTGTCCAAATTTAGGGGGTCGTGGAGATAAAGGAATTGATTGATCTCTCAAAGGATTATCAAAAGATTCTAACTGGATTCAATGTTTGGAAAGCTGGAAGTCCTGAATTAAGCTCATGACTGGCGAAAAGTTCACATGAACTCAACAAGACTGGAATGATTACTTGTGATATGCACGGTGGGACAAGTGGAGAAGGGGGGGCAACAAAGACCCGATATTCAGCTTGGATATTCGAGAAGGTGGTGCTAACCCGATAAGCCACTTGAGCTGGGGGAACCACAAAGTGATTGAGGAAAATCTCCATTTTTTTTAAGTTAGTAAGAGAATGTTAGCAGTGCAATCCTAAATGCATGTTGGTGTGGGTTCCCTATCTAAAATGCAAGTTAGAACCAGAGGAAAAATCTAAGGCCATACGAATAACTGAGAGATCGTAAACCCATCATGGTTTTTGGTAAAGGGGAACTCTGGGTTCACGGTCGCCAAGTTATTCGCCTCTGGTGACTAATCCTATGTTAGACATACATGTGCAACACTCAAGGTCACATGAGTGTTCTTGGATTTGAAGCACTGCTTGTGCTTAAATATCTGTAAGACAACTTGAAGCACAAGATAAGAGATAATGGCCATATGAACGATAAAGCTTTGAAAATTCTGGGAGCTTAACATCCATATCGATTGCCGCCAAGCTACAGTTGACGTCAACAAGAGGCGCCGTCTACCACAGTCGGCGTCCACACATGTTGTCGTCAATAGTACACAGACATCAAACGATGTGGACGTTAACCAACCAGCAGGTAAAACAGAAAGCATAGCAACTGAGAGGCCATTTAGGGGCATTTGTGCAATGAGTGCTTGAATGATTTGCCCCTTTTTTTTCTTTTTTCTTTTTTTTCCTTTTTTCATCTGTCAACACCTGGCAACTATCTTTAAGCAGTGAAAGAGTACGAGGCTAATGAAGTAACGGGAAATTAGCCCAGCAGAAACATGGAGATTCTTCATGGAAATAACCTTGCCCCTTGATGAATAGATTAACATGAAGTGTGATTTAAAGAAGGAGTTGTCGTCCTCAACAAAAAACTTGTCCTTCAGACACCTCAAAGGTTTGGAATCCTTAAGGGAGAAAGGAAGAATAAGGGGATAAACTTCTCGAGAGGATCAGCAAAATCGTTAAATTGATGAGCTGAGACAGTCTTGACAGCATGCCCCTTCAGGTGATTTCAGACTATCAAATTTTTGACTTGTTTGCCCCTAGACTTTTGCAAGGTGCCAATTGGATGAGAGAACCTGGCCATATGTGGCTTAGTGGGCTCAAGGTGAGGTGTTTCGTGGATCCCAGGGTCAGAACCTGGAAATCCCTACTTTTTCGAGCACCCGTATTGTCCTACCCCAATCGGCTAGGGAAAAACTCAAGCAATGTAGCATTTGACTTTGTATTGGATGGAGGGATTTTATCTCCAGGCACGATCACGACCAGACTCTTTTCCTTTTCTTTTCTATTGATTGATTTTTCTTTGTTCCTTCTTTTGTTTGCCTGCGGGGACACTGCCCTCTTCACGTGCTCTAGTGTCCCAGTCTCACCTTAGGGGAAGTTGTCTTGACTGCTAAGCTCAACAATTTAAAGGTGCTGAGTGTCTTGATTAGTCGAGTGGAAGAAGAAGGAGGATTGTAGCCTTTGTTGTGTCCTGAGACAAATAACTGTCTTGGAGAGACAACTCAAATTTTGAGATGTGTGGTGTGTGTATGTTGATTCGTTCTCAAAAAACTTGGTTGTGACGCCTGACAGAAATCTCCATGAGTTTGCTAGACCAAGGTCCCTGGTTCAACCAAGTGCCTCTTACTCTTTTAACATGTGTCTTGAGACACAGGACAGCTGCCAATCTATGGACTCTTTTTTTCAGATAAAATATGTACACAATATATACACCTTTTTTGTGACATAAAAGGAAAAAATATGTACACAAAATGAACAATTATAAAAATGATATGTACAATGAGTGGGGAACATCCCAGGCGGAATGCCCCTAAGTAGAGATCTCACCTGAGCCTTCTAGCTATTGTTGAAGATGAGCCTTATGAAGTAGGATGGCCTCAAGCGATGTGCTCTTAAGGAGGTACCTGCAAACTAGTACCTACCATTCTTGCATGACCACCTTGAATGATAATGGTGAGGGGTGAAACAGGGAGTGAGATAGAAGGTGAGAAGAAGGAATTCGATGGCGATAGATGTGAGTTAAGTAAGGTACGGATGGAGAATGTACAATAATGGAAGGAAGAAGGAACACACCTTGAACAACATGGTCCATGGGGGAAAGGCATGCCCCTTATGATAGGGAGAATGTTGGAAAGAAAGGAAGAAGTCAGGAGGTTTAGCAGAAGGCTAATTGAGTGAAGTGGGGTCCCCCTCAAGCATAAAGAAAGGGGTTGAACTTGACAAAGACAGGGATGAAGTTGAAGTTCTCCTGACCAATGTGGATTGCCCTTGAGAACGGAGTGTGAGGAGCTGAAATGGTGGGTCCCAAACCCGAGCTGGATTGTCCTTCACAAAGATCTCAACATCTGAAGATGGCCTGATATGAAATTGGTATAAGAATAGACAACGAACCATATAAAGAAAGGTATGCCCCTTGAAGCCAAATCCAAAGCAAATAATAAAGTAACCCAAGTGCCCCATGAAAGTGCCTTGTTTAAAAAGGAGATAGATGGATCCAGCTGGAATGAAAGGGTTGCCCCTGATCTTGGCAGATAGGCACATTGCAAGGGACTTAGTGGAGAACAAATCACTTTGACTTCTTGTTGAAAGGGTCAAACATGAGTGAAATTGAGGAACTTGAAGAATAATTAAGGGAGTTGGCTTGATGAGAGGAAGGGGACCAAGTAGTGCAGGGAATGAATTGGGTGTAAGCTTAGCAAGGAAGCTAATATGGCACCTCAGCCTGAGAAAAATTGGCTTGGTCTTCTGTGGGGTGGGAATAATGACCCCTAAGAAAGCATATTGCCAAGGAACAATGGCCCCATACCCTATAGGTATCGAATATTCAAGTTCTAGTAAGAGAGGATTGGGGATCTGCAAAGCTGCTCTTAAGATAGGTGACAAAATGATCCGGATTTGCTGGGACTTGACAACTTGATTGGATGGCTGGGCAATGGTTTGAATTGAGCACTGATTGGATGCCCCTAGCTTGGATGGTTCTCTGGCTTTATGCCCCTTCTCCTTACTAGGTACCTCTTCAGTGGTGGAGGGTTCCTGGGATTCTACTGAAGGGCATGGATACCATTCCTCAAAACCTTCTACCCCCCATTGTTGTTTTCTCATCACAATCTGAGGTTCTGGACGTGTCATAGTGTTGATCCTTTCCTGGGACTTAGAGAAGGATGGGTTGTTGTTATTTTGGTGGTTGGGGAGGGGGTTCTGCACAATACCCATGTCCCTTCCCGTGTACCTAGACTTGGAAATGATGATCTTAACATCGTCTCAATTGATCCTACCCTGATCGTTTAAGTCATACACCCAGTCACGGAAAGTGAAGCAATTGTGGATTTCGTGACCGGGGGCCCTATGATAGGGACAGTACTTTGAGGTATCGGCCCTCGGATGTACACCTTCCTTTTGTGGGGGAAGTTGGATAGCATCGTAAGACATGAGGGCGAAGAAAATGTCCCCAAGGGATTCTGGGAGAGCAGGATAGTATGATCTCTTGGGAACGGGACGAGTATAGCCAGAAGATGGAGGAACGGTTGAATAGGGCATAGAGGGCTGTAACGGGAATTGGTGAGGATCAGAGGTGGGATTGGAGGATTTGTTAGGAGGCCTCAGTGGCTGACAGAAAGCAATAATAGACTCATCAACGATCACCCCCTCGGTGGTAGGTGCTGCAGGAGTCTTGCATCCCTTGGGCTTCCCTTCAAAGAATGGCGGGAGGGAGGAGTCCTTAATTTGATTTTAGACCACCCTAGCTCGGTTATAAAGATGTGCAAAGGAGGGAAACTCACTAAGCATCAATATGGATCGGAGCAAAGGGGTGGTGTTGGTGATTATCATTGTAATGGCTTGAGACTTCGGGATAGGGAGATCGGCCCTCGAAGCCATGGATCTCCATCGGTTGGCAAATGTGACAAAGTCTTCATCCGGCCTCATCTTTTCCACCACCAAGTCGGGAAGTGTAGGGACTTGGTTGGCCATGTAAGAAAAGTGTGAGATGAAGCGTTCAGAGACTATGTCAAAATTGACAAGATCCGATGCGAGTAAGGAGGTAAACCACCTCAAAGCCTCCCCTTCTAATGATTGTTGGAAGAGGTGAACTAAGAGGACCCGATCGTATAGCCACTGATGGGAATCCATAGTGAATCTGGCAAGATGGAATTGGGGGTCGGAGGTCCCGTCATACTTGCGATATTTCGGGGCCTTGAAACCCGAAGGAAAATAGGCATTGGGGAGCTTGCAGTAGTTTTGGAGAGAGTGGGGCTTGGAGAGGGACAAGGACTCAGCTAAGAGTCTCCTAACAAGACCCTCCATCTCCGACCGGGAGATGGATTCGGATTGAGTGGGGGTGTAGGCTGGTCATAAGGCGGATAGACGGAGGGAGGAGTTAGAATGGGAGTAGGTAAAGGGGTGGGAGGAGGAATAGAAGTGGAAATGGGAACCGGGAAGGAGTGACGGGCCTAGGAATGGGCCTAGACGAGGAAGCATGGAAAGGAGATGGAGATGGAGAGGGAGAGGAAGGAGAGGCCATTGCCCGGACAGTATGCTTGGAAAGCATTGAAATGATGTCCTCGGGTGAATAGCGGGACATGAGTTTGGAGAATTCGGGGTCATCTTGGATTTCTTGAGCATATGTAGGGTTGACCCTCAAACTCACACTCTCATTGTCGCCTTGGGAGGAGGATTGAATAGACTCTTCAGGCTAAACATTAGAATTAAACATTCCGACAAATTCATCATGGATGTTATCGTGCCGGATTGTTAGACATGTTAACGGAATTCATCCAAGATTCCATTATCAACACACAACTTACTGATTTTAATACGGTTAAGTTGATTAATTACACTGTTATTAGGAGAAATGCGGATTTCTACCAAACAATGTTATCAAACAACGTCCCCAAAATTTTTAGAAGTTGGAGTTGTGTGTTAATTAGATTTGTAAAGGGCCAATTCTCTCACCTCTCACTCAAAACCAGGTGAATAGGCGAACTAAACAGGAAGGTAAAGGTCCTCCTGCCCCGTACCGTGAGGAAATCCACGGAATTTAGGGACTTATAGAGTTCTCCTTGAACCCAACTCGATTTACCCGAGATGGAATCCCCGAGTAAAAGGTTGTGAATCAAGGAGGGGCTATCCTCAAATGTGTGGGGAGGCTAGAACAGAAGAGAAATAAGGACCCCCCGTGACTGAGGACTGTTAGTGATCAGACAGGAAGCAAACAGAAAAGAAAACCAATCAAAACAAGCCAAAAACAAGCTTCTGGGAAGTAAACGGCAAACCGGTGGACGTTCAGTTCTTCAAAAGACAGTAAATGGCATCATCGATAGATGCTGAAAAGAGTAAACGGCAAGCTATGTTGACGCTGAGAAGAAGTAGACGACAGGAACAGTGGATGTTTACCTGTGTAGACGGTAGGATCTCTTGTCGTCTACCTGTGTGCAGGCTGAAACTGTGGTAGCAGTGTTGTCCCACCGTGATCGCCAGAGAAGAGCTGTGGACGCTCCGTTCCACGCCCCCGCGAGCACTTGCTATCTCCAGAGGTTTCCGAACGTTGCCGCTCCCTCGTTGGCGTTAATGGGTGCTGGTTGACTTCGTTGACTCCTCCTTTGACCACATTGACCAAAGGGAAAACGAAGAGACCAGCAAAGGAAGTGAACGGGATGTGATCGCCAGGGTCTTACCTGTGCCCAAGGAAGTATCTTGATCGCGCCGGTGACGCTGCCTCGCGTAGCAGATGATGGCGGGACTCCAACTTTCTCCTCTTCGGCCGGCCAAAGAGAAGAAGCTCCACAGTCTCGTTTGGGTGTTCCTTCCAGAAGAAAATACTCTATTAGACTTGGAGAAGTGTGGTAAATGTCCAAAACAGAAAAGAAAATGCCTAAAAGGAGAGCCCCATACTGGTTGCGGGCTTGAGAAGAGGGGTGGCCAAGTGCTATGACCACCCTTCTTCCCTCTGTTTTTTTGGTTGAAAACCCCCTTTTGGATGTGTTGGGAGGTGCACTACGTGCTTAGAGTGTGAGTGTGAGTGTGTGTAGCATGCAAAGCTAGAGAGAGAAGAAAAGGAAAGAGAGGAAGAAGAGGGAGATGATCCTCGTGTAGCAGCTTGTTTGGCTCCTTTGTGGGCTCCTCCAGCTTGTGGTGAAGCCTCCTGAACGCTCCAAGGGTTGTGAGAATGAGAGAAAGCAAAGGTGGAAGCTCTCAAGTCACTTTTCTCTCTCTTCCCTCAAGACAATATGCACTAGCTCGTCCAGCATCTCCCCCCTCCACTTAGAAGGCCAAGGAGTGACATATATAGAGAGTGGGGTCGGAGTTAGAGAGCCTTGGATGCTCAAGTGTGAAGAAACACACTTAAACATGTGGCAATCCATGTGTTAAGGCTTGAACCAATGAGAGGGGGCCATGTAGGACTTTTACTGGGTCAAGGGGGTGCTAAGGTGGCCCATTTGCCCGTTGGGAACGACCCCATGCACTGCATGACCGAGGAGAGGGCGCTTAGTGGGCTGGAATCTCGGGCAGTTGTGCAGACCAAGTAAACCAGGTTGACGTCAAACGATGCTGCCGCCAACCTCCATGCAGACGTCCACACTGGTGGACACCAACCTGAGTCGACGTCAAGGTCATGTGCCGCCAACTTGTATTCGGCGGCAATCGATGTTTCCGTTTATATGGGATCCGAGGCAAGTCAACAAGCGGTCAAACCAGGCCTTATTGGGCCATGAACCACGCGAAGATGAGCCAAATCTCGCGTCTACACATGCCTCCAACAGTGTAATTTTCTTTTTGTTGTGCCTCAGGGTATACCCTAGGCTAATGTACTTGAGTTTGACTTTTGTTAAAATTTGGCTATGTAATCCTTCTGTAAATATGTGTGAGATGTTCAATCTTATATATATTCAGTGTGTTCTTTTATATTTCCACGGACATGTGTGTTGATATCCCTGGCGAGGCTTCGAATTATTCGCGAGAGGCGGAGTCGAATCAAGCTCGTTATTAAGTTAACGAGTTTGAACGACGTGGTCCGTGACAGTTGGTATCAGAGCAAGGTCTGTGTAAATATGAAGGAACTGAGAGATTACATAGCTTGGTCTCTACACTAGTCCACTGCTGGTAGTTGACCCTGGTTTTGTATTGATTTGTTAGTATATGTGTGGTTTGGAATGTTGTATGTGTAGTGATTTGAAATGGCAGACAGGAGAGACTTGGGAGGTGGGGGAGATGAGCTGGAAGAGACAACTCATCAATTGATTGAAAGGTTATAGGAGAGCATAACAGAAATAAGAACAAGGTTGGACCAACAGGGTCCAGTCCAGCCAGTAGTAGCAGGGCCTCAGGTTGTTGAGGAGGCCGAGCCAGTACCAGTTGTACCACCCCCACCACTACTAGGAGTGCAGGTACCCCTTATGGTATCCATGCCACCAGTAGTACCAGTGCGACCAGCGGAGGAACCTACCATGCAGATTGAGAGATTCTTGAGGTTGCAGCCACCTACCTATACAGGAGGCCCCAATCCTGATACAGCGGAACATTGGATACATGCGATAGAGCGAGTTTTTATTACTATGAGGTGTCCACCAATGGACAGGGTAATCTTGGCCACTTATCAGCTATGAGGTTTTGCACAGGAGTGGTGGAGGCTGAAAATGCAAACAACATTTTCGGGCAGGACGGAGGGCACCATTATATGGCCAGAGTTTCTGGAGGTATTTAATGATACATTTTTCTCGGTACAAATTCAGCAAGCTAAGAGGGAACAGTTCAGGACATTGCATCAAGGAAATTCGTCAGTTCTGGAATATCAGATGAGATTTATGACATTGAGTAAGTATGCACCTTATGTTGTTACAAATAATGCAATGATGGTAGAATATTTTATTCGAGGACTGTGGTCAGAATTGCAGAATGCGGTGATACCTCTTATGTGCAGGACTGTGGAGGAGGCGGCACAGCGAGCAACCATTTTAGAAAGGTCTATGTGAACTCGTCAGTCGGGGGAGTCGGGTAGCTTCCGGTTACCACAGCAATCCCCAGAAGTTAGTAAGGGGAAGGCACCAACAGGGTCATCTTCTTCAGGGGCAGATTTTCCAGCAAGGGCGAGGTTATAGGCCGGAGGTGGAAGAGTCACAGCAAAGTACAGCAAGGCAGCCTATGGTTCTGTCGGGCTATAGATGTTACAATTGTGATCAACCAAGGCATTTGATCTGGAATTGTCCCTATCCTAGGGAATATGGTTATGGTAAGGGAGTACAACAGTAGCAGCAGCCCCAACAGCCGCCAGTAGCACGAGGTAGAGGAGCACCACATCAGCGTGGTCGAGGACAGGTCATGGCTATCACCCAGGCGCAGGCAGAGGCTTCCAACTTGATTGAAGGTATATTACCTATTTATGAATTTTCAGCAAGAGTTTTAATAGATCCAGGTGCTTCACACTCTTTTATTTCTGAAGAGTTTATGGATAGTATGGTACATCCATTAGAAGAAAGGCAATGTAAATTAGTGGTAGAGATTCCCTCAAGTGGTTTCATGCTCACTTCTTGTTATATAGATGAGGTTCCTATAATGATACAAGGAAATCAGTTGCCTGTCAAATTACATGATTTACAATTGAAAGAATATGATATAATTCTGGGTATGGACTGGTTAGAAGCCTATGGAGCAATGGTTGACTGCAGAAAGAAAAGGGTCAAATTCTGTCATCCTAGTGGAGCCATGTTTGAACTTCAAGGTATGTCGTTTTATACTCCCAAGTTTATTATTTCTGCACTTAGGGCTAGGAAGTTGATAAATGCATGTTGTGTGGCCTACCTAGCTTTAGTAAGCTTAGTTGAGTCTGGTAAGTCAGTTGAGGCAGTTCCAGTAGTCAAAGAATTTGCAGATGTGCTCCCAGATGATTTGCTAGGTTTAGCTTTGCACAGGGAAGTGGACTTTACAGTGGAATTATAGCCAGATTCTATGCCAATTTCAAAAGCACCGTATAGGATGGCACCGGTAGAGTTTAAGGAATTGAAAAGGCAGTTACAAGAATTAATGGAGAAAGGTTTCATCAGGCCTAGTCACTCACCTTGGGGAGCTCCAGTTTTGTTTGTAAGAAAGAAAGATGGCAATTTTAGAATGTGCATTGATTATCGGAAATTGAATGAAGTTACTATTAAGAACAAGCATCCATTGCCGAGAATAGATGATTTGTTTAATCAGCTATAGTCAGCTAAAGTGTTTTCCAAAATTGATTTGAGGTCCGAGTATCATCAGCTGAGAATCAAATAGGAAGATATTGATAAAACAGCCTTCAGAACAAGGTATGGTCATTATGAATTTGTTGTAATGCCATTTGGGTTTACTAATGCATCAGTAGCATTCATGAATTTAATGAATAAAATCTTCCATCCATATCTGGATCAGTTTATTGTGATTTTTATAGATGATATACTGGTATACTCAGCAACAAAAGAAGAAGCACATTTGAGAATTTCTTTGAAGATTTTGAGAGAAAATCAATTATATGCTAAATTCAGTAAATGTGAGTTTTGGTTGCGAGAAATTCAATTTCTAGGACATGTAATTTCAGTAGATGGTGTTGCAGTAGATCCAGCTAAGGTAGAAGCTATCATGAAGTGGGAAGAACCAAGAACAATTACAGAGATTAGGAGTTTCTTAGGATTAGCAGGATACTACAGACGCTTTATTGAAGATTTCTCTAAAATTGTAGCACCAATGACAAGATTAACCAGAAAAGATGTACCATTTGTTTGGTCAGCTGATTGTCAGAAGAGTTTCATGGAATTAAAGAGGAGACTCACTGCAGCACCGATATTGTCATTACCATCAGGTAGTAGAGGTTTTGTGTTGTACATAGATGCTTCCAGGAGAGGAATTGAGCTGTTTTAATGCAACATGGAAAGGTTATAGCTTATGCATCCAGGCAATTGAAATCGGCAGAAGAAAACTACCCAACTCATGATCTAGAATTGGCAGCATGGTCTTTGCTTTGAAAATGTGGAGGCATTATTTATATGGTGAGAGGTTTGAAATTTTTACAGATCACAAGAGCTTGAAGTACATTTTCTCTCAAAAGGATTTGAATCTTCGGCAACGCAGATGGATATAGTATTTGAAGGATTATGATTTCAACTTGGCTTACCACCCAGGAAAGGTAAATGTAGTAGCAGATGCATTAAGTAGAAATGCATATTTAAGTCGGATGATGATTAGAGAATGGAAGCTATATGAGGAAGTAGCAGAAAATTCTTTATTTGTTCCAAGTAGTCAGCGGTGAGTAGTGTTAGCCAGCAGTGCTATTGAGCCATCAGTGTATTGGCAGATAGTAAAAGCTCAAAAGACATATGGGAATCTTGCAGAGATTGTAAAGATGGAAGGTGTTACTATTGATGATGATTGTGTGGTCAAGCTTAGAGGCTGGCTATATGTTCCATCCGAAATAGAGGTAAAGCAGAGAGTTTTAGAGGAAGCACACAAATCTAGGTATATCATTCATCCGGGTAGCACTAAGATGTACCAAGATTTGAAAAGGCACTTTTGGTGGCCACATATGAAAAGAGAAATAGCAGAATTTATTACAAGATGCCTAGTTTGCCAACAGGTGAAGGCGGAACATCAAAAACCAGGAGGACTACTACAGTCGTTACCTATTCCACAATGGAAGTGGGACAACATTGCTATGGATTTTGTAGCAGGATTACCCAGGACAGCAACAGGGCACAATGGTATATGGGTGTTTGTTGACAGATTGACCAAGGTATGTAGATTGATAGTTGTGAGTATGTCTTGGACAGTGGATAGATTGGCTAAGATATATGTGGATAGAATTGTACCGCTGCATGGCATTCCAATAACAATTGTTTCAGATAGAGATCCAAGATTTACCTCTGGTTTTTGGAGGAGTCTACAAAGGGTAGTTGGCACTGAATTAAGATACAGCTCGGCATATCACCCCCAGACAGATGGGCAAACGGAAAGGACCATTTAGACTATTGAAGACATGATGCGAGCTTGTTGTTTAGCATGGGGAGGCAGTTGGGAGCACCACCTAGGAATGGTAGAGTTTGCATATAATAACAGCTATCGTACAAGTATTGAAATGGCACCATATGAGGCTTTATATGGCAGGCCATGTAGAACACCATTGAATTGGCATGAAGTCAGAGAAAGACAGGTAATGGGTCCAGAATTGATTCAACAATGTGCAGAAATGGTTAGATTTATTAAGGAAAAATTACAAATAGCCCAGAGTCGCCAGAAGAGCTATGCAGATACCAGATGCAGACCACTTCAATTTGAGGTTGGTGATTATGTTTTTGAGAGTTTCTCCCACCAAGGGTGTATTGAGATTCAGTAAAAAAGGTAAGTTAAGTTCGAGGTATGTGGGTCCCTTTAAAATTTCAGAAAGAATTGGAGAAACAGCATACAGAATAGATCTTCCAACGGACTTTACAGATGCTTATGATGTTTTCCATGTCTCCATGTTGAGAAAATATATCCGAGATCCAACACAAATAGTCAGCTATACTCGAGATGATTTGAAACCCTACATGTCAATGCCAGAATACCGAGTGTAGATTACAGGCCGATGAACACAAAAGTTAAGAAATAAGGAAATAGAGTTGGTAAAGATCAGATGGGAGAACATGCAAGGAGGAGAAGATACATGGGAGTTGGCATAGGAGAAGTACAAAGCGTATCCTTATTTGTTTAAGTAAGCTCTTGATTCTTTTTAGATGATAGTACTTATATGAATGCTTATAAATTTACTGTTAAAGCTTTTTATAGATTTTGAGGACAAAATTTCTTTTTAGATGATAGTAATGTAACATCGCAATTTTTTCAAATTGTCATTTAGTGGGTGCAGTGGCCAGTGTATGGCCTTGTGTTGATGTTTAGGATGGTTTGTACAGGTTGAGTGGGGTTGGGGGCCTGGAATCCAAGCCAAACCAACCTCTGGAGTGCCTTCCAGAAATGCAACCAACACAGGCGTGGCGTTTTGCAAACGCTACCACCCTGGTCGTCGCGTTTTGGAAGCCGCTTCCCCGGGTGCGCGTCTGCATGTGCGCCGCGTGTCGCATGCAAGGACGTCGTCTTCTAATTGCGACGGATATACCCGTTGCGATTTAAACGTGACGTCGTGACCCACACGATTTTGACTGTGTGTTTGGGGTGGCCGACCCCTGGCCAAGCAGTGTGGGAAACACTACTCAGCCGTGGGGGAGGATCGTTGTGAGGATTTTCGGTGATTCGGAGGTTTTGGCGTGCGATTTGGCATGTTACCAGCGCAAGAAAGTTGTTCGGAGAGTGGGAAACGCTAGGGTAATGTCGTTCTTCGCGTTCTTCATGTTCCTTGTGTGGTAGGGGAATTATTCACCTTTTTTATTTAAATGAAGCATGTTTACGATGTTTAATGCATGGAATGGGTTAAGGGTAGTAGTATGTATGTGTAGGCTTTTATTTAAATGTAAATTTGCATGTGGAATGGTTGTATAGGGTGGTTTGTGCAATTTCCAGAAGGGGGTTCTGGGGTAGGTTTCTCAGCTGAAAGGCGACGAAAACTAGACGTCGCATTTCAGTCTGTAACGCGACGGTTACACCCGTTGCGATTTTGCCTTCAAATAGCGACCCTTGTGTCCGTCGCAATTTAGAAGGCAGCCACCCGAACACTGGCATGTCTGCATGGTGCTATGAGTTGCTTTCAGTTATGGGTCTATATGACTGTTGGTTTGCGTGTAATGGGTTGTAAGTGGGGCATTGGCACACGTGGTAAACAGAAACACCAAGTTTGTATGGTTTAAGTGTATGTGGCAGGTCGAGTATACGACGTCGCTCGTGGTTACCTCTTGAGTTGGGTACCCCAGGTTCTCTGTGAGCCAGGCACGTGGTGCTCGGGGTTTGTCGCAGTACTTGTGTACCGTCGAGGTCTGTGTCGTCTTCCTGGACACCCTCACTCCTTAGCTTGAGTTGTACGTCCGACTGAGGGAAGGACGACAGTGGGACAGCGACTTGTGTGTTGTGGTCTTTCTTGGTCGCTTGTAGCGCGCTCTTGGTTGGGGGACAGACACCGGTAGACGTACTGGTCCCCAGCTAGTCTTGTTTCCAGTGCCTCACTTTAGGGAGCTCAGGCCAGAGTCCTTAAAGGTGCCAGGCATGGAACTGCAATAGTGTGAGCTGCAGTTGTGGTGTTGTTTGGTGTCCATAGTTTGTTGACTCAGTTGAGGTGGAGCGGCAGCTGGACCTTTCAACCTTGGCTGTGAAGCTGAGAGGTAGACCTGTGTTACTTGTCCGGGTCTGTAGCTGGTGTCGTGAACCAATCTTCATGACTCGTGTTTGACGTTACTCTTCTTTAGCTCGTACTCCTAATCATGGGTTGTCGTTCCGTTATGAAAGTTGAATTCATGTTGATAACATTATTTTTGGTTATTCACTGCGATTATAGTTCCATGCCCTGGTAGTCTTGTTAGTTGATTATATTAATGCTTTACTCCTACTTCTCACGTGTTTAGTGTTTACTGACTTTTGAGGGAGTTTCCCTACTGAGCCGGTGACTTGTGAGGCTCACCCCTTACTCCTTTCAGGTGAGGGAGAGCAGGAGGTTTCACACCCGTCTTCTAGTCTGGAGCCGCATCGTAGCGATGTTGGGTCCACGCCTCCAGCCGTGTAATTTTCTTTCTGTTGTGCCTCAGGGTATGCCCTAGGCTAATGTACTTGAGTTTGTCTTTTTTGAAATTTGGCTATGTAATCCTTCTGTAAATATGTGTGAGATGTTCAATCTTATATATATTCAGTGTGTTCTTTTATATTTCTACGGACATGTGTGTTGATATCCTTGGCAAGGCTTCAGCTTGTTCACAGGAGGCGAAGTCGGATCAAGTTCGTTATTAGGTTAACGGGTTTGAACGACGTGGTCCGTCACAAGTGCATGAATAACGCTAATCGAAACGATATAATGCAAGTGTTCACTAATTGGAATGAAACTCGTATTCACTAATCGATGCAAGTGTTTCTGTCTATAATTGAAATGATGTTCATTAATCGGAAAACATGTATTCCCCAATCGATGCAAGTGTTTTAGTCTATAATCAAAATGAGATGTCTTGACTAATAGGAACATTCACTTAGTCAATAATTGGAATATGATGTCTTGACTAATCGAAACATTCACTTAGTCAATAATCAGAACAAAGGTTTGAACATCAATAGATACAAACTTTGTTCCTAATAGAAATGACACTTGTTCTATGATCGATATGAACACAAAACAGCAATCGGTATGGACTTAGAAAATATTGAAGTACTTGAGATTGAGTTTTGAAGTACTTACTTTGGTGATTCTTAAAGTGATAATTACATATTTATTTCTTGTTGACAGACTTAATGAAAATTCAATGTTAATCACATAATTTCATAGTTTTTCTTATCACCAAAATTCATATAGAAAAGGAGATAAAAGGGTCAACACTATATGTTGGCTATGAATTAGTGAATGTAATAGACAATCGTAATTGATTATGAATAAAATTTAAGCTAATTTTTATTACTCGATTATCCAATGGTTTGATGTCTATTATTCTATACTCACACAATTGTAATTATCCATCCCGATATTCTGCGTCGGGGTGTGACGCACACACATCTCCCCCTCTCTCTCTTACTCCCACCCACCAAAACCAGAGGGGGAGATTTGGTACCCCAAGGCCCCCGTTATCCCCTCCTAGGTCATTGTAGTAGGCCTTGAACATCAGGCCGTGGCATCCCTTGCTGAGCATGTTCTCCTTGTTGAACTGCTAGGTGGCCTCCATCATCTTCGAGTATGTGATCGTGTTGTTGAACATCACCAACTTTGGCCCCCACGCCCCCATTGCCGTCGACATCACTCTCCCCATGCTCACCCCACTCTTGATGCTCTTGCTCTGTCTCCCTCGAGCTCCTCTTCTTCACCTCCACCCAACCATCTACGAACAACATCCACCGCCACACTAGGCTCACGACACAGTTGCAATTACACAACATCATGAGCACCGTTGTGGCTACAGTGATGCAGATGGGTAGGATCAGGCGCTCTCCCGCCTCTGCCATCGTCACCTCTTCCCATTTGCATAGCTCGTATCTTCCCATCCATACAGCTCACCTCTAGTGGCCTCCCGTAGAGGTCTCAGTTACCTCTTCCCGTTCACACCATCCTCTGTCTCTTTCCCCCTCCGATGCTCTCTCTCTCCTCCCCAATAAATACTGTTGTCTATGACCATTTCTTCCCACAACACCTCCTCCTCTTCTTGCTCACAACATTGCGCTACGTCTCCTGCCATCCACTGCTTAGAGGAGGAAGAACAAGGGGCTCCAGCTACGATGAAGAGGAGACCATAATGGGGAATCCAGGAGCAGATAGAATGGCGTGCTTCACCTTGCTCCTGCACTCCCTGTTCCTACCATCTGGACCCCTCCACTACTCTGCCGCCTTCAACATGAAGTAGCAACAGTTTCCCCTGCAGGCTATTATAAAGGTGTAGTGACTTGGAAGTTATGAAGAATATGATAAATATAAACCCGTTATTATAAAGGAATAATTCTTGTGAAGAAGAGGAGTTGGAATTCAACTATATAAGGCCAATCAGAAGCTTACTGAACGTTGTTCAATAACCGGATACATTTAATGCCACTCAGAAGCTTACTGGACTTTGTTCAGTAATCAAATTCATTATAAGGCCAATCAGAAGTTTTTTGAACGTTTGTTCAGTAATCTGTTGATTTTAACACCAATCAGTGTTTGGACCACATATAAGACCAATCAGAACCATTATAACTCCAATTAGAACCTTACTGAAACATTTGTTCAATAATTGGAATGTTTGTAAGCCAATCAAAAGGACTGCTAAACCTTTGTTCAGTAATCGATGCGATTATATCGCTAATCAAAGGACTTTTGAACTTTTGTTCAATAATCGATCCAATTATAACACCAATCGGATGATTAATCGATTAATTGTTCACCAATCGATTGATTTGTTCACAAATTGATTACTTTGTTCATCAATTGATTGATTCTTCCATTCGGTCGACCGTTCTTGGAAATTCGGTCGACCATCAATTAGTCAATCTTTTCCTCTGTTCTATCCCAAGGCTTGGCCTTTATAAGGCCCACTTACCAATGCGACCTTTATGTTGTTCAGTAATCGATGCATGCTTAAACATCAATTGATTGGAGGCTTTTGTCCTCTAATTATGGTATGTCGACACATGTATGGGTATGTGTTGACACATGTATGAGAAAGTCTTGTGCTCTGGTGGAAGTCGACTCCTGTATTCGTAGAAGTCGACTTGTGCACCAATCGGAGTTAACATCGACTCTTGTGTGAGACTCACTAGTCAAAGTCTGTCTTTAACTCATGACTAGTCGAAGCCTTGTGTGAGGGGTGTCTATCAACACGTATGGGTGTCTCGACACTTGTGTGAGAAGTCGACTTGTGCACTAGGGGTGACAACTGTTGAGGTTGGTAAAAAGTATCAGTACCCGGGTATGACGCAGGTAAGGTGGGTCTGTCCTTTCCCAGATAAAATCAGCACATGGTATGGGTGGAGATATGGGGGTGTAGGTATGGCCCTTGTATGAAAAATCTTGAATACTTTTTTTTATGTACCACACCACAGCCAAACACATAATATGACCCTCATTGGCTAACCCAATAGACCTATCTCGTTGCAGAAAGTGGAGGAACTCCTGGAGCAGAGGGGATGACCTTGAAGCTTGGAATTTCTGAAAGCTTCTCTTCTTCTTGCCTCTGTTTCAATCTGTGGGAATAGAAAGCTATCAAAGTTAGGTGATCTCGGGCTCAACATAATGAAGTGTAATCCATCTGAAAGCTTACCATGATCTGCCTCATTACCCTTGTCTTGCCCAACTTCCTCATTTAAGTATATTTTGACGATTACATAATATTGAGGGTTTTCTTTTATTCTACCCCTCTTGATTCTGGCACCCTAAACCACTTAACCCCAACTATTATCTTAGAATCCTTCTGTTTGAATCCCCATCAATTTCTTTGTTGGAAATATGAGATGTTCCCATTTCGAAGATCCATTTCCCCATTATGTCAATCTTGTGATAGTTGTCATATGTCCTTGTACGATCTAGAAGGGTCTTCTAGAAACCATTCTTTGGCTCTGTCTAGTCTAGAATAGCACATAGTATGGTCCGTACAGTATCCAAAATTTTTATAAGCCATGTAAGAGCTTTAACATCATTAAGATTATTATATTTGCTCTAGATTCTTTGATTTGAACTTCCCAATACATGATTGGAAAATCCACTTTAAAATCTTGCTTGTTATGACAATATAAAACTCTTATTCGCGTTATTCTGCTTACTTGCTACAAGACTTGATCCCAATAATTGTTTTGTTGTGCTGTCTATTCGCATTCTTAGAACTTGTACCTTTGTTATTGTTGATTCATCAGGGTACTTTTGAACCTATACCTATCCTACCAAGTCTTTATCTTTTGGAATTCTGTGGCCATAATATGTTTTGTTATCTGGCACTATTTGGAACTTCGGTCCACTAACCCATGCATGTGCAAATAAAGGCCATGTTTGGTCCTTGTGAACGCGCTTTAAAACGTCACAAAGAATAATAAAAAAAGGAAAAAGATTTTTAATAGATGAATGAAATGAAATTTGGTGAAAGAAAGAAAAAGGAAAAAGAGAGGGAAAGAGTGTGTGTGTGTGCACTAGGGATGGAGTGTGATCGTCAGGTACACGTGGGTACCGAAAGAGATAGCAAAGGAGAGGTTACTTACCTTCACTCGAAGATCACGGGAGTAAAAGATAGTGGGTTGACTCTTACTTCTTCAACCGGCCGGCCGGCCGGCGAAGAAGATTTTAGTGCTTGGTTACCTTGAAAGAAAGACAAACAAGTAACAAGTGAAAGGGACGGTTAGGCCAAGTTGTGTAGTATCAAAATCAAAAGAAGTAGAGAGAAAGCATGCATGGGACTTAACACACCTTGTGGTGGTGTTTTAAACCCCTAAGAGTATGGGTTGAATGAAGTGTGTGATGAAGTGAGCAAAAACTAAGCTAATTGGGAAAGATGCGCATGCATTAAAAGATGAAGACAAATTAAAAGAAGCAAAGGGAAAAAAAGAAAAAGAAAAATCTGGTGTAGCTCCTAGCGCGGCAGAGGTTGAGGTATGGAAGAAGACTCCTCCTCATTTGGATGATGCTTGGAAGCTCTCCAATTTAAGAACACTTGAAACATGACTTGAGAGGAGTTCTTCTCTTCAAGCTTCAAAGTCTGATGGCTCTGGAACGCAGCAGGGCTTCACCAATGTATGTTGGATTCTCCTCAAAATAATAGCCACGGGGATCCTTTTATAGGGGTAAAATTATGAATCACGACGGATACAGTGGTTGCCTTTAAAGATGAAATGTGCCCTACTAAACCGTCACGTTTTAAAAAGCTTACATACTTCGATTGGATCCTTCCAAACTTCGGCGCAGTTGAAATATAGCAGTTATATAAATCGCGACCATGTAGGCCGTCGCGCTTCTGAACACTTCCAATATTGATCAGATTCTTGCCAATTTTCATAAATGGAAATTATAAATCGCGACACACATAACCTGTCGCGCATTGTAAAGAATCGATCTTTTAATAGGAATCGATCTTATGAATAAAGGAAGGTTAAAAACGCGATGACATGAGTGGACATGTTTATACTTAGCAATAAACACTTCCTAAAAATCATTTTGGAAATTGTTGAAAATCGAATATAGAAACTCTTAAACACGACAACTTTAATGGACGCATATCACATAAGAACAATCAGAACCAAAATGGGAATCAGTGTGAGAATCGCATCCAATAGGCCCGTCACGAATCAAATTGTTCAAAAATCGATGTTTAAACTCAAATTGATTATCCTCAGCAATATAATCAATTATATGAAAACACGACGGAGCTACCGACGTGAATATCAATAATCGGTATAAGCCAAAGCAATCGATGTAAGCTAAAATGCAACCACCTATCTCGTCGCAAATCAACTTGTTTATAAAGGACCCCTAAAAGCCCTATAAAAATTCCTATAAAATCTAAAAAAAATAGGAAAATCACTCAAATGGTTAATTGAGGAGAGCACTTTGAGGCATTGCAGTATAACATGAAATTTACTCAATAAGTTGTTAAATTTGGCGTGTCTACAGCTGCCTCACCTTGGCGTCTACTTTGCAAGGAAGTGGAGTGTAGGGACACAAAATGAAAGCAATGGAATGAAGTGAAATTGGTGGAGTGAAGTGGAATGCCTGAAAAGTAGATGCCAAGGTGTGATGAGACACGCCTTCAACAACATATGATAAGAGTTGTTCTTCAGCTCAAAATGAAGCGGCTTGGAGAATGCCTTAAGAGATAACCCAATTGTTCAGAAGAGAGGGAAGGAGTGTGCATGTGGGCACGAAGGGAGAGATCAACTTCCAGTGTTGAGGAAGTACCTACAGACACAATCCGACAGGTTTCACCATTGGGGAGAATTTACTAGCTTGTGGACGTGTTGCAGCCAAGATGGATCTATGGGAAAAATAGATGAACTGATATAGGAATCCAAAACAAGGAGTTTTCTCAAAAGATAGTCTGAAAACATCAACAAGATGAACTGAGTACTTGACTTGAATGGAACATTTCATGTTAATTTGAATTAAGAGTAAGTGGCTCTCCTCAATTAAGCTTGAGAGTAATCTTTCAGCAATGAGCTCAAAGTCCTACATAATGCATGATGGGCTAAAAAAAATTATTAAAATAAATAAAAATATAAAACAATCAAGGATAATATTGTTACGACGCTAAGTTAAGTCAGGACACTAGGTTTTCCAGGCATGGGTCTATCCTCCTTTTTGGGCAAAGCGTAACGGCCTATCCTTAAGTCTAAGAGTCCTCTGAAATTATTACTATTTTTTATGGTGGAGGGGAACTCAAACTTCAGATTCACCAGAGCCTCAAGGTCCTTGATATGCTCTAATAAAGTATATTATATAGTAAATGCAAAAAGATAGTACCACAAATGTTGAAGATAAGACGTGAAGTTTACGGTGAGACGTGAATCCAGACCTGCGCTCAATGATTGATTAGTAATGACAAGCATAGATATAAAGCATAAACATTGAAATAATGATGCTTGTAAAATCGCGACAGGTTGACTGGTCGTGTATACTTATCTAAATCGTGATGACTTGGTAAGTCGTGCATTACCTTTAGCAATCGGAATAGGAGTTTGAGTGAAGCTTTGAATCGCGACGTATGTGTTCGTCGTGAATTTCATCAGTGTTCCAAGTTCCACGAGGCCAAATCTGCTTGCCTATTTCATGGTTTTAATGCGTTTGGGACTTGGCCTCCGGGTTTGCACCACCATGGGGCCATAAAACACCCCTCTTTTTGCTCTCCCAAGCATTTAGCACTCTCCAAAGCTCAAGAATCAAGCATTGGCTAAGGGAGAAGAAGGAAGAAGGAGAATTGAAGTGAAGAGCCATGGACCATGGTGATGCTCCCCCCCTCCAAGAGACAAAGAACCAGTGAGTTTCTGAGGTTGCACAAGGTGGGAGGACACATCTGCAGGCTGATTCAAGCAAAATTGGTAAGTGAATTTGATTTCATGCATTAAATTTTCAATGTTCTTATTCTTGTTCTTGATGTTCTTCTTATTCCTATTTTTTTTTCTTTTCTTCTTCTTCTTCCAACCTTCATGGCCGAACCACTACCCCTCCCTACTCCATGACCATATGACACAAATCACCTGTCCTACCCATGCATGCATGCGCCACCCTCCACATGGCCAAATAACAATCTATAGGATTACCCTCTTTTTCCGGGTACTAGAAGATACATGAGATTGACATGGCTCTAGAAGTTGACCTCCTTCATAAGCCTCGATATGAAAGCCATCTTCTCCAAGTGGGGTATTCAAAACCTAACCATCCATGCCAAACGCTACCACGAAATCCATCTAGATTGGGCGGCTATGGGGGATCTTGTTGAACTATGGCATCCACAGACTCACACCTTCCTCTTCAAGACCTTTGAAGCCACCATCCTACTGGAAGAGGTTGAGCTCTTACTAGGTTTGAAGTGGATGAAGAGAGACGATGAAGATGACATGGCGATCATGTCGAGAGGAGTTACGAGCAAGGAAGTACTTGAATGCTTCATGGGGAGTGGAAGGGCGGCCCAAGTTGTCCAAGTCATGAAGGGAATCAACTTGCAGAAATTGGTGGCTTGGACAGTCAAGGAATTACCAAAGGCGGAGGATGATGAGAAGCTCAAGAGAGTAATGAAGGGGTTTGCCATATGCCTAGCGGGAACACTCCTCTTTCCATCTATGGACAATGTGTTTGAAGAGGAACAATTGAGTGCGATATGCGGCATATGAGAAGGTAAGAGGTTGGGACCGGCGGTGCTAGCCTTCCTCTACTGTGGACTCACGACGGTGAGCTTGGGTAAGCCTCCTTATGGCTCTATGTTGTTATTCACATGTTGGGTTGACCTGCACTTTAAATTTGATGTGAACAACGAGGCGACAAGCTTGTCCCAGATCTTCTTTAAGAGTCTGCTCCGGCACATGGACAGCTTAGTGGGCTTAGAAGGGCAAGTTGCAAACCGCATGCCTCAGCTCAAGACATAGTCGGACTGGCGCGATCACCTCCGAAGCATGCCAAGAAATGCCTTCATTGAGTTCCAAAGCCACTTCTGACCAAAGACTTGCGGGCAAGGCTAGCACCGAGTGTGGAACTCTGGCTCATTGGTGCGACTGAGCTAGTGCTCTACAATGTACACTGCTGCCTCTCTCAACTTGGACTCCCCAGGCGCAACTTTGAGGGGTCGTCATACCTTCCTCCGATCAAGAAAAGGGAACTTGGAACCAACGGCAACGAAGAGGAGACGGACACGATCAAAGCGTTGTGGAAGATCTGTACTTATAGGTGGCCAATCCCAAATATAGAAGAGATTGAGAGTGATTGGATGAATTATGTAAGAGAACTTGAGAAACTATGGCCCAAGGTGGCCGTTTGTAAACGCAATGATTATTCTCTCAACAAGAAATAAATATCATCCTTTCTTTGGCCAAAATTCTCTATGTACAATGATCAGATCCTCCAAATAACTATGATTCATCCTAAAAAAAATATCCCTCAGATGAGTTTTTGAAAACACGATGGACACAGGCATCGCGCTTCAACTTATGATACACAACCAATCAAACCGTCGCTCATTACCGAAACTGCGACCACTACCCTATCGCGCTTTAAATTGTACCTCAAAATTTGAAATTCGCGCCTCAAAGTCAGCGCTGGGGTAATGATGGCATTTTTGAATTGTGACCACTTTACCCATCGTGTATCAATAAGGCCTTCTAAATATGTGACGCCTAAACCCGTCGCGTTTTAATCAAGTTTGAAAACGGCTACAAAACACCCAAGAGCCCCTCCGTTCACCTCTTTCAGAAATTAAGACTCTCGAGCTCCCACCACTCTACTCTCTCCTCTTCTCATCTTCCATACTCTCTAGCTCCCTAGATCCGGCGACAATGACCAAATTGGCCACCTCCAAACGCTAGCGAGGCGAGGCGACCTCAACAGAAGGAGAAGAACCGACGACGGCGGTGATGGCTATAAAGTGGAAACGCCAGGCACGGTGGAGAGGTTGATGGTGGAAGAACTAATGGGGGAGGAGGAAGCACCGGTGGCAGAGGAGAAGGAAGTGGCTCCGTCGACAATGGAAGAAGCAGAGGAGATGGCGGCGGAGGCACCGATGAGTAGGCTCTGACGAGGACGCCGAGGCCGAGAGGTGCCCCCTCGCGGTGATATGGTAGGTGCCCTAACCTTGCTTGTGGCTTGGTGAGAGGGAAGGAGGAGGGAATGACTGTTGGGGCTGGAGAAGGAGGGAGGAGAATCATGACGGGTTCAGTTGTCGCGATTCATCTTTCGAATCGTGACGACGAAAATGGTCACGATTCATCTTTCGAATCATGATGACGGAAATGGTCGCGATTCAAAGATGAATCACGACCTATGAAATGGTCGCAATTCAGCAAGGCCACCCAAGAGTTGGATTTTGACCATGTTTTGCCCTGTTTTAGTTGTTTTAATTGTGTCAGGCCTATGCTAACTTGCTCTTCTTGCATGCAGGGGATCATGACCTCGGATCCACTGGTTGCTGGTGATTGCAGCGTACCGGGGGCTTCTGGAGTTCCAGAGAGAGAGAGAGAGTTAGGGGCATGGGTTTCAAGCCGATATTGGATATCGATCCTTTTATGTGGACAGCCCCCTCATCTAGGATCTAAGGGACTGTTGGGATCCAACGAGCAGGGCCTTCCTGATGCCCTGGGGGCACATGGTGCCAAGTTTAGCGAACGTAGTGAGGATCACTACCCTCCGACTATATGAGAAGGCGGTGACGGGAGTGACCTATGTCGACTACACAGAGATGGCCCACGAGCTGTTAAGCTTGGAGCCACTAGGAGAGGATGACATCAACGACTGGAGGATGGTTGACCAAGTGGAGCTATTGGAGAGCCTGGGACCATGAGGGGCAAGGCAGCCAGGCGAGGAGTTGCTGCACGAGTTTGTGCAACGGGCAACAGGGCCGGCCAGAGCGGTGTACAGCCAGGACCCTCAAAAAGAGGAGCATGCAAACTGGGACCTGAGGAGGTTCTTGGTACTATTTCTGGGAAAGATGTTGTTGGGCACAAAAGGATATGGCATCCACTGCCAATTTCTAGAGATCCTGGCCGACTTGGAGAGGATTGACTAGTATGCTTGGGGAGCGGCCTTCCTGGCCCACACGTTTGCCGACCTCTGTAGGGGCACCGGCCGAGAGACCACAATAGGCGGTTCGCACCCTTTCTCCAGGTACACTCTTCTCCATAACTTTTTTATTTCCGCTTGCCAGGCGTGGCTCCCGGTGGTGACGGCTGCCTCCTTCTCCGTATAGCTGGACACCTTGCGACGTGACATCTGTGACTTCCCTGCCCTTCTAGTATGTACTATGACTTATTTCACTCATGCATTTCTTATGAATGTGACCTGTAACATTATGTGTGGATGGATACAGATGATGTGGCAGTCTTATCTGGGCATGATAGACGAGGCCCAACCTTGGGTGGAGGATGGTCGACCTCGTTTCGGGCGGGACCTTTGGGTTCATTGCCTGAATGAGATCTAGCCTCTCCACCTGAGGCTCGCCATGAGGACGTTGGGGATACACCAAGTATGGCTGGAGGAGACGAAGCCGAGGGGGATCAGCAGGAAGACCCAAGGGAAGGTGAAGAGGGTGGACTGGTGCCTTCGCTTCCCCAACCAGTATGCTGACTGGCAGCGTGGGGGTACCATGGTAGAGTCCGACACTGAGGACAGCCACGCCTACCTCCAGCATTACCAAAAGATGTATGGTGACAAGAACTTCATGAGACCAACCAAGGTGTGCACTTCTAACCTTGCCTTGTTCATATTGATATGTATGCTTGACTCTTGAATGTTTACATGTGCAAGATGCTCGAGATGGCATGATGAAGACTCTCCGAGTCCAGTTGGTGAGCACGGAAGACCAGCTGGCCAAGGCACGTGAGGCGCTAGTGATTCTGGTAAGTATGAATGATTTACCTTTTGGCATTCTTTACCTTTGCATGGGCTGACTTCATCTTCTTTGTACAGTGTGCTGAGCAGGCAGCCATGAAGCGCACCGACCCCGTGGGTGCCTCCACGAGTGCGAGTGCGCTAGATCCCCAAGTGGCCTCCCTCGAGGAGCAGCTAGCGGGGGCCATGATTCATGCGGAGGAAGCAAAGCATGACCTCACTATATGGGTAAGTTCTAACAATGATATATACATATATATATATATATATATGAAAGTGAATTTCTTGTAACTTACACATGCTCCTTTTGATGATCAGCTCATCCCCATATAATTTCATGAATTATATATCCATTTTGGTGATTAACAAAATCCTAACAATTAGTATCTAACAAGTTCTTATGAAGCTTTAGTCACAGGAAATAAACCAGGCAAAATCAAGCAAAGACTTGTAAGTAAATCCTTACATTGTTGTTCTTAATTTTTCAGAGCATGAAAGTTCTCTAAGTACACATCAACTTGCTTTGAAGCATAACAATTTCATAAGTCATCGTTTCATATCGTTTTTGGGTTTACATCGATTTCGATCTCAGAACGATTCGCTAAGTGGTCGCATTGATTTTGATCTCAGAATGATTTGTTAAATGGTCGCATCGATTTCGATCTCAGAACAATTTGCTAAGTGGTCACATCGATTTTGATCTCAGAACGATTCACTAAGTGATCGCATCGATTTTGATCTCAAAACGATTCGCTAAGTGGTCGCATCGATTTCGATCTCAGAACGATTCGCTAAGTGGTCGCATCGATTTCGATCGAACAACGATTTGCTCTCACGTCGATTTTGTTTCACATCAATTTGATAAGTGAGAACAACGATTTGCTCTCACATCGATTTTGTTTCACATCGATTTGATAAGTGAGAACAACGATTTGCTCTCACATCGATTTTGTTTTACATCGATTTGATAAGTGAGAACAACGACTTGGTCTCACAACGATTCGATAAGTTCCATATCGATTTGGTATTTACATCGACTTGATAAGTTACACAACAATTTACTTGTTGTAACGATTTGATAAGTCACAACATCGACTTAGTCAATATATCGATTTGTTCACAACGACTTGCTCATAACGATGTTATAACGATTTGTGTGTACATCGATTTGGTTATGAATGTGCAACGAATCACATGAACAATGACTCATTCACACAACGATTCTATAAGTCATGTTCATATCGATTTCATGAGCTATAACGACTTGATATTTAAATATCTTGACAAGTCAAAGTCATCCCGTGTATTTCTCTGTTATCCATGCATTAAATATAAACGTACATTTCTCTGCACGATGCATGTCCATATATCTTCTATTCTTATGCTTGTGCATGTAATATATTTTCGAAGAGACAGAATGGAATTTCTATTTTGATGTATTCTCACTCTAACGTTGACTGACAACAAGAGACAGCTTAGCTGTCTACGTTTTAGATTTAATGTGTGCAAGTCTCTGACAGCACATCTCTATACAACGTTGGATAAAGTAGAAGCTGGAGGATATCAAGAAGGATTTTCTTCTTACATGCATGGAACGCAAAGAACCGTTGACTGCAAAGGAAAGCCATGCAGTCTAACGTTCTCTGAACTTAGAAACAACGGATACTTCAACGGCTACATTTTTCAAAGAAGAAATAAATAGAAGACTGGTGCCTTCGTGAAGGATTCTTGATCATCGATACAACTTGAGAATTCAAAATCTGCAAGCACCATAGAAGAGCTCAAGTCTCACTCATCTTCTTGTTGTAGCTCTTTGCTCTCTGTGTCCAGTGTATAACCTTGAGAGAGCTTTTGTAAACTGAGAGTGTTCTTCTTTGTAGATTTTTTCTCTTAGTCTTCGCTTCAGATCAAGCATTGTGCTATTAGCTTGGTCCAAGGGCGTATCATCCCTTGAACACATTCTTGTGTTTTTCCCTTCGTGTTGAAGGAAGACCTGGGGGTTCCAGGGTGTTTTTCCCTTCATGTTGAAGGAAGACCTGGGGGTTCCAGGGTGTTGTTTTCCTCTTCGGGTTGTGAAGAGAAGACAAGCTGCAGCTGGGTGTGTAAGTGTCCTTGAGGGGGACTATACCCTTGGGTAGTGAATCCTGAGTTGTTGCTCAGGGACTGGATGTAGGACTCCTGTGGAAAGGAGGTCCGAACCAGGATAAAATCTTGTGTAGTGTGATTGCTTGCCTTGTGTTTGTTGTTTACTTTTCACTAACGCTAACAATCAACGAAGTGCTTGTTGTGTGAACATTTTTGTGGACAGGTTTAGGTATTCAAATTTTAAAGAATCCCATTCACCCCCCCTCTGGGCTTGCTAGCTGGGCAACAAGTGGTTTTAGAGTGAGTCTCTTCGACAACGATCTGAAGAGAAAAGATCAAATCCTCCCAAGGTCACTTCGAAGGTCAGTCAGTAAACAGGCCACCGTTGTTCGATGGTGAAGACTACACATATTGGAAAACAAGGATGGAGTTCTTTCTACAAGGACTTGACTATCAGATCTGGTCGATTGTTGAAGAAGGAGATCTTCTGGTCACCAACGACAAAGACAAATGGACAGAAGATGACAAGAAGAAAATTTATCTCAACTGCAAGGCCAAGAGCATATTGTGTTGTGCTCTCAGCAAGAAGGAATTCAACAGAATCTCCGCCTGCAAATCTGCAATGGAAATGTGGGAGAAGCTGAGGATCTCCTACGAAGGCACAGACAACGTAAAAGAAACCAGAATAGACATTCTGGTAACTCAATATGAAAGATTTCAGATGTAATCCGGTGAAACAATTACACAAATGTACAGTAGGTTCACCAACATCACTAATGGTTTGGCTGGTCTTGGTAAGACCTATCAGATGGGAGACATGGTTAGGAAAATTCTGAGATCCTTACCTGCCTCGTGGACTCCAAAAGTAACAGCAATAGAAGAGGCTAACGACTTGAAGATAATGTCGTTAGAAAAACTCATTGGGTCCCTTATGGCTCATGAGATAAACATGGAAAGGTTGGGAGAATCATCTACCAGAAAGAAGCATTCCAACGCACTCAAGGCAGAAGAAGACACATCAAAAGAAGGCTCATATAGCCAAGAAAGCATGAACAGCAGTGAAGATGAAGAAGCAATGCTATCCAGAAGGTTACAACGCATCTTGGCTAAGAAAAAGAAGTGTCAGTCCGGAAGAAGATACTTCAAGAAGGGAAAAGACTTCAAAAGGTCAGAAGTCAAAGATGCAAAGAAGACTGAACCGATTTGCTATGAATGCAAGAAGCCCAGACATATCAAGGCAGAATGTCCGAAGCTCAAGAAAACTGAGTTCAGAAAGAAAGACAGTTCCAGAAAACCCAGAAGATTTAAGAAGAAAGCCATGGCAGCAGCATGGGACAACAGTAGTGACTCTGATAGCGAGTCAAGCTCAAGCAATGAAAAAGAAGAAGAAGACAACCTAACATTCATGGCCAACCTCGAAGACAAAGTAACATCAGACTCATCTTTCTCTTCGTGCAATGAATCTGATTCTGACAACTTAGAAGAAGCTTTTAATGAACTGTATTGTAAATATAAAGAAGTGTGTAAATCACTAAAAGCCAATAAGAAAAATCTTGCATGCTTAGAGAATACTAATTCAGACTTAAAATATGAAAATGAGCAAATGGAAAAACAAATTACTGAACTAAAAAGGAGAAATGAATTGTTATGCGAAGACTTGAAAATTAAAAATGAACAATTAGCGAGTTTGGAAAACCAAGAAACTGTAAATAAATTAAAAAAGAAGTTAACACTTTAACAACAGAAAATGAAAAATTGTCAAGCACACTAGAAAAATTTACTAATGGCAAAACAACATTAATATTAAAAGGTGCTAGACGGTCAGGTAAAAAGAAACATGGATTAGGTTATACTCCTCCCGATAATGAGGAAAAGTAGTATATCCTAAAACATATCCAACTCCTAAATTTGTACCTGAACAAGACACAGCATATAAATCAAATTTTAAATACATTCCAACTGAAAAGATAACTAAAATGTCTTACTATAGCCATTGCAATAAGTTAGGACACATTAAAGTATCATGTCCAACTAAACATAAAATATGGATAATTAAAAGAAAAATTGATGATACTAACCAATCAGGACCCAAAAGAACTTGGGTACCTAAAGCTTAATGTTTTTAATGCAGGGAAACCTTCGAGCATCTAAATGGTACTTAGATAGCAGATGCTCAAGGCATATGTCAGGTAACAAGAAGCTGTTCTCTCACCTTGAAGCTGAAGAAGGCACAGTTACATATGGTGACAATGGTAAAGGAACTGTAATAGGTTGTGGACCGGTTGGTAGCAAAGGAAAAGTTATCATTGAAGATGTACTTTGTGTGAAAGGATTGAAGCACAACCTTATTAGTATCAGCCAGCTGTGCGACAAAGGACATCAGATCAGATTTCAAGAGTCAAAGTGCAGTATTATGAAGGATGGTGCAGTCGTGTTTGAAGCCAGCAGGGAAAAGAACCAGTATGTACTTTATTTGGAAGAACTAAAGGATCAGAACATATGTCTGGCAGCAAATAAAGAACAGTCAACAGATCTCTGGCACCGAAGACTGGGTCACTGCAACTTGGATGGCATGAGAAAGTTGATCAAGAGAAGCTTGGTGGAAGGTCTACCCAAGATTAGTGCAAAAATGAATGGTGTCTGTAGGTCGTGTGCAAAAGGGAAGCACACCAAGTCATCCTTCAAATCAAAGACCGTGGTAACAACCTCTAAACCCTTAGAACTTCTACATATGGATCTATTTGGGCCAATAAGGACCACAAGTCTAGGGGGAAAGAACTTTTGATTTGTTATAGTAGATGACTACTCAAGGTTTACATGGGTTTCTTTCCTAGATCACAAGGATGATACTTTTGAAAGTTTTGTTAGTTTCAGCAAGAAAGTTCAAAAGGATAAGAAGTATAGCATCATTAGTATCCGATCAGATCATGGAGGAGAATTTCAGAATGAGAGCTTTGCAAAATTCTGTGATAGCCAAGGAATAGAACACAACTTCTCAGCACCAAGGACACCACAACAAAATGGAGTTGCTGAAAGAAAGAATAGAACCCTATTGGATATGGCAAGGACAATGCTATCAGAATATGATTTGCCAAGATATTTTTGGGCCGAAGCCATCAACACAACATGCTATATAATCAACAGAGTAATGATCAGGCCAATCTTGAAAAAGACTTCATATGAGCTATTCAAGCAGAAGAAGCCGAAAATTAGTCATTTCAGGACATTCGGATGTCCATGCTTTATCCACAACAACAGTAAAAGAGATATTGGTAAGCTAGACTCCAAATCAGATGAAGTATATTCATGGGGTATGCTTCCAAACCCAAAGGATATAGAGTATTTAACAAACGAACTTTATTAATTGAGCAATCAGTGCATATTATTTTTGATGAAACTAACCCTTCCTTGAGAAAGGAAGTATAGTGATATTGATGATACAGATGAATTGTCCAAGAAGCTAAAGAACACATCGATTGAGGACAAGGAAGATCCACCCTTGGAAGATCTGCAACAAAAGGATACATCACACGAAAATCTTCCAAAGGAATGGAGGTATAAGAAGGATCACCCACTGGACAACATAATTGGAGATCCATCTGTTGGGGTAAGAACCAGAGGTAACATAATTCCTTGTGACTACATAGCCTTTGTGTCTCAAATAGAGCCTAAGACAGTCAATGAGGCACTGTCTGATGAATCTTGGATATTAGCCATGTAAGATGAACTTAACCAGTTCAAGAGAAACCAAGTATGGTCCCTTGTTCCGAGACCATCAGATCATCCTGTGATTGGCACCAAATGGGTGTTCAGGAACAAGTTGGATGAAGCTGGTGTGATCATAAGAAACAAGGCCAGATTGGTAGCTCAAGACTATTCCCAAGAGGAAGGCATAGATTTCGATGAAACCTATGCACCAATAGCTAGACTTGAGGCAATTAGGATTTTACTTGCATATGCTTCTGCATCAAATTTAAAACTCTTTCAAATGGATGTAAAATCTACTTTTATGAATGGTTTTATAAAGGAAGAGGTATATGTAGAACAACCACCTGGTTTTGATGACATGGATTTTCCAAATCATGTTTTTAAGTTGCATAAAGCTTTATATGGTTTAAAGCAAGCACCTAGAGCTTGGTATGAAAGGCTTAGTTCTTTTTGTGTAAATCATGGTTTCATTAGAGGAAAAGTAGATAGCACATTATTCATTAAGTCTAATCTTAAAAATGTGTTACTTGTTCAAATATATGTTGATGATATAATATTTAGATCTACTGATGAATCTCTTTGCAAGTATTTTGAAAAGCTTATGCAGGGAGAATTTGAAATGAGTGTGATGGGGGAGCTCAACTACTTCCTCGGATTGCAAATCAAACAAGGAAAGGAAGGATCTCACATCTGTCAAGCCAAGTATACTAAAGAAGTTTGGATTTGAAAACGCCAAGCCACTGTCAACACCCATGAGCACATCAACAAGGCTAGACAATGACAAAATGGTAAGAAAGTATATCAGAAACTTTACAGAGGTATGATAGGTTCATTACTCTACTTAACAGCAAGTAGACCTGATATATTGTTCAGCGTATGTATGTGTGCTAGGTACCAGGCAGATCCTAAAGAGTCTCATTTAATTTGTGTTAAAAGGATCTTTAGATACTTAGCCAAAACTCATGATCTAGGTTTATGGTACCCAAATTCATGTGAAATTAATTTAGTAGGATATTCTGATGCTGACTATGTTGGATGCAAGGTAGATAGGAAAAGCACTAGTGGATTTTGTCAATTTCTTGCAGGATGTCTGATATCATGGTCCTCAAAGAAGCAAAATTCAGTAGCACTATCTACAGCTGAAGCTGAGTACGTGGCTGCTGGAAGCTGTTGTACACAACTCTTATGGATCAAACAGCAACTTGAGGATTTTGGACTAAATATCAAGACAATTCCCTTGTTGTGCAATAACACCAGTGCAATAAATCTCACCAAGAATCTAGTTCAGCATTCAAGGACAAAGCACATTGAGGTTAGGTACCATTTTATTCGTGATCATGTAGCTAATGGTAATATAGACATTTTTTTTGTAGATACACAAAATCAGTTAGCAGATATCTTCATAAAGGCCTTACCTGAAGAGAGATTTACTTCTCTTAGAAGGGAACTAGGCATGTGTAAATTGTGAAAGATTTATCTGTATAAAATTGAAATATAAATTATTTCAGAATAACCAAAATTTTCTCTCCCCTGTAGTTAAGCAAAATCTCATTAAAATATTACTTGTTTCTTACTTATCTGAGTCGGTTCGATTAATTTTAAAAGTATTTATTCCTCTCGAACTGGCCACTTTGTCGTTTTCTGCCATTATGGCACCTCTTGTTTCAAAAAGTCACTTTATTCCTTTTGATAAAAACCCGAAATCTGTGGTACAACGATTCATCCTTCGTCTTCATCTCCTTAAACTTGCCTGAGGCGATACCCTATCGACTCCGACATCGACTCTCTGGAATTTCAAAGCGTCCAACTCCTTCCCATGAGAAATTTCTTAAGGGCTTCTGCTCCTTTCCTCATTCCAATCATCTAGAAACCTTCCCCATTCAAATCCATGGCCGCGTCTGGTGTATCCGGCAGTGTCGGGGGCTATGGAGCTGCGTTTCTCACCGCTGAGCAGTAATAAAGGTTCACCTCTGTGAAGATCAAGGTCTGTGGCAATAAGGCAGTGGACATTGCAGATTTGTAGAATAATGGAATAGGCAGCATTATTGCAGCAATGGAGAGGATGAAATGGTCGAAGATGGCAACTCTGTCAGAGGTGAGTTATCTAAACCTAGTGAAGGCTTTTTACGTTTGTTTGAAGACTGAGGAGGACGGGTCCTTGACATCCACTGTCAAAGGAACCCAGATTAAGATTACCTATGAGCTTTTGGAAACTTTATTTGGAGTTTGCACCACCGGTCACAGTGGGGTTCACACTGTGGATATCCAGGCAAAGGGATTAGGGATTGTTGGTCCCGAGTACAGACTGAAGGATGGGAAGATTGACATCAACCAGCTGAATGCTTTCAACCATATTTTGCACTTTATTGTTTGCCAAATTTTGGTCCCAAGGAGTGCCACCTTTTTGACTTGTACAAAGGCGGACTCAGATATGATGTTCTGGGCTATCCAGAACCAGAGCATAAATATGGCAGAGGTTATGATAGAAAGGATGAAGTTTGCATCCGCTCAGGTGTGGGACAAGAAGTGTAAGCTAAATGTGTCCCTACCATATGCACATCTTCTTACCAAAGTATTTCAACATTCTGGCATCAATTTATCTGGAGCAGTGTCAGAGAAAATGGGGCAAGCAATTCGAAGCAGAAACCTGAAGAAGAGTGGCTTCTCGTTGGTGGCTGGAGTATGGACTAAAACTTCAGCAGCAGAAGGCGAGGAAGCCTTAGAAACCCAGGAAGGCCAAGACCAGGAAATTCAAGAGCAGGCCGCCCAAGAAGAGCCACAAGTAGTAGCAGCAGTACCAGTGATTCAAGAGGAACCAGCAGTAGCAGCAGCGCCTACAGTGCAAGCAGCAGCAACAGATATCAGGGAATGTGTGTCAGACATTCAGGAAGAGCAAGCAGCAGGAATTATTCAAGAAATTGTTGAGGATATCAGCTCCAGTGAAAAAAGGATAAAGGATATTCCTCTTGAGCACTTCGAGCCTGTAGAGCAATTGCAAGTAATCGTCCCTCCAACTTCTATGGTAGGGTCAGTCCTCAAAAGAGTGCTAGACTCCATTCCAAGCACTCAAAGTGTGCAAGAGGTTGCTATTGTTGAAGAAGCTGTGGCATCAGGCCACATTGTAGATGTTGTGATGGAGGAAGCTCCCATTCAGGGGGAGCAGGAAATTGTAATTGAAGATGTGGAAGCAGAAGATGCTCCTATTCAGGGGGAGCAAGCTGTTGAGAAGGAAGCACAAATCCAGGGGGAGCACACTGCCAATGCCCCCGTTGATGATCAGTTCAGAGAAGGCATTGTGGAGAGTGCCTCAAGTGAAGAAGATAATGATGATAATGTGGAGCCCGTTGCAAGGGCAAGCAGCAAAGGGAAAGCAGCAGCTTCTGGGATTCCTCTCTTGACCAGGAGGCCTCATCAGAGGTAGAGAAAGAAGAAATTGAAGGTCAATCTGAAGCACTTAGTTGCTAGAATGGATGAACAAGGAAAGATTTTGTGCTCTGTGCAATCAGATATTCAGTCAATTTTCATAAGCCAGAGTACTTCAGCTAAGGAGATGGGCATGGTCAGAAATGCAGTGAGATGGGTGCGAAGTGAGCTTATTAGTATTAAAGATTCTATTGCCGCACTTGGAGATTTGGTCAGAGCACAGTCCTCAAATGCCCCTCCTGCTCTTTCTCCTGCAGAACCAGTCCGAAGTTCTAGGCCTTCAGAGGCCAGGCACCAAGATGCTGGGCCATCAGGGCCAATTTCAAAAGAGCCAGCAGGGCCATCCGGGCCACAGATTGTTGAAGAGGTAGCAACTGCAGTGCTGGATCAAGTTGAAGCTGTGAAGGCTGGGCCACCAGGGCCATCAGAGGATGTTGTTGGGCCAACCGGGCCAGTGGTTTCCGAGGGTATGATTTCAAGAGTAGAAGAGCCAGCTGTAGCTCCAGAAGCCCCTGATCCTTCATCTCTTGTAACTCCAGCCCCTTCTTCACCACCATCTTCCTCCACAGCACCACCAGCACCTATCCCTTTCAAACAACCCACGCCTCGCTCCATTTCATCTCCAACACCATTTCTTTCTGAATCCTCCTCATCTCCTGCCATCTCTACATCCATTCCTCCACCTCCTCCTGTCATTGAAGACCCTCCAGCCTCATCTTCCTCTAGTCCTTCATCAGCTGGACCATCCATCATACCTCCTCCCACCCATCAGTCATTTCTTCATCCTCCTACTCCTCCCTCCTTTGTTACCTTTATTCCTGAAGGTGCACAACTTGAAGGTCCCTTTCCCAGGAAATTCGAGGATGAGTTAGAAATTTCCACAATCCGCTCAGTCCTGGAAGTTGGTTCTCATGTCCACAGAACTGACTCTCTTACTTCTTGTCCTTCCTCTAAAAAGAGGAAACTCTCCAACACTCTTGCTCTTCCCTCCGAACTCAAATTTCCTCCTCTTTGGTTTTCCCTCACTGTTGACAATCAAAGGAAACCAATCTATTGTGAATATCTCCAAAAGTGTATCCTTGCCACCATTTTTGGTGTTCCTTTTCTCAATCTAACTAATCACCTCTATGTTGTCCTTCCCTACTGCCACTTCTCAAAAGCTGATCAATCCAAAATCTTCCAAATGGCTGAATGCAAGTCTGAAGATCAGTGGGCCAAGGGGCACAAGGCCCTCTACAGGAAGTTTCTTCTTGCAAAGTCAGATCGGTTTCCACCCCCGGGATCACCCACTCACTCTCTCTGAGTGGTTTATCATTCATCACAAGACTACCTGGGCACCCTTCATTCAAAAGGAAGTAAAGCTCATCTGATACTTCCAGTTATTCAATGACTATCGTTATCTTCACAAGCTACCTGAAGTTCAGTTGGGTCAATTCCAGGGAGCCGTTGCATCACTTAAAGTTGAAAATCCAGTTAACTACTCCTTCAAAGTGGATTTCGCTACCCTGCAAATTCCAGACAGTGTGTTTCTTCCCAAACTGCACTCCTTGGTCATGGACTCCTTAGTTGGTCCTGTTATTTTTAAGAGATTTGCTCGTGTCATGGGTAGGATCTCAGCTCAGCAGGGTCGTCTCCCCTCCTTTCAAAGATTCATCTTCAGAGAATTTCATGTGAGCCATATCTCCTCTGAAGTTCTTGCCCCTCTGCTATCAGAATGTGAAAGGCTTTCTCCCACTGACTGAGAAAAGCATTACAACCAGTCAGCCCTTCAGTTGGAAGCCTTGAACAGTTCCTTGTTTAAGGCAGGCAAGCCAACTCTTACAGCTGAAGCCTTTTTGGACTTGAATTCCATCAATCTGGTTCAAGAACCCTATGATCAGTGGGTCGAGCGGTACAAACTATTTATGGCTTTGAAGACTGATCTCCTGTAGCATCAGATCCACTACCCTATCAAGATCAACCAGTTTCTTCGGTTTGCTAGCTTTGGATCTTTCATTTCCTTCAAGGCCTCTCTTGGCAAAGATGAATATGCTACCTTCTGTTGGGTTGAGTGTGAATATAATTCATTTCTCCTCACATTTTGATGATGACAAGTTGTGATTTTAATGCATAACATTTGAAACATGCGAAATACATCACACCTGAAATAACAATATTCAAAAAGCATGTTCAAAACACATTTATCATTTATATTCATGATAATACATTTGACTAATGATTTATGTGTTTATTTCTCAGGGACAAACATTTATTGCAAGGGTAGTGTTGACACACCCCCACACTAGTGTCGACACAATGCTCAAAGCCCTAAGCCAAAATATGAAGAATTGGTCAACTAGTGTCGACACTAAACCAGGGCAGGTCGACACTAGAGACAGATCCCAGAGAAACAAATCAACAGGCATCAATCTCAGGTCGACACCAAATGCAGTCAGGTCGACACTAGAGAGCCTTCCCAGAAGGCCTATTTTTCAGCTGACTACGGCAGGTCGACACTACTCAATCTCAGGTCGACACTAGATGCCTCTCCCAGGGAACTGTTTTGCCCAGTCTGGGATAGTGTGTCGACACACCCTATGGGCAGGTCGACACACTCCGGAAACTTTTTGACTTAAAGTCTCTCCTGGACACGTGGCACCCTAGGGAATTGTTGGGTTAGCCTTGGATCGTGTGCCCACGACCCCCATGGGTACACTTGGACTATTAGGGGTATAAATACCCTCCTATTGGCTATCCAACATGCAAGAACCCTTTCAGAGCCTCCCAGAAATCTGGTTGGCGGCTAGAAGAGTTCTCCTCTCTGTTCTTGCCTTCCTGGTGCTTCCTCAAGCCAAATTCTCATCTGTTCATGCATGAGAAGTGGAAATTGATCGTTGAAGAAGCAATTGGATCACCTCAAGGAAGCAGATCAAGTAGAAGCCGACTCTTGTGAAGAATTCAAGGAAGATTCTGAAGATCAGATTGCAGAGCATCGCCCAGGAACTTCCAGAGATCAAAGCTCTTCACAATTCGACCTTCTATAAGGGAGTACATCTGAAGAGAAAAATTCATCGATACAATTCTCATTTTCCTTTTCTCTTCTGAGTGATTATGAGATTGTGCATGGGTTGTTGCATAAGTCTCATGAATTAACTCTTGTTAGACTAGATCTATTACTAGAGGATCTGAGTCTTGTCTGTCTTTCTAGCAAGTTGTTTGTGAGCCGTCGTGCTCAGTGGTTTTTGAGTCGTCGTACTCAAGTTGTAGTTGAGCAGTCTTGCTCAGGTTCTAGAGTAGTCTTACTCTAGAGGTCGTGTGAGTTGTAAACTCAGGTCGTTGGAGTTGTTAGGCTCCAGTGGGTGTGGTGTACCCAGGTTGATTTGTGGATCCTCACTGTGTGAGGGGTGGATGTAGGAATCACATGGTGTGATTTCCGAACCACCTAAAAATCTCTGTGCATTGATCTGATTGTGGTTTGAATTTACCTTTCGTTAGATGCATGCATAGGATCATTCGAATTCATCTAATCAACTTGTTCACACACTCCTTTTGGCACAACTCACTTAATTTATCTTCAAATCTGTGAAATCTATTTGTCAATTTGTCTCTGACTCAAAAGTTTTTCAAAATTGGTTAAGCTTTCGCATTAGTTGGCATAGATCTATTCAACCCCCCCCCCCCCTTCTAGATCTTGTCCACATCATTCCTCGATCCTTCACCTTCCTAGAAGCTTAGCGCCAACTTCACATCAAAAGAATGCTTCCTGACATGGGGTCATCTTATTCTATTGATTTTGGGGTTTTTCAGACCTATTTTGAGGAGCAGGAATGCAAGGCTTTGCGCATTATTCAGCGGCATGCCTCTCTTCTATCTCCTATTTTCTACCTCCATGTAACCCCTCAAGATAAATAGAACAGTTCTTTGCTCTCTCTCTCTCTACTGTATCTTTCTTCTTTGTCTCTGAATGATATCTTTTTGCTTAATGACAAAAAGGGGGAGAACTATAGTATTTTTGAAATACATCTCCTATGGTATTTTTATTGTACTTAGGTTTTCTTTCAGAAGCATCTATATTCTTATTATGTTTTTTCATCACCAAAAAAGGGGAGATTGATGATCAGATCATCCCCATATAATTTCATGAATTATATATCCATTTTGGTGATTAACAAAATCCTAACAATTAGTATCTAACAAGTTCTTATGAAGCTTTAGTCACAGGAAATAAACCAGGCAAAATCAAGCAAAGACTTGTAAGTAAATCCTTACATTGTTGTTCTTAATTTTTCAGAGCATGAAATTTCTCTAAGTACACATCAACTCGCTTTGAAGCATAACGATTTCATAAGTCATCGCTTCATATCGTTTTTGGGTTTACAACGATTTCGATCTCAAAATGATTCTCTAAGTGGTCGCATCGATTTCGATCTCAGAACGATTCGCTAAGTGGTCGCATCGATTTCGATCTCAGAACGATTCGCTAAGTGGTCGCATCGATTTCGATCTCAGAACGATTCGCTAAGTGGTCGCATCGATTTCGATCTCAGAACGATTCGCTAAGTGGTCGCATCGATTTCGATCTCAGAACGATTCGCTAAGTGGTCGCATCGATTTCGATCGAACAACGATTTGCTCTCACATCGATTTTGTTTCACATCGATTTGATAAGTGAGAACAACGATTTGCTCTCATATCGATTTTGTTTCACATCGATTTGATAAGTGAGAACAACGACTTGGTCTCACAACGATTCGATAAGTTCCATATCGATTTGGTATTTACATTGACTCGATAAGTTACACAACGATTTACTTGCTATAACGATTTGATAAGTCACAACATCGACTTAGTCAATATATCGATTTGTTCACAACGACTTGCTCATAACAATGTTATAATGATTTGTGTGTACATCGATTTGGTTATGAACGTGCAACGATTCACATGAACAATGACTCATTCACACAACGATTCTATAAGTCATGTTCATATCGATTTCATGAGCTATAATGACTTGATATTTAAATATCTTGACAAGTCAAAGTCATCCCGCGTATTTCTCTGTTATCCATGCATTAAATATAACTATACATTTCTCTGCACGATGCATGTCCAGATATCTTCTATTCGTGTACTTGTGTATGTAATATCTTTTCGAAGAGACAGAATGGAATTTCTATTTTGATGTATTCTCACTCTAACGTTGACTGACAACAAGAGACAGCTTAGTTGTCTACGTTTTAGCATTTAATGTGTGCAGGCCTCTGACAGCACATCTCTATACAACGTTGGATAAAGTAGAAGCTGGAGGATATCAGGAAGGATTTTCTTCTTACGTGCTTGGAACGCAAAGAATCGTTGACTGCAAAGGAAAGTCATGCAGTCTAACGTTCTCTGAACTTAGAAACAACGGATACTTCAATGGCTACATTTTTCAAAGAAGAAATAAATAGAAGACTGGTGCCTTCATGAAGGATTCTTGATCATCGATACAACTTGAGAATTCAAAATCTGCAAGCACCATAGAAGAGCTCAAGTCTCACTCCATCTTCTTGTTGTAGCTCTTTGCTCTCTGTGTCCATTGTAGAACCTTGAGAGAGCTTTTGTGAACTGAGAGTGTTCTTCTTTGTAGATTTTTTCTCTCAGTCTTCGCTTTGGATCAAGCACTGTGCTATTAGCTTGGTCCAGGGGCGTATCATCCCTTGAACACATTCTTGTGTTTTTCCCTTCGTGTTGAAGGAAGACCTGGGGTTCCAGGGTGTTTTTCCCTTCGTGTTGAAGAAAGACCTGGGGGTTCCAGGGTGTTGTTTTCATCTTCGGGTTGTGAAGAGAAGACCAGCTGCGGCTGGGTGTGTAAGTGTCCTTGAGGGGGACTGTACCCTTGGGTAGTGAATCCTGAGTTGTTGCCCAGGGACTGGACGTAGGACTCCTATGGAAAGGAGGTTCGAACCAGGATAAAATCTTGTGTAGTGTGATTGCTTGCCTTGTGTTTGTTGTTTACTTTTCACTAATGTTAACAATCAACGAAGTGCTTGTTGTGTGAACATTTTTGTGGACAGGTTTAGGTATTCAAATTTTAAAGAATCCCATTCACCCCCCCTCTGGGCTTGCTAGTTGGGCAACACCTTTCTGTGCAGACCGTCGATCTCCAGAGCGCCATCACCCAGGTGACCCTAACGGGAGTAGAGGTGGTCGACCTGATGGAGCAGCTATCTGAGCTACGGACCCAGTCCTCCCAGCGTGACTCTAACCTTCCTCGTGAGGCCACTAACTTGCGCATGCTGCTCGTCGTGGAGCAGAGGGAGCGTGAGCGTGGCCACACCGAGTGGGAGCGCGAGCGCAGTTGGTGGGAGCAGGAGCGGAGCATATGGGAGCAGGAGCGGGAGCGCCTCTCCCAGCAGGTGGTAGATGTTCGCACTAGCTTGGGTGTCTCTGAGCAGCTGCTTCGGGAGGCTGAGGGCTGCTACCGACACAGTAGGGAGCGCGTCGTGAGGGAGGGGCGAGCCAGCGCCTGCTTTGCTAGCTTCATTGCGACTTCCTTGGAGTACCAGAGGAATGTCTAGGAGGGACATGGCACCAAGTGGTCTGTCGACTATCGTGCCTCCATGAGGCCACCGCCTCCTCGCACGGCAGTGGATCTGGGAGAGGCTGAGAGCAGCCAGCAGCACTGACCAGTAGAGAGTGGTGGCGAAAGTTAGACCACTAGCATGACTTGTACCTTTTGCTTTCTTATAATGATGTGTACCCAGTGGGGTACTGATAATTGCATAGTTATTGATGATAATCACATTATTTTATTATCTTATGGTATTTAATTTTACACTAACTCATTGCCATTTTACTGCAAAAATGATAATTTGATTAAATTTGTGTATGTGTTTTGCTTGCAGGATAATGGGCCAAGTTTCAAGATTTTAAATGAGTTATCAGACCAAAAGTCAATAATGGGAGACTCCAAAATAAAAATCTCTATCTCTTCCATCCCCTCTCTTTTTCATTTCTATTTTCAAAATTCCCTCTCACTTTTCAATTTTAAAAACTTTCTCTCTTCTCACCCCTTAACTCTCTTCTCTCTACCTAATTTATAAACTCTCTCCTCCCTCTTGGGGGGACATCTTTACTCTTTCCTCTCTCTTTTCTCTCTCCTCCGATCTCTCTTCTTCCCCCTTCTTCTTCTTCTTCTTTCTTCTGCATTTTTTTGGTCAAAGCTCCCACTCTCTTTCTTATTTCTCTCTCCTGGTCTCTCTCTCTCACCTGCCACGCACGCTCTGCGCAGTGCCCCGCGCCAGCAACCCCACCTGCCACGCACGTCGCCCGTGCACGCCCAGCTGCGTCTGCGTCTCGCCCTCGCACCCACGCCCAACCTCCCTCGCATGCACGCCCCGCGCAGGTTGCTGCCTTCGTACCCACGCTGATGCATGCTACTGTAGCGCACAGTAGTTCACGCTACAATGCACACCCACTTCCTCTCTCTCTATTTCATCTCTCTCTCTCTCGTTCTATTTCTCTCTAGATTATTACTATTTTTGTTTATTTTTGCATTGTGTTAAAGTCTCACATTCATTGTAATAATGTTAGTTATTGTTTGTTAATTTATTATCTCTCTCTCTCTCTCTCCATCACTTTCTTTTACTGTTTATTTAATTTAGATTGAGTTAGTTTAATTAAATGATAATTTCACTTACCTCTCTCTATTCTATTTTCTATCTCTCTCCTATTCACTCTCTTTAATTTAGATATAATATGTGCTCTTAATTTTAGATTTATCATCTTATTTTCTTTATTATTCAAAGTCTAAGATTTCAAAGCGAAAATCTACTTCTTCGTGAGATCGACTTGGTTCTCATCACTTAAGTATTTTTAAAATATTCAGTGTAGGCCGATTAAATTGAGATTGTTAGTCACGTGTTTAACGACACATTTGTAGGCTATCAATTTTTGGCGTCGTTGCCAGGGAATTAGATTTTTAGCCTTGTTAATCTTGGTTTATTTTGTATATATTCATGCTAACATTTTCTTCCCTTTTGTAGGTGTCCAATAAAAAAACTGAAAAAAAAAACCTTAAAAATTGAAGAAAAGGAAAATCTGTCGCAAAAAAAAGGATCTTTAGGTAAAGGGTTTTGTTTTGAAAAAAAAAATTTGAAAAAGTGTAGAAAAATCTGAGAAAAGGGTCATTTTGAGGTAAGCTTCCTTCTCTCTAACCTTTTCTATCATTTCCAAAAAGAACGAGGGATTGCGTTGAAAGTAAGTACCATTAAAACCCTCTTGATTTAGTTTCTTTTTTTGAGTTGTCATATTTAGATAATTAAAAAAAAAGAAGAAAAAAATCTCTCTTGTGGTACTTAGATACATTAATTTAAAAAAAAATCATCACTTGCACCAAATAAAAAGATGCCATATCAAGATTAGAAACTTACATCTTTAGGACATGCATCATTTAGACTTTCATCTTTAGGTGCTTTTCTTTTTAAAAAGTTTTATTTCTTGTCGAAGATTGCGGGAGGCAAGATGAGAATCTCAACTTTCTAAAAAGCATGATCATGTATTGCCATGTTTGCATGGAACCCCTTGCTTGATTTTGTGGTGTGCATATCATTTCTAAAACATCTTAAGGGCAAGTCCATTAATAAGATAAGGTGGGGATTTCATCACCCTTCCTTGGCCCAAATACAACCACCTTTGCACTCACTAACCCAAGCCCAATAAAAAAAAGTAGCAACTTGATCTAGGGTTCGCTTTGAGACTTAAGCCCACTTGGGTCTGCTATCAAGTTTGGAGATTGATGTCTAAGGCTAAAGGTTTATAGGCAAACGCCTAAGTGGACAAGTGGTTACTTAATTAGGTTCCTGCGAGAGCAGGGGGAACCTCCCACTTTCCCACCTCTTACCTAGCCAGTTAATGGGCTTGAGAGTAGATTTAAGTTGGACCTCAGTTGATTAGTGAGAAATCAATTTTTTATGTCCTAGGGAACCATAGGTGTCATAAGATTAATTGTTTGCTAACTTATTTGAAAAAAAAAAATCAAATGTTTCAAAACAATAACAAAAAAATATATCATAAAAATAAAACAAAAAAAGGGATTTATGTGGGTTGATAATAATGGTTATGAAATTGGCACATCAATTGGGCAAATTGGGTCAGCCTATTATGATATTCACTCTCAACCTAACCCACCTTATTCATCAAACCCTGCTTACCAGGCCAATGGTTCCAAATGGACTCAAATCCATCATCTTCATGGTCACCCAGTTACAGATCACATGCATGATTCAGGGTGGAGGAACTATCATAACCCACTTTACACCTCATCTCCTCCCTCAACCCCAGAACAGACCCAAAATTTTCAAATGTTATCCACACCCACTCCTTATTCAAAAGTTGACCAAGGTGTCTCTCCTGAGAAATTGAGTTTACTCTACAAAGATCCTCAAGGAGAGATTCAAGGACCCTTTTTAGGTGCCGAAATCATATCATGGTTTGATAAAAAAAAATGACATTGATCTACCTATGTGCTTAGCAAATGCTCCTGAAGGCACACATTTTCAACAACTTGGAGAAGTAATGCCACATTTGACACCTAGAGATCAACCTATTTTGGCCTAAGCCCAAAGTCCACATATCCACAACTTTCAACATTGGGCCCAATTCCAAATTGATATTCATGACAAAAGCCATCATGAGGGACAAAATGCATATCAACAGCCCACTCATACATCTCCCTCGCAATCAAGCCTCTTTGATGATCAATTTGGGCAATTTATGCAAAAATTACATGATAATCAACAAATTTTTGAGCAAACATTCGCCCAACAACAATAAGAATTAGAGTAATCATTTCTCAAAACTGATCTCCTGATTGCTCAACTGATGGAAATCAAAAGGAGGCAAGATAACCAATCACCATGTCAACCCATAGACAATCATGAACATCATTATATTGATTGTGATCAACAATTTGACTCTCAAATTTCATTCGAAACTTCTTAGTCCAATATGATTATGGACATGCCCACTTGAAAAATGAGAGATAATTTTAATAAGTCAAATCAAGAGGAGATGGGTGCCACTAAAAATCAATCCATAATCTTCGCCCAACTTGAAACTAACCATCAAGAAGACTCCATCCATAATGTCATATTTGAGGAAAGCTCTAGTGAGTTAGCTGAACTCAAGTTGGGGGGAGAAGAGAAAGAATGTCATCTAGATGTTGGGTCCGAGTTTGATGTGACATTGTTTCAAGTGGGTGACGAAGAAGAGGTGAGTGTGGAGAAAGAACTGGGTGTAATCATCAATCATTCTTCTTGGGTAAGATAAGAATTAGAAATTCTGCCCGAAGTCCACATTGACTGAATCTCTCTTGATTTTGGGAAAGACATGGAACTCCTACCCCTCCCTGACCTTGGCAAATCCAATATGTCCATGGACATGCTACCGCTAGCTGATTGGTCAACTCCACTTGAACCTTTCAAGCATCCGTGTGTTAAGGATCATAACCATTTCATTCTAAATCATCATATTGTCTCTGATCTTGAGATGACGCGCGCCTAAGTGATAGGCGAGTTTTAGACTGGCTAGGAGAGCCTCATACTCGGAAACATTGTTAGTGACAGGGAATTGAAGTTGATAAGCCAGTGGAATGGTGATCCCTTTTGGGGTGAGCAAGACAGCACCTATGCCCCGTCCCCTAGAATTGAGAGCTCCATCAAAATGAAGTGACCAGAAGGGATCGCGAGAAATGAGTGACAGGTTTTCATCAGAAAATTCGTTCTGAACCGTGTCACTATGAGGAAGAGGAAGGTGAGAAAGGTGCTCAGCAATGGCATACCCTTTTATAGCCTTTTGGACTACAAAAGTGATATCGAATTGAGACAAGAAGCTCTGCCAACGTGTCAATCTGTCGGCGAGGATTGGCTTCTCCAGAAGATACCTAATAGGATCCATTCTAGAAGTCAAGCTCACCTGATGGGCTAGGAAGTAGTGCTTCAATTTCTGCACTACCCACACTAGCGTTGCACATGTTTTCTCCATTGTGGTGAGCTTGAGCTCGGAAGGATTGAAAAGCCTAGACAGGTAATCGACTGCCCTTTCTTTGCCAGAATCATCATGTTGAGCAAGGACAGCTCCTAGGGAGTCCTCAATTGTTGACAAATATAGGATAAGGGGTTTTCCTGGGACAGGTGCTTGCAGCACAGGCGGATTCATAAGATAACTCTTGAGCTCATCAAAGGCTTCTTGGCACTTATTATTCCATTCGAATTTTGCTCCTCCTTTTAATAGTTCATAGAAAGGATGAAATCTTTGAGAATACTGAGATATGAATCTCCTTATGAACTGTAGCCGACCAATCAGTCCTCGAAGCTCTGATATGTTCTTAGGAGGAGGCATCACATTTATTGCCTTGGCCTTGTTTGGGTCTATTTGAATCCCCCGCTTGCTAACTATAAACCCTAACAGCTTGCCTGAGGAAACCCCAAATACGCACTTCTTCGGATTCATCTTCAATTGGTATTCTCGTGCGCGTCGAAACACTTTGGCAAGCACGAAGGAATGTTCACTTCGGGTCCGAGACTACACCACAATATCGTCCACGTAAACCTCGACATCAATATGAATCATAGCGTGGAAGATTGCTAACATTGCCCTTTGATAAGTGGCGCCGGCATTCTTTAGTCCAAACGGCATGACCACATAGCAATAAGTTCCCCAGGGTGTGGTGAAGGAGGTTTTCTCTTGGTCCTCCGGCGCTAGACGGATTTGATTATATCCTGAGTAACCGTCCATGAATGAGGGGGTTTCGAACCCAACGGTGTTATCAATTAAAACATCCAAGTGAGGTAATGGGAAATCTGTGACAACCCAACCAGCAAACTGGCCCAACAACCGTGCTAGTTGGTAGACTTCCCAAGAAGGCCACCCATCCTGGGACTACTCCCAACTGAGCACGCTTAACTTCAGAGTTCTTTTCAATCTCGAGCTCTGAAAATGACTAGTCCGAGTTGTTGGTAGTTTGCTGATTTAGTCTATTTAACATATTTTTATATGGGGTGTTACAAAATCGTCCTTTGGACATGCCCTATTCAAGTCCCGGAAGTCTATACATATCTGCACTCTTCCGTCCTTCTTCATTACCGGGACTATATTGGCCACCCACAAAGGATAGAGGACTACATGGATGAACTTAGCTTTGTGTAGTTTATCGATTTCCTCCTTCATCTTCAAAGCAATGTGGGGAAGGAAATGCCTCAACTTTTGTTTAACAGCTATTGCCCCTGGCTTCAAAATCAACATATGTTCCACTAACTCGGGGTCAATGCCAGGAATGTCATCATATGACCAGGCAAACGAATACTTGTACTCCCTTAGCATCTCTATAAGCGCCTCTTCTTCTTCAGGAGGGAGATTGGAAGCTATAGTCAAGAGCCTGGGTTCTTCTTCTGTCCCAATGTTTACCTCTTTGGTGGGTTCGTCCACTACCGATGTCGGTTCATCAAATCTCCTCATGCCACTAGCATACATCTCGGCAGCGTCCTTTATTTCACCGTCTTCTTCATCCACTGGGTCCTCCTCAGCTATGATTTCATATACTCCAAATCCATCATCTAGCCCCTCCTCTTCGTGTTGAGCTTCTATGTTCAGAATGATAGCCTCCTGGACGAACTCTTCAACAGCTAGAAGAGCACCACACCTTTGCACCAGATCCATTAAATATCTACGGGGTATGTCATGACCCTTACTCTTCCTAGACGGGGACGGGGACTTGCTAGATTCTATCCTTGAACTTAAACTAGGGTTGATATTTACAGAGGACTCTGGAGAACTGTCCAGAGGATTATTGGAAGGGAAAGGAAGGGGTGCGGCACGGCCGCGGGAGTCCTCTGATGGGTCTGGAGGCAAGGGCAGGCCACCCAAGCTCAGGGTGTCTGTAGCAGAGTCAAGGTGCAAGGGAACAGAAGGCCCCTCACCCAAATCGCCCAAGGTGACCATGCTGGTCAGTGAGCGGGGGTTGCTGCTCAAGCGGAAGGAGGAGGAAAGGCGGGGATCGCCGCCGAGGAAGGGGGAGTGCACAGATGATGGAGATTTTCATCAAGAGCAGGGGAACACGAGGACGGGGATCGCCGTTCGGGAGTTGAAAGCGAGGCGTGACGGGGATCGCCATCAAAAGTGGGAGAACACGGGGACGGGGATCGCCGTCCGATAGTTGAAAGCGGGGGATGACAGGGATCGTCGTCAAGAGTGGGGATTATGGAAATGAAAGCGGGGAATTGGTGCTTGAAAAGAAAGGAAAGACGGGGATCACCGTCTGAAGAAGAGAAAAGAGAAAGACGGAGATCGCCATCCGAAGAAAGGGGAGGAAAGACGGGGATCGCCGTCCGATTGCTGGGGAATGAGGAGTGGAAAGAAAGTTTTTTTTTTTTTTTGAATTAAACACAACATACTAACCTAAGAAGGAAACAAACTACCCTACATTTGAAAGCATCAGGAGAAGGAGAGAACGGTGCCATTAAAAGAAAGGATGAAATGGGGTGAGGAAGTAGCTAATGCTTCGAGAGCATCAGAGGAGAATTGGAGAATAAGAGGAGGAGAAAGAGGGATGAAGGAGAATTTAGAAACAAAGATTGAAAACACAAAATAACTAGAAGGCTAGGGATGCCCTGGCCAGAACTCATCTACCGGATTGATGGGGTTCAAAACTTCAAAATCCTCACCATACCCAAGCAACTGTCACTTGGAGGTGGTTGTTAATGCTACTGATTGTGCCACTGCCGGGGGCTGTGTGAGATTACCATCCTGGAACAAGAGACTGAGTGCTGATATTAGGTCTTCTAGTTCTGACTCTTCTGCCTCTGCCTCTTCTATCTTCTTCTTCTTGTCGGGCCGCTGGGCCTCCAGAACTTGATATGCTTCAGTCAGAATGGTGTTGTATCCTGGCTGTATGGGTCCTCTGACAAAGTGATCATATAACGTCTAGGTGAGGGGTTCTTGCTTTGACTTTGAAGTAAATGAAATGGATGTCCATGGTTTGAGTTCTTCCTTGTATCCTAGGCCATGTCTTGTGATTTGCTTTGAAGTAGCGATGACCTGCGTTCTCGCGTGGAGATGGGTGCCAAGACCCTTTCCTGGATGGTAGCCAATTTTGAACATAATGTTCCAGCCCTTGGTGTCTGACGGCATGCCCTTCTTGATAGCAGCCAATGATGGGGACACAGTTTGGTGGCTGGAGGAGAAGGTGTAAGCCCATGGATAATTCACATCAAGTACAGAAATGATGGGCTTATTAGACGACCAAACCGCCAGCATGATTTTCTCAATGGCCTCCACAGTATGAGTAGTTGTTGCGCTCTTCACCTTGACTATACGTCCTTGGAAAGGAAATTTCAAGCATTGGTGTGTTGTGGAGAGGACTGCCCCTAATGCTTCGATCCAAGGTCGACCCAGAATAGCTTTGAAGGTTGGGTCAATGTCAAGCACATAGAAATCAACAGTCATCACGAGCGGGCCTAATTCCGCCTGTAAGGAAACAACGCCATGGCAGGCTCGCCGGGAACTATCATAAGCCGCTATAGTAGTGGGAGTCGGCTGCAGGCGGCGCTCAGAAACATTGCAAGACCGCAGAGTGCTTAGAGGGCACACATTTATGGATGCTTCTGTGTCAACCAAGGCGATGTCGGCGGCCACCTTATTTATGGTCAGAGTCACACATAAAGGCATCTTCCTACCCTCCAGGGGAGTTAGCTCACTGTCTGTGAAGGTGATTGTCGGCCCCTTGTTGACAATGGATAGGACTGAGGGCAGATTATCAGGGTTCATATCTTCATTTACCATAACCCTTTGCAGAAAAGCCCTTAAGGCATCTTGGTGGGTCTGAGACCTCTTGATCAACTCGAGGATAGATATTTTTACTGGAGTCTGGTCCAGATGTTTTAGTATATCACATTGGGTCCCCAGGATCGGATCTATCTCCTCGACATCTTGGTACTGCTGCTGATTGTTGTTGTTGGAATTTTGGGTCGACTGACCGGGCATAGACACGGATGTGTTAGGGTACATCTGGTGGAACATCCGTCCGCTCCGTAGGGCGAGGTTGTGGTGAAGTGGAGGTGGGGTGGTATCGATGATGGAGGGATTGGCTATTAGGGGTGCTGGTGTAGGGGAAAATGGGATGTTAAGCGGTGAGGGGGTGATGGGTGGTATGACCGGGGTGTTGTAGAGTGGCGAGGTAATGGTGGCAATGGTGGGCGTGGTGGAGGTAGGTGTGGTGTGGGAAATAGCCAAGAGTTGGCCTACTTCATGCTCGTCATCGTAGGCCCAAGCGGCTGCGGGTGGTGGATGGTGGATGATAGGGTTGACTTGAGCGGGTGGAGGAGGTGGTGGAGCAGGTTGGGGGTTCGGAGCGGGCTGGCGCTGCGGCATAGGATTGCAAATTATGACGAGGTCATTTGCCGGTTGCTATGGCTGCTGTGGCTGCTGCTGTTGCTGGTATTGGAACGATTGCTGGAATTACTGTTGCTGTTGTTGGAATTATTGTTGTTGCTGTGGCTGCTGTCGCCTTTGCTGCTGCTGTTGCTGCCTCTTCCCCTATTGGTCCCTCAATGTCTGAATTAGCTTCTTCATTTCAGCCCAATCAATTTGATTTTGCTCGTAGAGGTCATATATGATATCCCTGAATTGGAAGCAATCCAACACATTGTGGCCCGGATGACGGTGGTACACGCAATACTTCGTCTAATCTATTGCCATGTTACAATTTGCCTTCTCGGGAGGTAATCTAAGGGCATTAAGGGACAGAAGGGCTACAAAAATGTCGGCCAGACTCTCAGGAAGGGGAGGGTATTGAGCTCTTTTGGGTCCATTTGGCTTCCTAGAAGCATAGCCGTTTTGGGGTGGAGGGACATGATTATATTGACGTTGGTCTTGCTGGGGGTTCTGAGTTTGAGGAGGTGGCTGCTTGTTGTTCCATGGCTGCTGAGGTTGCTGATTGAATGGCGACCTACCTATCGGGCCCTGAGGATTATTGACTGCACCTACTTGCTCATTGGTTTGGATCCCCTCGGTGACATGACCTTGTGGCTTCTTAGGATATCGGGACTTCGGGGTTTCGAACATAAAGTGGATGGGCGAGTCCTTAAGTTGGGTTTGGATGAAGCGGGCTCGACTGTAAAGCTGGTGCATGGAGGTGATGTCATTCATGGCTAAAATGGCATGGTAGGTTGGTGTGGCATTGGCAATGATCATCTTAACCTTCTCCTCCTCAGGCATGGGGCAGCAGACCTTCGCAGCTAGGGCACGCCATTGGTCAGCGTAGACTGCAAATTCCTCATCGGGCTTCATATTTTCAGCCACTAAATCAACAAAAGAATACTCGGGTCCGACCCGATCCTGAAATTGTTGCAGAAACCTTTCTTGAACAATCTGAAAATCTTCAGCTTCCTCAGGGGGCAAAGAGTAGAACCACTCGAGGGTCGCTCCATCCAACGACTTACGAAACAAGTACGCCATAAGGTGGCGGTCGTACTTGTGCGGAGCTGATTCATACACAAAATCTTTCAGATGCACATAGGGGTCACCTACCTCAAAATATCTCCAGTAAACAGGGAGTTCCGACTGGGGTGGAACCCAGAGGTGTTGGAAGGAAGGAAGGGGAATATCAGCGGCCTTTCGCGGGTCCAATTGTCTTCGAAGGTCATGAAGCTCCCTCTTCATAGACGTCCACTCCGCAAGGAAGTCGGAGGGGGACGTGGCGTGGTGAGCGGGAACGAGGGAGCGGGATTGCTCCAAGGAGTAGGACCTCTCACGGGGGAAAGGAGTGGGTTCGGCCTGATAGAATGTAGAGATCGGAGGTGACTTAGGCCGAACCTCCCATGCCGGAAGATAGTTGGGGTTCGAAAAGTGAATAGCCCGTGGACGAAGGGGAGTAGGATCCACCGCAGTGGAGGGGACATGCGGCGCAGAAGTAGCAGGGGCAGAGGAGGCCGCCTGCTGAGCAGAATTATGAGAGGGTGGGGATAGAGGGTGCTTGCCTTTGGCAGCAGCCGAAACTCCCGAACTTGGTCTGGGCTCAAATGTGGAAGGAGCTGAGTAAATTGAGCATGGGGGTCATCCGCCCCAAGAGGAGAAGGGGGGCGAGACTGACCATCAACAACAGTGGGGGGCTGGATATGCCCTAAGAGGGCGGCCGCGGAAGGCTGGGCCACATCCTCGAGGAGCCTAATAGGCAAAGAGTCACCGGTAAGGACACAGAAGTGATCCATACCGAACAGATGATTGTAATATAGTACAACAGTTGGAGGGGACTGACTCGAACGACCTAGACAATGATGCGTACACAACCCCTAAACAATTAGGGGGGATGACACAACTATCAAACAACCCCTAGACTCTAACACAACAAGAAAGGACTGTAAGATGAGAAGGGGTGTACCAAACAAGCACTCAAGTTGTCATGATTACCCTCCAAAATTTAGGGTTCACTTGACCTTTAATGGATTGATTAATGAGATTACACTCGGTCAAAAGAGACCCTAATAGGTAAGGACTCAAGTACTTCGATGACACTAAGGGGACACACAACTCAAGCACGAGACGGCCTAAACTAAGGGTGCAACGGGTACAACCAGCCCGACAACCGCAACGTGCATATGGCTGCGGGGACTTACGGAGGCCCTCGGTAGGAGGCCTTGGTCAACCCACGAGCGCTCGCAGGTGAGAGGGCCCACTCTACCAAGGAGGAAGCCTAAACTATACGAACTAACAGTGTATGCATGAGCCTAAGTGCACCAAAGTGCATGCAAATGTCTATCCTAAGCTAACACAGAGCAACTAACAGGCCTCGGCTGAAGTCGCGATGATCAGATACGTCGCGACCCTATCGCGACTGGTAACCCGGGCGCGATATCAATAGAGTGCAAAGACCTATAGTTACACGCAAACAATAAGTAAACAGGCTATCCTACAGCGCAATACAAGCATGGATGAAAGTAAGCAACACAGGACAACTCACTAAACACACAGAAACTGACATATGGACCGAAAGCAATAACACATAGTGTGTACCTGAAGACGCGACCTCCACCATTGACGCGACTCTGTCGCGGCTGCCCTATCCGACGCGACATGACCCGAAAGCCAACAATGAAATTAAACGAAAAATCCAAACCTTAGCAGGATTCTAACAGAGAGAAACACGATTACGCATGACAACAAAGTATGGAGAGGACATGGACACATTCCAGAACAGGAACAAGGCTAAGAGAAGAGGGGGAACGCATACCTGAAGTCATGTCCGCCTTTATGGACGCGATGAGGTCGCGACGATGCGATACGTCGCGACCCGAACAGAGAACAAAAAGATAGATAAAATGCAGAAACAAACCTAACAGGGCTCTATTAAACACATCAGGATGGCAGGCAAGCAAACAAAATCGATGAGGCTAGCCTTGAAGGTCCCACAGTGATCGCCCAAAGGTGTAATCACGAGGTTGCGCACCCCTCGAAACACGCAACATGTTTTAAAATCAACTTAATTAAACATAGAAATAGGATGTGATCGCCACCTAACAAGTGCCGCGAGTAGAAAATTAAACTAGGCTAACATTGCTAGGAAAAGGAATGAGAACAGGGGCACTTACTGATGTCGTGATGGGTCTCCCCGTCGCGATGTGTCTGAGATCGCGACGCCCGATGAGGGCGCGTCCTTGGTTGTCGCGACCCGCTTGCCTGTCGCGTTCTCTGCAGTGCGGGAGAATTGTTGGTGGACCTTCTTTCTGCCCTCCGGCCGGCTAGAGGACAAACGCCCCTCGTCGATACTTGATGATGTGCCTGCCAAAATGAAGACAACAATAAAGAAACCCTGTTAGAACATACTTAAGCGTAGCATCTATCCAAAAATGAAAGGAAATGAGAGATCATGGACGAAACGAACCTGGGGGGTGGTTTTAAACCCCTTGGGTGGTGGAAAAAACGTGGGAAGAAAGAAGGAAATGAGTTCCTATCTAAGGAAATAACCAAATGCATGAAAGGAGAATGGGAGAGGGAGAGGAAGAAATAGCCCCAATGGGGGCGACTCCCTGGCTGCTGATGATGTCCTTGGTTGATGCAGGAGCTCTAGAAGTCGCCTCCTCCACCTCCAAGCTCCATGGATGAAGATAGCTCCATGACTTGGTGAAGAGGATGAGGTGGAATGTGTTGAGTTGTGCTTATTTGATCATTGCTTTAATTTGTTTTTGATGATGACACAATCATGGTCATTCATATTAACATTCATGTTAAGATGCTCTTAATAATGACACAACTATTTTTGATGAGACATATGTGTGGTGTTGATGATGAATTGATGTTTGTGACATGATAACAAATGACAAAGACATGAAGAAATGGATAAATGAACATGATACTTTTATTGATCACCTATGCAGTCATTATGTCTCATTTATAATGTCTTTTGATGTAGGTGTGAATGCTCACAAGACAATCAATCAAAGTCAAGTGCAAAAGACCAATAAATACACTTCAAGTATTCACCTGTCGACAGCCAAGAAGTCACCTGTCGACAGATGGACAAGACAAAATAAAACAAGTTTCTGGAAGCACTCAGAAAACAGTACCTGTCGACAGATAAGATGTGCATGTCGACAGATGAAGCTTGCCTGTCGACAGCAAGATAACACCTGTCGACAGATCTAGTTTTCCAGCAACAACATGCTTCTGGAAACCAGTTTTGAGCAGTAGCTGTCGACAGCTATGAAGTGCCTATCGACAGACGAAGAGAAACCTCAGATACGGGATTTGGATATGTTCTATATTATGGTGTTTCCTTTTAGCACGTCTCTCCATACTTGGACACCACTATATATAGATCATATAGAGGTATTTTCGCAGCAAGAAGCCACCATACCAAAACCCTAAGCAAAACCCAAGAGAAAGGCTTCTCCCTGCTGCTCTGTTTCAACTCTCCATCCAGCGCGAGGAAGATCCATCTCACGAGCGGAGTTGAAGTCGGTTTGTCCACGATTCAAGCTTCTCTATCATCTGATCATCATCAACATGGAGCTTGGAGTTCTTCTGAACGACCACCAAGAAGAGTTCTTCATCTGGATTTGTTTCTAAATCTCGGAACTCTTCTCCTTCCATACTTTTCATATATTTGTGTGTGTGTGTACTGATTGGAGATCAGTTCGTGGCATTTGTGCCAGTGTGTGTGGTTTGTGATCTGTACAAGGGTTGTGTATAGATCATAGTGTGTGGTGTGTTGATTAGATCAAGGCTAGAGGATCTAATCTATTGTAGACATGATCTAGTGTGTGTGTGGTTGAGCTGTTGTGCTCGTGTGTGTGTTGTACTCGGCTCTTAAGTAGTGTGTCCTCACTGTGTGAGGGGTGGACGTAGGAGTCACTGGATGTGATCTCTGAACCACCTAAAAATCCCTTGTGCACTGTGGTTTGACTTGTGGTTTGCATTGTGTTGCGCTAGATGCATGCCTAGGGATTTTGTCTACACACTAACTGTTAGTTTGCTCACACACGTTGCATCTAGATCAAAGGGGTTTTAATTGAGTAGATCTTTTAATCCGAAGTAATTTTTAAATTGCTTAAGTTTCTGCTGCAAATCTATTCAACCCCCCCCCCCCCCCCTCTAGCTTTGCCATTACCGAACATCTGATCCTAACAATTGGTATCAAATAAGGTTCTTTGTTCATCGGTTGTGTTTTGTGAGATCTGTCTTTGTGTTCTTAATCACTCTGATTCCTAATCTGATTTGATCTGATTGAACTGATTGATTACTTTTTGATCTCACTCAATATTCTATTGATTGGCCTAATCATCTGAAACATACTCAGAAATATGGCTAAGTTCTCAAACATCATAAATAGACCTATGATTATTGGGTTTGATGACAAAGTTGATAAAATGTAGGACTTCTTTGTGAAGACAAGCAAGATTGTAAATAAAACAGAAGAAAATTGTTACATGGCTCATGCCAGCTCAAAAGGTTCTTGTCGCTCAGACAAATCTGAAGAATCACACATGTCAAAGAAATCAAGAAACTCTGAAAGGTCAGGTAATTCCATCTCAGACCCTTTTAATAAATCAATATTTGATATTGATTCAGATGATGATATATCCTATGATGAATTGATAGAATGCTATGAGCACTTGTGCAATCAATTTAAGAAAGTAAAATCTCAAAACAAGAAGCTAAAAGAAAAATTGGATAAGAATGAAATGAGAATTGATAATGCTCAAACATTCTATGAAGAAAATGAAAAATTAAAAATGGAGAATGAAGTCAGAAATTGTGGAAACAAGCTTTCTAAATTGAAAGAAGATCATGAGAAGGTGGAATCTGAAATTTTGGATTTGAAAAATCAAAATGTAAAATTGATTGATCATAATGAGAATCTCAAATTTGATAATGATCAATTGAACAAACAAATCTCCAACATGGCTCATGATCATCAAATAAAAGAAAATTGCAACCAATTGGTTGAGGAAAATAATCATTTAAAAAAGAAGATTGAATGCTTGTATCATGAGAGACCATTAAATGATGAATGGAACAATTCTAAGAAAAAATTATTGACTTGGAAAATCAAATTGTTCAAATTGAAATTGAGAAGAACAAAATGACAAATGGTCTGGATGTCATGAAAAATCAACTCCAAACTTATGAAAAAGAAATTGTTGCATTAAAAGCTGATAAAGAAAAATTGACAAATGAACTTGAAGTGGCTATCAAACAAAGTCAAAACTCTACTAAAGTTCATGTTCAGAAAAATGTTCAAAAACAAAGTAAAAAATTGAACAAAAATGTTGCAATTAGAAAGAATCTTGGTTCAACTGTAAATCAGAAAAAGGAATTGGAAAAGAAAACAGGATTCTACAAGGTTTCAACATCTCCTTCATCAGCTCAAAAATCTTCATGGCAATCTCCATCTCCACATCATGTCAAGAGCTACCAAAGGGTACCACCTCCATCCTTTCAACCCAAGGGTGATCAAAGCTATTCTAGAGGATCTCAGAAATTTCAGCAAATGCATTCAAACTATGGTAAGCTCCAGGTAATTGCTCAACCCATTTGTTTTAAATGCAATAGATCAGGTCATCTTGCTAAATACTGCTGGAAGAAAAATCCACTCTCTCACAAATATGCTAAAACAGTTCAATGCTATACATGTCATCAACATGGACATTTGTCTAAGAACTGTTGGCATAAGAATCATGATTTTGTGCATGTTCCCAAGCCCCATGCTCATACACAATCCCATGTATACAAGAACATGATTACTTGACAAAAGAAGTGTTCTGTTCTTCATGCTAAAAGTCCTAAAAATAAAATATTTCATGAAAACATAGATGTATTGAACCAGACTAAAGAAAAACATGGAATTAATGCTGCTCATAGTTCCATTAATGAAAGAAATACATCTATTCCAAAAATAAAATCATTTTGGATTCTGAAATCATTGTTGAAGCCTAACAATTTTAATGTCATTGCAGGACCCAAGCAAGTGTGGGTCCCAAAACCAGCTTAATGAACAAGCTGAGATGTCTTGCAGCCATACAGTTTAAATGAATCATGACATTGGTTGTGCAAGGCAAGAAATGATTGGAGAATAAAGGTAAAAAAAAATTTGAAACTGTGATTGAAGACTGTTCAGGTAAAATCTCATTATCACTTCAGATTTGAACTGTTGGAATTGAAATGGATTTTTAATTCTATCTGAGCAATGAAAAATGTGTTTTGATGCTATCCCCAAATGACAATGCTTCTTAGCAATGAGTCATGCTAAATTTGAGGAAAAATTGATCTTTTATGTAGTGACTATTTGGTATATCAAATGGTGAAATGTGGAAGGACAAGTCTGGCTTGTCTGAAAACTATCATTATGCGTGAGAAATATTCTCCGCCAAGTATCAATAGTCTTATACTGCATAAAGATAATCAAGAAATTGTAAATCTCAAAAATTTCAATTGATCATGTTCATACCTTCTTTGTTCAAATTGTTTGACAAGAACATGTTCGAATTGCTTGAATGCTCACTTCAATATCATGCAAACATTATGGAGGAGTAAGTTAAAAAACATTTTGAGTGAGTTGCTTGAGGAACACTCTTTCACATCATCCTCTATCTTTTTGAAATCTTCACAAATTCAGGGGGAGCTGATTCTTTCTTAAATCATCATGATAACATCCACTCAAATTCATGCTTGAAAATCAGTTTCTTGTTATTTCCTGATTCTCTCTTCTTGACATTTCATACCTTTTACTCAAATCTTATATCAGGATAAATGAGTTTTTATGATATTTCTATATGAGAGATTTCATACATAAATACTGCAATAATTGTGCACTTAGCTTAGTTTCAAAGATATAATCTAAGAACAAGGCTATGCCAACTTTTAATGCTGAACTCATTTAAATTGAGTTGCAAAACACTGTAGGCACATGAGTAGCTTTAGTGTTTAACATGTGTATGTTTTGAAGCTTTATCCTTGACACATGTTAAGAATAATCTCTCTACACTCATGATCATGTCTATTCTAATTAATGTAATTCTGGTCTTAAAAAATTTCAAATAGAAAGTGTTCAGAAAAATAGAGAGATACAAACAGAGCAATGAAAACTTTATTTTATCATTGAGTAACCGGGTTCATTTCACCTAAACAAATGCTTTGGCTCGCGTCAAAAGGTGACAAACAAATTGTTTCAACTCTGTATATGGTAATGAAAGTTAAACCACTGAGTAATCAGGAGGTCTTGCATTGGGTAAATGTGACATCTTGTACTGAAAGGTGTGATTTGACCAATTTACTCTTGTATTTTCTCTCACAAAATGAAAGAAAAATATAAAAAGCATAAAAAGAACAGTATGTACATTTATCTAGATGAAGTTCATGTTAATTGGGTTGGGAGTTATTATTCTACATTGTGTTAAATGTTTAACTACTAAACTCATGTGATAAACACTTTTGTCAACTCATACAGGTCACTTTCATCACATTTGCTTCATCCTTTTAAATGCATTCAGGTCATTAAAACTTTGACATATGTTGTGATTGAATGTGTCTTTGTTATTAAACTTTGTTGCACAATCCAAAGATACAATATTTTTTCTCTCATATTTTAATATCAAAGATCTTATTGATTCTGATCATTTCTGATCATTCATCTCCCAATTCCACCCTTTGCTTACATGTCAGTCATATTTTGATCTCCATCCATTGATGTTCTTTGGTATCTCCTTTTCTTACTTACCTCATTGGCACCCTCATAGGGGGAGAGTGTTATAACAAGGGGGTGACTAGTTGTTGTTGATTAAGGGGGAGAGAGCATCTTTTTGATGTTGTCAAAAGGGGGAGAAATATGAATATATATTTTGTCATCATCAAAAAGGGGGAGAATGTTGAGTAGTGCTTATTTGATCATTGCTTTAATTTGTTTTTTATGATGACACAATCATGGTCATTCATATTAACATTCATGTTAAGATGCTCTTAATAATGACACAACTGTTTTTGATGAGACATATGTGTGGTGTTGATGATGAATTGATGTTTGTGACATGATAACAAATGACAAAGACATGAAGAAATGGATAAATGAACATGATACTTTTATTGATCACCTATGTAGTCATTATGTCTCATTTATAATGTCTTTTGATGTAGGTGTGAATGCTCACAAGACAATCAATCAAAGTCAAGTGCAAAAGACCAAGAAATACACTTCAAGTATTCACCTGTCGACGGCCAAGAAGTCACCTGTCGACACATGGACAAGATAGAATAAAACAAGTTTCTGGAAGCACTCAGAAAGCAGTACCTATCGACAGATAAGATGTGCCTGTCGACAGATGAAGCCTGCCTGTCGACACAAGACAACACCTGTCGACAGATCCAGTTTTCCAGCAACAACATGCTTCTGGAAACCAGTTTTGAGCAGTAGCTGTCGACAGCTATGAAGTGCATGTCGACAGACGAAGAGAAACCTCAGATACGGGATTTGGATATGTTCTATATTATGGTGTTTCCTTTTAGCACGTCTCTCCATACTTGGACACCACTATATATAGATCATATAGAGGTATTTTCGCAGCAAGAAGCCACCATACCAAAACCCTAAGCAAAACCCAAGAGAAAGGCTTCTCCCTGCTGCTCTGCTTCAACTCTCCGTCCAATGCGAGGAAGATCCATCTCACGAGCGGAGTTGAAGTCGGTCTATCCACGATTCAAGCTTCTCTATCATCTGATCATCATCAACACAGAGCTTGGAGTTCTTATGGATGACCACCAAGAAGAGTTCTTCATCTAGATTTGTTTCTAAATCTCATAACTCTTCTCCTTCCATACTTTTCATATATCTGTGTGTGTGTGTGTGTGTGTGTACTAATTGGAGATCAGTATGTGGCGTTTGTGGCAGTGTGTGTGGTTTGTGATCTGTACAAGGTTTGTGTATAGATCATAGTGTGTGGTGTGTTAATTAGATCAAGGCTAGAGGATCTAATCTATTGTAGACATGATCTAGCGTGTGTGTGTGTGTGGTTGAGCTATTGTGCTCGTGTGTGTGTTGTACTCGGTTCTTGAGTAGTGTGTCCTCACTGTGTGAGGGGTGGACGTAGGAGTCAATGGATGTGATGTCTGAACCACCTAAAAATCCCTTGTGCACTGTGGTTTGACTTGTGGTTTGCATTGTGTTGCGCTAGATGCATGCCTAGGGATTTTGTCTACACACTAACTGTTAGTTTGCTCACACACGTTGCATCAGATCAAAGGGGTTTTAATTGAGTAGATCTTTTAATCCGAAGTAATTTTTAAATTGCTTAAGTTTCCGCTGCAAATCTATTCAACCCCCCCTTCTAGATTTGCCATTACCGAACATCCGATCCTAACAGAATGTGGAGGAAAAGGGTGAACCACGAGCTAAGTGTCGGGTCTGAAGAAATTTCGGCAGCACTTTGTGGCAAAAATCGGGCTCCCCTCTTCTCTAAGGAAGAAGCCTTGCTTATATAGAAGTGGAGAGAGAAAATCCTATCATTCAGTGATAATGACCAAAAATGAAGTGATAAATCCGGATGGGAGAGTCCTAGGGCGGTCCCTAAGGGTCCTGGAACCTCAAACCACGGCCAGGGGGGTTGGGAGGTTGCCTAGGATAGAGATAAAGCCAATGGAGGATAATGTGGAGGTGGTTGCGGAGGCCAGCGCATGTGGTTGTTGTCGCGACGGGTCGTAGGGGCGCGACAGAGATAGTCGCGACCGCCTGAATGGTCGCGACCCTAAGGGCACGTGCATGGATATGCATGGGCTGTCGCACGGCCATAAGGGGCGCGATAAAGACTAACACGGCGCTACCACCCGTCGCGTTAAGGAAAATCGATTATTCTGAAAATATATATCAATTATAAGGGAGAATAATGGACAATTAAGCATGAGGACCTTTTAAAAAGATAATTGGACGGGATAATCTGAAAATTGGGCTTTTTAATGGGCTCAAAGCAAGGCTAATCAATGGGCTCAAGGTAAGTGACCAACTTGAGGCTTATTAAGAGAACAAGAAATATGGTTCGACTTATAGGCCAGAATCAGGTGTCTACAACTACTTGTCTAATTGCTTCACACATCATATACACACATTCACACATCAGATCAGTAAGATTGTATGTCTGAATGGATCTATAATTTGAAGTAATCTTAAATTGCTTAAGCTTCCGCAGTAATTGGCTTCAAATCTATTCAACCCCCCCCCCCCCCCCCCTTCTAGATTTATTTATCTCTCTATTCGATCCTACATCCTTGAGTGATAGGTAAAAAGCCCATGCATCCTCTTATTAATGCTCAAACATTGAACAACAAAAAAATTATGAAATTTTGAGTATATCTTGAGGAACTGTCTAATGACATGAACTGACATAAAGAGGAACTGTCTAATGACATGAAACTCTGTAAACCTACACAAATGAAGAGTAGACCATCAAAACATGTCATAAACAGTAGGATATGAGATATTAAGTATCAAGAACATATTGTTTGAGCATTATTGTAATATATTGAGTATACCTTGAGGAACTGTCTAATGACATGAAACTCTGTAAACCTGTACAAATGAAGAGTAGACCATCAAAACATGTCATAAACAGTAGGATATGAGATATTGAGTATCAAGAACATGTTGTTTGAGCATTATTGTAATATTTTGAGTATACCTTGAGGAACTGTCTAATGACATGAAACTCTATAAACCGATACAAATGAAGAGTAGACCATCAAAACATGTCATAAACAATAGGATATGAGATATTAAGTATCAAGAACATGTTGTTTGAGCATTATTGTAATATATTCAATATGTACAATATGTTCACTGTGTCATCATCAAAATCAAAATGTGAGTGATGTTAATTGGTCATCATTAAAAGAATCATCATTAAGGAATGCCAGCTTCAGCGATGCGACCATCAACTGTAACTGCCCGGTTCAAAATCTTCCAAGAGAATAAGGAGGCTCTGCGATAGAAAGAATTATGCCAGATTTTAGCTAGGGCCGGTCTTTGCACTCCCATCGGTCTGATCAGATTGTAGGTAGACTTAGTGGAGAAAGAGCCATTGTTGGAGGCCGCCCATATACACTTGTCATTATCATCAGCAGAAAGCACCAAACCTTCCATAACTGACTGAGGAATCATGGATCTGAGTGGATGTGAAGCATCAGAAACCACCTCACTCAAGGAGGCTCCCGCACTCTCATTGTCTACCTGGACCGTGCTGCTAAGAGGTATTTCACCAATCCAGGTATCCTGGAGAATTTTGATCTTTCTGCCATTACCATGGACCCATCTGGTATTATCATTCAGAATCTTCATAGCTTCCATATAGACAACCTTTGGCATCCCGGGTATGCTTGTCATGTTGTTCAGTGAGTACCTCCTTCTAGCGTAAGAGGCCCGAAGAGAAGAGCTTTGTCTAATGTTCCAAGGCTACTTAACTGCCAGAGAGATTTGCACATGCCACAAGCTACGAACCCTCAGGTCGCCTTCATTAATAGGCTTCTGAATAGAAGGCCAGGCCACCCAATGCCGGCGATGGGCTCCATCAGTGTCGTCCCAGAAGAAAGCAGCAGAAGCTCTCTCAATATATGAGATGATGACATAGTGAACATAATGTACATATTGAATATATTACAATAATGCTCAAACAACATGTTCTTAATACTTAATATCTCATATCCTACTGTTTAAGACATGTTTTGATGGTCTACTCTTCATTTGTACAGGTTTACAGAGTTTCATGTCATTAGACAGTTCCTCAAGATATACTCAAAATATTACAATAATGCTCAAACAACATTTTCTTGATACTTAATATCTCATATCCTATTGTTTATGACATGTTTTGATGGTCTACTCTTCATTTGTACAGGTTTATAGAGTTTCATGTCATTTGACATGAACTGACATGGTCTACTCTTCATGTGTTGAGTGTGTATTGGAATTTCTTAATGACGATTCTTTTAATGATGACCAATTAACATCACTCACATTTTGATTTTGATGATGACACAGTGAACATATTGTATATATTGAATATATTACAATTATGCTCAAACAGCATGTTCTTGATACTTAATATCTCATATACTACTGTTTATGACATGTTTTGATGGTCTACTCTTCATTTGTACAGGTTTACAGAGTTTTTGTAAAAGTAGGTCGACTCTAGTTGACAGACAAGTCGACTCTACAAGACTGCCTAGCAAACTCTTGAAGAAAAAGTCATAGTTGTGTTGACTCCATTTGACAGACAGGTCGACACACATAATCTGCTCAACAAGTTTCTGAAGAAAAATTGGTCAGTAGTGTCGACTCTATTTGGAGATGAGGTCGACACTAGCATCCATCCAGTGAACCAGTTTTGGAGGAATTCACAGGAGGTCGACTCTACCTATTTATCAGGTCGACTCTACCTGTTGATCAGGTCGACACTAAGTGTCTGTCAGGTCGACACTAGTGTTCTGACAGTAAGACCTGAATTGATGATTGGTCAGTAGGTCGACTCTCTTGAAGAATGAGGTCGACTCTCTCTTTCTGTGCAAACCTAAAATGTGCAAAGGATGAATCTGATGGCTGTGATTTCACTCTGAGGTCCTTATGGAAGATGCTATAATTACCATATTGCCCTCTCATCCAAGTGGCAGTGTGGTAAGGTCTTTTGGACACGTGGCAGCCCAAGATGCAGTCCAGGCTCTGTGCACATCCTTTTCACGTATGTGGACTGCGTAGTGGCTATATAAGTCTTGATCTGATCTGTAGAAGAGGACAAGAAAGAGAAGAAAGAGTAGAGCGGGAAAAAAGGCATCTGTATCCAGAAAGGGAGCAGAGCACCGCCGCTAGGAAGAAGAAGAACGAGAAGAAGAAGGAGAAGAAGAGGAGGAGTTCGTGATGAAGACAGATCTGAAAAACTGGGAAACATCTCAGAGTCTGCAATTCATCTAGTTAACACTGTAATTGGGTGATCTATGTATGCGTTCTACACAGATCATCAAATTCTGGTTGTTCTATTTTCTTTATTGTATTAAGATAGATCGCACTAGAGAATCTACTCTCTGATCGTGCTTGTTCTAGCAGGACTTGGATCCATCGTGATCTAAAGGTTTTGAGTACAATGTACTCAGGTTTGGAGCCGTAGTGCTCTGGTTTGGAGCCGTAGTGCTATGGTGTTTGAGCCGTCATGCTTAATTGCTTGTGAGTTGTTGAACTTACAAGTGGTCTGTGGAGTAGGTCATCGTGCCTATCTCCTGGGTGTTTCTTTGAGTCATCGTACTCAAAGGGTTTGAAGTCGTCGTGCTCCAGGTTGTTCAAACTAGTGCTAGTGTTTCCTCTGTCGTGGGGAGGTGGACGTAGGAGACATAAATTGTGTTCTCCAAACCACCTTAAAATTCTCTGTGCACTATGGTTTACTTGTGGTTTGTTGTCTCATTTCACACTATACTCACACACCACAACTTGATCTAATTGAATTGTGTGTGCTACTTATTTTAATTCCGCTGCTATACACACACATTCGTAATTAACATTGATTCAGTCACCTATCCGATCCCAACAACTGGTATCAGAGCGAGTCAGAGTCTATACTCTGAGGTTCTTTGTTGAATCATCTGTATTTTTGGTTTTGATTTACTCAATTAATTGCTTAATTCTGCTGCTAGTTTCATCTGATTGTCTTGATCATGGATTCTAGAGGTTTCGTTGCAGAAGGTCATTTAATCAATATACCTCCATTTTTTTATGGTACCGATTACCCTTACTGGAAGAACAGAATGTTGGTGTTTCTTCGAGAGCAGAACTATGAAGTATGGAGGATTGTTGAGAAGGGACCAGTAGAAATCACTGGGGAGGAAGATATATGGACAAGGGAGCAGATCAGAAATGCTACGCTAAACTATAGCGCCATGAACATGCTGCAATGTGCCATCCATCCGAAGGAGTACTCCAGAATTTCTATGTGTAAGTCTGCTAAGGAGATGTGGGATAAATTAGAATTGTTATATGAGGGCACATCTCAAGTTAGGGAAACTAAAGCAAACATGCTAGTTTCTGATTATGAATTGTTTATCATGAAATCTAATGAAACCATATCTGAGATGTTTGGTAGGTTTATGGTTATCATCAATGGACTTCGAGCTTTGGGTAAGGAATACTCAAATGAAGATTTGATAAGGAAGATCTTGCGTTCTCTATCTCCTGTGTGGCACACTAAAGCTACAGTCATTGAGGACTCAAAAGATTTATCCAAAATAACATTGGATGAATTCATTGGATCCTTAATGACCTATAAGCTAAATCTTAAGAGATCTGAGGAACACATGTTGAAAATAAAACCCATTGCTCTTAAAGTTTCCTCAAGTAGTAAAGGAAAATCTAAAGAGATTTCTGAATCTGATAAATCTAAATCTGATGATGATAATCTTGCTTTGATAACTAGACAATTTAGGGCATTTTTGAAATCCAACAAGAAGAACCTTGGTAATAAGCAAAATGTCATGTTTGGTAAAAAGAAACACTCCTTCTCACATGTTGATCACAAGAAAAATGATGAACTTCCTGTGTGTTACAGGTGCAACAAATCTGGACACATGAAGGCTGAATGTCCAAAGAATAAGAAGCATAAGCACAACAGACACAAGAAGGAGTTTCACAGAAAGAAGAACAAGGCCATGGTAGCTACATGGTCAGATGAGGATCAAAGCTCAGATAGCAATGAAGAATCCTCTAGTTCATAAGAAAATGAAGTCTGCTTCATAGCTGGAAGCAGTGAAGAACATGTAGATATATCTTTTGAACTATTTACCATTGAAGATTGGCAAAAGGCATATGGTAATTTAGTTGAAAATCTTTCTGAGGTAAGAAAAGAAAATAAATATTTGAAAAGAAAAATTGATAGTATTCTTCATGACACATCATCATCTGGAAAAATTTCTGAATTGGAAGCTCAGATTTCAGACAAAATCAAAGAAAATGATTAGTTGTTAATTCTTGTTCATGATATGAAATTGAGGATTCAAAAATTGAACAAAGAAATTATGAATTCTGTCAAGAAATTTGAAGATAAAGAAAAGGAAAATCAAGAAAATGTGACTCAAATTGAAAAACTCAATCATTGCCTTAAAGAAAAAGAAGATATCATCAAGAACTTCACACAAGGCAAAGAAAATTTGAATGCTCTACTGGGAATGAAGATGAATTCAAATAAACATGGTTTAGGTTTTGAACCACAAAACTCAAAGAAAAATGAATCATCTGAAAAGAAAACAAAATCAGCAAAAATTCCTCTAATAAAATTTGTCAAGGCAGGTCTTTCTGAAAACAAAGGTAAAATGCTAAAACAAAAAGAACCTGTGAGGTCGACACACACACTACCCAGGTCAACCTACCTCATTCATAGGTCGACACACACTCTGTCCAGGTCGACCTACCCCATTCATAGGTCAACACAAACACTGCATAGGTCAACCTACCCTTCTTATAAAAATCAGAAAAACTTCAAAACAATAAAGAATCATTTTTCTCATGGAAATTGGAATGCTTACATATCTTACAATTCAAGATGGAATAATCCTTGGAACCAAAGGTACAATGGTAACCAATGGTTCAATCCTTCTTTTTATCACTCACATTTTCCTGCTCATCAACAGCATTATATGCCAAGATTTTCACAGTGGAATAAATCAGCTAAGAGGTATAATTTTCAGAAATTTGAAAAACAAAAAGTTGAATCTTTTGTTCAGAAGAACACTGTGAAGAAAAATGCTCAAATATGGGTTAGAAAGGATTTGCTTTCTCTTCTGACTCAGGATGTTGGTACCAATCACATCTGGGTACCAAAAACTTTTCTTGTCTAATTTATTGTGTGCAGGAAAGCCGTGCATCCAATTCAAACATCTGGATTCTTGACAGTGGATGCTCACGGCACATGACGGGAGATAGAAATAAATTTTCCTGCTTGTTTGAAAAGGAAGGTGGATCAGTCACCTTCGGAGGTAAAAATAAGGGCAAAATAATTGGCAAAGGAAAGATAGGTAAGTCTTGCATAACATTGAGCGATGATGTTTGGTTAGTTGAAGGATTGAATTACAACTTGCTTAGCATTAGTCAATTGTGTGACAATGGTCACAAAATTCTTTTTGAATCTGATTCATGCAAAATAATTGACTCTTCTTCTTAGAAAATCAAATTGATTGGAAAAAGAGAAAATAATGTTTACATGACAGATTTGAGTGACAACTCTTCTACAAATGTTTGTTTGAATGCAAATAAAAATGACATTGCTTGGTTGTGGCACAAAAGGTTGGGTCATGCAAGTTTCTCAACCATAAGCAAACTCATAAGAATGAAACTTGTAAAAGGTCTTCCTGAATCTTTCCCTATCATTAACAATCCAATTTGTGGGATATATACTCAAAGAAAATAAACAAGAAAATCTTTTAAAGTGTTCAATGATATACTTACATCTAAACCACTTGAGTTACTTCATATGGATCTTTTTGGTCCAACTAGAACTCAAAGTCTCAGTGGTAATAGATATGGATTTGTGATCATTGATGACTTTACAAGATACACTTGGGTTTTATTCTTATTCCATAAAAGTGATGCATGTTCAGAATTCAGAAAATTTTACAATTTTGCCTTAGTGGGTTTGTCTTTCAAATTAAAATCCATTTTAACAAATCATGGGGGTGAGTTTGAAAATAAATCTTTTTCTGATCTATGTATTGATCTGAACATACTCCATAAGTTTTCTTCCCCTAGAACTCCAGAACAAAATGGGGTTGTAGAAAGGAAAAACAGAACACTTGTGGAAATGGCCAGAACTATGCTCTTAGAAAGTAAGCTTTCTAAATATTTTTGGGCTGAAGCTATAAATACAGCTAATTTCAATTTGAATAGAGCATTATTAAGACCAAAGATCAGAAAAACCCCCTAAGATTTGTTAAAGGATAAAAAGCCTAGTGTGCCTTACTTTAAAATTTTTGGTTGCATGTGTTTTGTTCATAATAACAACAAAGAAAATCTTGATAAATTTAATGCAAAGAGTTTTGAATCAATCTTCTTAGGATACTCTGAAATTTCAAGAGCATATAGAGTTTATATTCTGAATAATAAGACTGTGGAAGAATTTCCACATGTCATTTTTGATGAAAATTCCATAAAGATTGACATTCCTAATTTTTGCAGAGCTCCAATGCGTGATGATGAAAATAATTTTCTTGAACATCCATCCACAAATCTTGAAGATCAGGAAGTGCCAAATGCGCATGAGGTTACTGAAATACCAACTTCAAGAGATTCAGGTAATCATGTTCCTGAAGTTCATACAAATACTGAGGTAATTTCTGAACCCAAATTCTTAAGAGACCAACATTTTGAAAGCATTGTTAGTAATTTGGAAGATGGAATTAGAACCAGATCATCTTTTCATTCTGTAATAGATGAGGATTCATTGGCACTACCTTCCCAAATTGAGCCTAAAAATATTGATGAAGCTTTATCTTGTGAAAGCTGGATAAATGCTATGCATGAGGAGCTTCATCAATTTCAAAGAAATCAAGTTTGGGATTTAGTACCAAAACCCTCAGATCTAACTATAGTCATTGGAACAAGATGGATTTTCATAAATAAATTGAAAGAATCTGGTCAAATTGTTCGAAATAAAGTTAGACTTGTTGCTCAGGGGTACAACTAAGAATTTGGTATTGATTTTGAAGAGTCATATGTCCCTGTAGTAAGACTTGAAGCCATTCGAATATTTCTTGCATTTACTGCCTCTTTGAAATTCAAAGTTTTTCAAATGGACGTCAAGAGTGTATTTTTGAATGGTTACATAAAAGAAAATATTTTTGTAAAACAACCCCTTGGGTTTGAAAATGAAAAATTTCTTGATCATGTTTTTAAACTTAATAAGGCTCTTTATGGTCTCAAACAAGCTCCAAGAGCTTGGTATGACCGATTGAGCTCATTTCTTGTAAATAAAGGTTACATCAGAGAAAAAATTGATCAAACTTTGTTTACAAAAACTATAAATAACCATTTCATTGATGTTCAAATTTATGTTGATGATATCATCTTCGGTTCAACAAATAATAATCTGTGCAATGAGTTTGCCCATCTTATGCAATCTGAATTTGAGATGAGTTTAATGGGTGAACTTACATTCTTTTTAGGTCTGCAAGTGCATCAAACTTCTGAAGGAATCTTTCTGAGTCAAACAAAATATGTCAAGGAATCTTCTGAAGGAATCCTTCCTTATGTTGTCGGCGTAGCTCTTCTGCCTATCTTGCGCTGCAACCAACCCCTGCCTGATAAGCTAAATCTTATCTGAAGTCTCCTGCACCAACTCCGGTCCAACCAACTGCCTATCACATGTCTCCTCCCAGCACAAAGGAGATCTACAAGGCCGCCTGTACAAAGCCTCGAATGGAGCCATGCCGATACTCGCATAAAAACTATTGTTGTAGGCGAACTCCACAAGAGGTAGGTGACGCTCCCAATCACCCTTCCAATCAAGCATGCACGCTCTCAACATATCCTTGAGCGTCTAAATCGTCCTCTCAGACTGGCCATCTGTCTAAGGGTGAAACGCTAAACTAAGCTTTAATTAAGAACCCAAAGCCTCCTAAAGACCCTACCACAGCCTCGATGCAAACCGCGGGTCTCTGTCAGAGATAATAGACTTCGGCACACCATGCAATCTCACAATGCTGCCAACATACAGCCTTGCCAAACTCTCCACGGACTGTTTCTTCTTCATGGGCAAGAAGTGAGCAGTCTTGGAGAAACGGTCTACAACCACCCAAATTGAGTCATTGCCCTTGGCTGATCTGAGCAAACCCATCACAAAATCCATGGTGATTGCTTCCCACTTCCATACAGGTATCTCCATCTTCTGCATAAGGCCTTATGGTCTCTGACGCTCAGCCTTAACCTGCCAACATACCAAACACCTGGACACAAATTCTGCCACATCCTTCTTCATATCTGACCACCAGAATGATCTCTTCAAGTCCTGGTACATCTTGGTGTTGCCTGGATGAATGGAGAACCTCGACCTGTGAGCTTCTGCAAGTACTCGCTCACGAACATCTACAACATCTAGGACACACACTCGGTGCTTAAATCTAATAACACCGTCCTCATCTCGAGCAATGCCTGCCTTGCCCACCATCTCCTGAAGCCTATGATCAATCTTCTGATGCTCGATCACCTCGTCCAACACCATGGATTGGATAGACAACTGAGCCACAAAAGCCTGACACAACTGTGGCCCTAACTCAGTCATAGCACATGTCGCATCCTCTAGCATCTTTCAATCCTGCCGAAGTAAGGACCTCTTCCTACTAAGCGCATCTGCCACGACATTCGCCTTACCTGGATGGTACTGAAGCTCGAAGTCGTAGTCCTTAAGGAACTCTATCCATCTTCTCTGTCACAGGTTCAACTCCTTCTGAGAGAAAAGGTACCTCAAACTCTTGTGGTCAGTGAACACCTCGAACTTGACACCATAAAGATAGTGTCTCCAGATCTTCAGTGCATGAACCACAGGTGCTAACTCCAAATCATGGGTCTGATAGTTACGCTCATGCTCCTTTAATTGGCGAGAAGCATAGACAACTACCTTACCATGTTGCATCAACACACAACCAAGGCCTATCTGAGAAGCATCAGAATAGATAGCAAAACCCTCTGCACCACTAGGCAAGATCAACACGGGTGCAGATGTAAGCCTCGTCTTCAGCAACTCGACACTGGTCTCACAATCATCAGACCACACATGTAGCACCCCAAAAAATTTAGTACTTAAAAATTCAAAATAATAATTTCTATAATATCGAAATAATAGAAACATATGTACCACTATCGTATGTACAAGAATACATCGAAAAATTCTGTAAAAATTATAAATCAACCCCAAACATTATTCTTAAGTGTTCTACGAAGGAATTCATGCAACGAAAAATTCGATTAGTCAAGATTAAGGTGTTTTGTGACTTATTACCGTAATTAAGAAATGAGTTGCAAAACCCATTAACACATACACATAACTGATTCTAATATTAAAATAGAATTATGGGTAGACTCAAAACGATATGTATTGATTGTCCATCATAAGAATTTGGACCAATGGACCCCTCATAGCCCATGAATAAATTCAAGTAAGAAAAATACAATAAAATTCATAACTCTACTATTCCCTAATTAAAAGGGGAAATTCTCATAAATTAAAACCCATTAAACGAAAAGAAGTGATGGGCTTTGTTAAATGGATCATATAAAAGTTATTGTGCCAAATTAGGGATTGTTAAAAGTGGAATAAAAAGAAAATACCCTAAATTTGCATCTTTATTATTTTCTAAAATGAAAAGAGTCATTAAAATGGTGAATCTGGGTTGGAATTGGACTCCTAACCCTACCTTAATTAGTTAGCCACGAATTTGCAACCCAACCTAACCCCATTAGGAGGTGGAAAGCTTGGAAGGTTGAAAGAAACAAAGGAAACTCGGAATTTAATAGGAATTAGAGTTGTAATAGGAAATAGAAACAAGGGAAGCATAAATACACCCCCAATCTCTCCATGGCCGGCCCTAATGCGTTGCTGAGGCTTGCTAGACGTGGAGGAGAGGCCAAGGGAAGGGAGAATTCGTGGGGAGAAGGCTTGCTCAAGATCTACAACCTACACTCCGAGTTCTAAGCCCTAGGAGACAAATCGACCCAAAGGTAGGCATTCTCACAAGCTAAACCTAATTAATTTCGTCTGTAGGATGTTCCAAATATTAGGAACAAAAGCCCTCTCGTTGCTCTATTTTTCATCAACCCTATCTTTTGATTTTTATTTTTGAAGTTCTGCTCTCATCTTGACCCCGAACCCTCATATTTAATTTAGATCTCCATATACACTTGATATCATGCCACGAAATTTTAATTAGAGATACTACTCGTTGTCAGGAATCTTTTGCCACCGAAATCCTCAATTTTCATTCAGTATACTACTCAAATTTATTCTTTTCCTTCACTATATGTTGTTCTATGTTCTTCGTGCATGAACTTGTTTAAAACCTGTCAAGACCATGACTATTTTCAAATTCCTATTTATTGTGTGTACCCTTGCATATCTAGATTCGTTTAAATCTGGTTTCATGATTTTTCATCATCTGTAGTCCGAGATTTTTATTTTTGAACGACCCTGTATCAAAACATGGAAAGCCTTGACCGCAATCCAAGGCAAATCTCTTTCTCGCTCGGACTCAGGCGCAGGACCTGAGAACGTGACGGCCCGATAGGCCGCGTTCTCAGGGGCTGATCACGACCAGCAACCTATCACATTCTGAACGCGACAGGCGCTGGCGTCGCGTTCTGGCTGCCTGACCTGACCAACCTGTCGCGACCTTTGAAAGACCCTGTCGCGTTCTGGATGTGCCCTGTCGCGATCCTTACAGGGGTACGTCGCCTTCTAGATTTTTATGCATAAACTCCATATTTTTGTAAATCTTGACTTTCTACAGTAACCACATACCCTGTTAATTGTCTTAAACACAGTAAACGATGATGTTATACTTGGATATGTAATAATAATTAAAAGTTATACACATGACCTTTTCATATCTATGATTCTTTCCATCACATGCACCCACTTGTAACCATCCTATATGACTTAACTTGGCATGAAAATATCTCATAAAATATCTGGTCATTTATTTCAATCATGTATTTAAATTGCCCTATTTTAAATGGACTTGTCTTCATTTCTCGCGATGATTTGAGAATACCATTACTGACGCTCCACTGTTCTAGAATTCCTCTAGAACGTCGAGCACTTTATTTCTATATACACACTTTCTCTTGACTTGGGCAAACTCTCCGTCGGATATTCCTTCTGTCGGACTAGTGAATCCTTGTTCAAGGCCTGCGTAAGTCTCCTCTGTCCATGGATTCCCACATGGTCGACGAGCTGGTTGTACCCTCAATACCTATGATACCCTTTAGGGATTCATAAGATCCAAACAGCATTAGAATGCTCTCTCTCTTATTATGAGATCACGCCGGACCTCTGGACTATGTGCGTATCATAGCCAATGGTTGGTTAGTGAATTCTACCTGACTGCCAGCACCAATCACGTGTGTTGTGCAACCGTTACCATCGCCTATTCCATACGCATTGACCCATAGTTCTCATCTATACTCTATTCGCTCATCTATTCACGTTCTCTACACTCTCGTCTATTTCATCAACTACTCTCATCTATTCTTGGTACTCTATTTGGTCATCTATTGATTGTCTAAGATAAAATAATAATAATAATAACCAATGCCAGGCAATATAGGGCCTGATCTGGTCCTGGGAGGTGCGCCCGAAAAGTGTCATTTGCCCGCGGGAGTTCAATGATCAGGATGTCAGCATTACATCCAAGTGTCATACTATTAAGATTAATCTAAGACAATCAAACAAAGTGCTATATTCTCTCGTTGTCTATTGACAAAACAAAGTGCTATATTCTCTCATTCTCTATTGACAAAATAAAGTGCTATATTCTCTCATTGTCTATTGGCAAACAAAGTGCTATACTCTCTATCGACTATCTGCGGATAACTAAAGTGCAATACTATTTCGATTGATGAAAGTTAATCAAGTGCTATACTATTTCGATTGATGAAAATCAATCAAAGTGCAATTTACTCTCTATATGGTCAACTACCCTTTCTCTCCTTGCTATACATGTTACTTGCTAGTGCTTGACAAGGACGTTATATGCTATCGTGAGTTATCGCTTTCTATCGTGACTTGATCATATTCATTGTGCTATACTTGATTCTTGTGCTATTTGAACCATGTTACTTGTGCTATTACTTTCTCGACTTTACATGACTCGCTCTATCATTAGTTACCATGTCCTTTAAAGCATTAATCATTTAAAGCGCACTTGACTCATGAGATTTAAGTCCTATTGAGCGTTATCGCTCATCCTTCGTTATTTTTCATTGTGTCTCAGGTAAGTCGGGTGATGACGTTACACACACTGATGGGACATGATCAGAGTGATGAGCGACCTGGAGTCAAAATGCAGAAGTTACCCTAGTACAATGGAGTCTAGTAGTTATTGCTTTAGATTTTTTTTCCAATGTAATGATGTCATTGAGCCCTATGTATTGGCTCTAGATTAGCGGTTGTAATAGTCTTAGTGAAATTTACAATGCAAATGAAGAGTTTATTCCAATTATTGTTTATTAGATGCTCTGAATTACTTAACTATGGTGCAATTTACATTACTATGCACTTTGCTCATGTCTCCCCGATTTATTCCGCTGCTAAATTGGCGGGGCGTGACAACACATACTTCACCCCTTTCCTGGTTAGCTAAGTCAAAGGTGCAGCGATAGAGGCAAAGCCTTCAATGAATCGCCTGTAATAGCCTGCTAAACCAAGAAAACTCCTAATCTCGGATGGTGTCCTCGGAGTCTCCCACTCTAACATTGCCTGAACCTTCGCCGGATCAACAACAACTCCAGCGCCTGAGATAACATGCCCAAGGAAATGAACCTCGTGCATCCAGAAGTCACACTTGCTGAACTTAGCATACAGCTTGTGCTCTCGGAGAACCTCCAGAACAATCCGCAAATGCTCACAGTGTGTAGCCTCATCAGGGGAATAGACTAACACATCGTCTATGAACACCACAACAAAACTATCCAAATATGGCCTAAACACCATGTTCATTAGATCCATGAATGCTGCAGGGGCATTAGTCAGACCAAATGGAAGCACAAGAAACTCATAGTGTCCATAATGGGTCATGAATGCAGTCTTGGACACATCTTCACCCTTGATCCTCAACTGATGGTAGCCGGACCGTAGATCTATCTTGCAAAACACAGATGCATTCTGCAGCTGATCAAACAAGCCATCTATACGCGGCAAGGGGTACTTGTTCTTCACTGTCACCTGATTGAGCTTCCTGTAATCAATGCACAGCCTGAGGGAACCATCTTTCTTCTTCACAAATAGCACAGGTGTGCCCCATGGTGACACACTAGGGCGAATGAACCCCTTATCAAACAAATCCTGCAACTGCTTCCTCAGCTCTACTAACTCTGCAAGTGCCATTTGGTAAGGAGCCTTAAAGATATGTGAGGTGCCTGGAAGCAACTCTATGGTAAACTCTATCTCCCTAGCTGGTGGTAATCTAGAAAAATCATCAGGGAACACGTCTGGAAACTCTTGCACAACCTCGATCTCCTCTAGGGTAGGTGACTGATCAGTCTTAGGAACTAAGACCACACTAGCCAGAAAAGTGTCACAACCTTTATTCACCATCCTCATAGCCTTCATGGCGGAGATCACAAACCTTCTCGCTAAATTCCTTGGCAACGGATGTGAGAACTCATCCTCTCCAGGAATGTGGAAAGTAATATTCTTCCCTCTACAATCCACCAAGGCATAGTGCTCCTCAAGCCAACCCAGACCAAGTATAGCATCATAGTCCTTCATCTTGAGCAAGTAGAAGCACCCAAACAAGCATCAGTCCTCAATGCACACAGGTAAGGATGGAATGCACTTCCTGGTCACTACCATACCTGATGGTGTGTGCACAAACAAGGGAACCTCTAACTCCTCTACCTCAACTCCAGATTTTGCTGCTAGCTGCTTGGCAAACCGCTCGAAAATAAACGAGTGTGTAGCACCCGTATCAAACAACACTCGAGCATACACACCCATGACTAGAACTGTACCTTCCATGACGTTCTCGGCCTGCTCTGCATCCTCTCGAGCTAGTGCAAACACTTGGGCTTGGGAACGAGGCCTTCTTGGTCTCCCTATCACTAGTGCTGTTGTTGTTGCCGTTGCTGGGGCTGGCGCTCCTCTCTGAGCGAACTGTTGAAGCCTGGGACAATCTCTGATCTGATGCTCGGTGCTGCCGCACTTCAAACACTTCCCTGCTAACTTCCAACACTCGGTGCCGCCGTGTGCCCTTTTGTAATGAGGACACATCTTCTTGTCGTTGGGCCTAAAGCTGGGTGACTGTGGTATGACCGCTTGCTGACTCGGAGCTGTCGCTGGATGCTGTGGCGACTGGTACACCACTGCCTTCTTCTTATCTTGCCACTGGAAAGGTGGCGCTGATTTGTTCTGAGTTGCCCTCTTCCCCTCTATGTACTGGTCTATCTCACTCTCCTGCCTGCATGCTGCGCTGAGAGCCTCATTCAAAGTATGGTGGCCAAAAGCAACCAGCCTCGACCTGAGTGATGGTTTGAGCCCCATCACAAACTTCTTGGCCTTTCTTCGCTCATCTGCAACAATATGGGGAGCATATTTGGAAAGATCGGCAAACCTGGTCTCGTACTCCAAGACAGTCATGGAGCCCTGTGTGAGAGATAGGAACTCCTACTCCATCTTGTCCTGGATGTGCTCGGGGATGAACTTGGCCCGGAAGAGCCTCGTGAACTCGATCCAAGTCATCTCAATGGCACCGTCCTCATACCTCGTACGTAGCATGGAGGCCCACCAAACATCGACTCTCTCCTGTAGCATGTAAGTATCTAGGCTAACTTTATCTTCTTCCACACACCTGATAGCCCAAAAGATCTTCTCCACTTCCCTCATCCAGCTTTCTGCCAAAAGGGGCTGACTCTCCCCCTTAAAAGAAGGCGGAGCCATCATCTTAAACCTCTCCATGATGGACGGACCACCATGGCCATGCTCCAGGGGAACTGGAGCTGAAGCCTGAGTCTGAGACAACAAGCAACACATAAGCAATCATACATTCAACAAAACAGACTACTCCCTATTTAACAACTCTAACATGAGCCTGCAACTAAGCCTGCAGTGCCGCCTGCGTCTGAGACTGAGTCTGCATCGCCTGGACCAGGCGTTGCATGAATACGCCATAATCCACAGGCGGTGGTGGAGGGAGTACTGTAGGACCTTGGGATGTTGGGACCTGTTGCTCACCTCTCTCCTCACGCCTCTGCTCGTCCTCCCGAGCCTGAGTTGTTGAGTTTTATGTTTTGATGATGACATATTAATGATGTCTACACTCTCATACATTGATTTTAATGATGACTAAAACATTTGGTTGTGAAATTTGTCCAAATACTCACACTTTGATTTTGATGATGACATATATCACAATGATACCAAAACAACATGTTCTTTATGCTTAATGTTTCATATTTTACTAATAATGACATGTGTTGATGGTCTACTCTTAATATTTACAAGTTTGCAAAGTTTTGTCAAAATAGTGTCAACACTACTTGACAGATAGGTCGACACTACCAGACTGCCCAGCAAGTTTCTGAAGAAAAAGTCAGAGTAAGGTCGACACTACTTGTCAGATAGGTTGACACTACCAGACTGCCCAGCAAGCTTCTGAAGAAAATGTTACAGTCAGGTCGACACTACTTGACAGTAAGGTCAACTCTACCAGTCTGCACAGCAAGTTGCTGAAGAACAAGCTGCCAGTAAGGTCGACACTAGATGAGAGTAAGGTCGACACTAGTTGTCATCCAGTGAACTAGTTTTGGAGATATTCTCAGGAGGTCGACTTTGTCTGTTGATCAGGTCGACACTAGCGTTCTGCCAGTAAAGGGAAATTGGAATTTCTGATCAGTAGTGTCAACACTATGGAAATGTAGGTCGACACTCTTTTTCTGTAAACCCAGAATTGTGCAGAGCATAAAATCCAGCGGCTGTGATCTCTTTCTGAGATCTTTTTGAGATATTCTATATTTACCAAATTGCCCTTTCATCCAAGTGGCAATGAGGTAAAGGCCTTTTGGACACGTGGCAGCCTTGTGTGCACCCTAGGTTTGAGTGCACACCTTTCTCACGTGTTTGGGACTGCGCAGTGGGTATATTAGCCTCCATCTCATCTGAAGCATCATCCCTTTGAGCAATTCATCGATTCCATCAAAGAGGACTTGGGGATCAAGGCCAAGCTGTGAGAGAAAGCTATGGAGTGCTAAAACAGGAGCAGATCAAGAAGAAAGCAGCAGAGGAAGAAGAAGGAATTGTGCAAGCAACAGATCTGAAAATAGAGCTTCATGGATTTTGCACATAAGAAGCATCAGAGCTGATAAGAAGAAGAAGATCTGAAGGCAGGTGGAAGAGGAAGCCAGTGCAAGAGCAGAAGCACAAAGTTCTACATCCGTGGAGGAGCTCAAGAGCAAGAGTTCAGATCTGAAATTCTCTGTAAATCAGATCTGAAACAGAGTACTGCGAATTGAGGTTAGTTTGAAGAATTTCAGATCAAATTGGTTGAGAAGCACAACCAGATGATGCATATGCGCAAGATGATCTGAAGCACATCTTCAACTCTCAAGATCTGAAGATTCAAAGTTCAGATTACACAGTCCAAAGGGAATTGGGCAAAACCGAAGGACTGGTGTTTTAGGATTTGTCTCCCTTAACTCTGATCTTCTGTGTATTTGATTTTTCTATTTAAAATTTTTCTCTGAACTTGTTGAGTGCTCCTAATGATGTTAGGAGTGTTGATCCATACTGAGTGAGTGTGGATTGAGGAGATCTGTGTGATCTTGAAGCTGTGAATCAGCGGATAAGCTGTGTAATCAGCGGTGTACAAGCTGTGAGTCAGCGTTCAAGCTGTGAGTCAGCAGGTGTTTGAAGTTGTGAATCAGCGGTTTAGTGAAGCCTCACTTGGTTTGAGTGAGGGGTGAACGTAGGTCTCCATCTGGGAGCCGAACCACCTAAAAAATCTCATGTGCAATGGTTTGATCTATTTTCTTCTAGATGCTTGCATAGGTTTCTGCATTCACATTGCTTATCTAACTTCTACCCACATCGATTCACACATTCTCATCAGTTCAGTAAGTCTGTGAATCTGATTAGATCCTTTAATGTGAAGTCATATTTTTAATTTGCTTAAGCTTCCGCTGAATTTTGTATTGATCTATTCAACCCCCCCCCCTCTAGATCTGTTCACATATACATTTTCGATCCAACAATTGGTATCAGAGCACAGGCTCTCTACTCTTATGGTTTAACAGCCCGTAGAGTACTTGTGAAATGGATCTAAGGGGATATATGCCAGAAGAGCACTCTATGTATAGACCTCCTTATTTTGATGGATCAAATTATACTTACTGGAAAACTCGTATGCAGGTTTTCTTAAGAGCCCAGAATCATCAAATCTAGAAGGTAGTGAATAGTGGACCATATGAGCTCCCAGAGAATGAAGAAGAATGGACGACAGAGCAAGTCAAGAAGTCAAATGCTATTTGTAGTGCAATGAACATCATGCACTGCTCTCTTCACCCAATGGAGTTCTCAAGAGTCTCCTCGTGTGCAATGGCCAAAGAAGTATGGGATCATCTAATGGTAATTTATGAAGGTACTTCTGAAGTAAAGGAAACCAAACTCAATCTGTTAATTTCTGAGTATGAAGCCTTTAAAATGGAAAATGATGAAACCATCTCAGAGATGTATGGTAGGTTAACTCTTTTGATAAATGACTTGAAGAGTCTAGGAAAAACATTTACTGAATATGAACTTGTCAGGAAAATTCTTAGATCTTTAACTTCTATGTGGCACACAAAGGCTACTGTAGTTGAAGAGTCTAGAAATTTGTCTACTATGACTGTTGATCAATTGATTGGTTCCTTAATGACATATGAATTGGATCTGAAAAGAACAGATAATGATATGAAGAAAAAGAAGTCACTAGCACTTAGAGTAAGTCCAAATTTGAAAGAAACAACTGAGGAAGAAGAATCTTCAAGCTCAGGTGACTTAAGTGAATCTGCCTTGCTTACAAGAAAATTCAGAAAGTTTCTAAGAAAAGAAGGTAAAAAATTTCTTACCAAAGAACCTCAGGTAAACAACTCTTTCAAGCAGAAAAAATTTGCTAATAAAAATACTAACAGAGTTGTTTGTTATAATTGCAGAAAACTAGGGCATGTAAAACCAGAATGCCCAAATGTTCAGAAAGAGTTTCAACCTAAGTGGAAGAAAAATAAGCCCAAAGCTATGATTAGAACTTGGAGTGAAGAAGAAGATGATGAGGAAGAAAATTCAGAAGATGATGAGGATGAAAGCATAATAGGCTTGATGGCTAGAGAGAGTTCCAATGATTCGGTAAACTCCAATGATTTTCTAAATTCATGTTCTACTTCTGACAGTGATAATGAAGAATTGTCTTATGATGATTTGAAAAATCTTTGTGAACATTTGTATAAAAGAATAAAGAAAATGAAATCTGAAAATAAGATTCTAAAACTTGAAATCCAAGCGAATGAGACCATGTTGAAAAATTCTCAAATCATTTCAAAAGAAAATGAAAATCTGAAATCTGAAGTTGAACATTTAAAGAAACAAATTGCAAACATGGCTCATGATCATCAAGTAAATGAAAAGCTTAAACAATTGGTTGAAGAAAATCATCATTTGAAAAAGAAAATTGAAAGCTTACTTTCTGACAGAACGTTGAATATTGAATGCAACAGTCTAAAAAGGATGAATGACAAGCTCAAAGCTGAAAAAGAAAAATTGACAAATGAACTTGAAGTTGCTGTGAATAAAAATCAAAATTCTGAAAAGAAAATCACTGAATTAAATAAGACTGTTGAAGGTCAAAAATCTGCTTTGTCTAAATTTGTGCATGGTACAAACAATCTGAATAATCTTCTTGGAATGAAGGTTAACTTTCAAAATGAAGGTTTAGGATATAACCCTGAAAATAAAAAGAATTTTGAAAATAAAACAAAAACCTCTTTTGTAAAAACTGTTACTAACAAAAACTTCATTTCATCTAATGAAAAATCAATGAAAGTTCCTATTCAAGAAAATGCTCAGAAACAAAAAGAGAAAATGAAGAAGAACACAACAAATAAAAAGAAACATGTGTTTGCTAAAAACCAGAAACAGAAAATTGAAAAACAAACAAGTTTCTACAAAAGTTCTCAACCATCTTCATCAACTCAAAGTGCTCCAAGGCAAGCTTCAAATCCAAATCATGTTAGAAGCTATCAAAAGGTAAAGTCTCCTCAAAGGAAGATGGGGTTTCAGCACATGTACTCATGCCAAGGTAAGCATCAGGTAAGAAACTCTTCTATATGCTTTTATTGCTATAAACTTGGTCATCTTGCCAAACATTGCTGGAATAAAAATCAAATTTTCTATAAACATGTCAAATTAGTCCAATGCTTTCATTGTCATAAAATTGGTCATATTTCTAAGGATTGTTGGAACAGAAATGAATTTGTTGTTCAGAAATTTCAGTCAAATGCATATGTTCATACACATAGGAATAAATATCATGGTCATACTAAAAATGTTCAAAATTCCATGTGTATAGGCACGGAATACTGCACAAAATCATTCTATTTCTGCTTATATTAAAAATTCAAAAAAATAGAAAAATTCATAAAAACATAGATGCATTGAACAAGAAAAAGAAGAATTCTGGAACTAATTCTGCTCATAGTTCCATTAATGGAAAACTGCATCTATACAAAGATTAAAATCTGTATGGATTCAAAAACCATTGTTGAATCCTAACATTGGTTTCATTATAGGACCCAAGGAAGTGTGGGTCCCAAAGGTAGCTTGATCAGCAAGTTATTGAGATTTGTAGCCATATTTTTCATCCAGAATCAAGTTAATGGCTATGCAAGGCAAGAAATGTTGGAGAACACAGGTAAAATCTTTGAAAAAGAAATGAATATTGTTCAGGTAAAATCTCATATCATTTCAGAATTAAATTGCTTGAGTTGGAATAACTTTTTAGATCTTTATCTGAACAATGAAAAATATGTTGTATTGCTGCCCCCAACAATAATTCATCTTAGCAATAAATATCATGGATGTATTAACTTGCTTGCATGAATTTACCCATGATTGACAGTGCACATTAAACTCCCTATGACTTCTTGGTATATCAAATGGTGTAATGTGGAAGGACAAGTTATGCTTGTCTGAAAACTATCATTATGTGTGAGTAAAATACTCCGCCAAGTACCAAAAGTCATGCTTTGGATAAAGCTAATTGTGTGCATAATCATGTGTGAATTGATTGCAATTTTTTTCCCATGCTCATATTAAGGGGGAGAAAATTTAAAAGGTGCAAGAATTGTTCTTGCTGCAGCATTCTGAATGTGTTTTTCAATGTCATGTGTCGACACACTGAAGATCATATGTCGGCACACTAAAGATCATGTGTCAACACAATTTGTTCAAGTTTGTGTTCAGAAATGCTCATCTTGAATCTGTTTTAGATAGTGAATTGAGGACAAATCTTCTAGATTCTGAAATTGTGGTATTGTGATAATGTTCATATTGCATGAAATAAAACAGTCATGTTCACCCTCTTGAATTTCAACACTTTGAATGATACTTGACCAGAATCTCATACTTTTGTTCTCATCTGGAATGAACTCACACATCACTACTCTGTGTGAAGGATTCAATTACAGAAACAATTCTTGGCTTATTCTTTATCTCTTCATGTTTCATTCAAATCAATTCAAGGTTCCTTTGATATTTTTATATGAGAAATGAAATTTTAAATATCTGAAATATTGGTGCTCTTGGATTAAACATGAAGATGAAAAATAAGATCTTGAGTAATGTGTCTATCTTTATCCTCAAAGTTTACTTTAGATTTTTATTGCATAACACTTTAAGTAGACACTTGAGAAGTCTTGAGTTTTATATCACAAGAAATTCTGAAGTTTTGTTTTTAACAAATGATAAGAGTGATATCTTAACAACTCTAGACCATGATCTATTAAGGGAAAAGCTACTTGTCACCTAATGAAAAGTAATGAATGTTCTGAAAGAAAATTTTCAAGAAAAAGAAAGATTTTAAGGAAAATTGCAGAACAATGATTAGTACACTGAGTAACCAGGTTATTCCACCTGAGACGTGGTTGAACTTGGGTAAAAAGGTGGTGCTAAATTATCTCTGTTCAAAAAGAAGCAAACAAATGATTAACATGCCTAGTAGCCAGGCACTCTTGCACTGGGTAAGTGTGTGTGCTTGCACAAAAAGTATGAATTTAATCTTCTTTGCTAAATTTCCTGAAATATCTCAAATGAAAGAAATAAACAGAAAAAGAAAAAGGTGTACAAAGTGTAGCTAACCTAAAATAGAATTCATGTTGTTCAAGAATGTTAAAATGTTATTCTACATTGTGTTAGGATCAAAACCTTGATTTTCTAATGATATACACTCTTGACAACTCAATTTAGATTACAAAAATCATTTCTGGAGTGATTTTTTTTTATGATAAAGAACTGACATAAGAACTCATTCAAAAATTATATTTATTTTTAAACCCTTGCTACACAATATGAAAGGTACAATTATTTTATTTTTTCATATACTAAAATCATTGTGTATCTTGATACCTTCATGATCCCTTCAAAATCAAATTGTTTGTGCTCCTTGCAATACAGTCTCTTGTTCAAGGGGAGCAACCTTTTTTGTTGAACTCTGGTTTTATGCCTCAATCAATTGGTTTCATCACTTCTATCAGTTTCACATCATTTCTATTGATCCCTATTCAGTTGAAAGTGGTCAACTACAATACTGTCAAAGGGGGAGAGTTGTTTCACTTAGGGGGAGAATTTTGCATATTTGTGAGATTTATGAGTCCTCTAGTCATATTCTTGATATTGGGGGCTATTTGTTTTAATGGGAGAAAACTTAAAAAATGGGAGTGATTCAAATTGCATTGCATGTGCCTTTCAACCTTTTTGATGTTGTCAAAAAGGGAGAGATTGTTGACAAATTCAAAGTTCTAGAAGGAATGGGGAGAGAATGATATTCTGTGAAAGAATGTTGCCATGTTTCAAGAACTTTTTAAGAATGTTGTCAAATGTTGTCATGTTTTGTCATCATCAAAAAGTGGGAGATTGTTGAGTTTTGTGTTTTGATGATGACATATTAATGATGTCTACACTCTCATACTTTGATTTTAATGATGACTAAAACATTTGGTTGTGAATGTTGTCCAAATACTCACACTTTGATTTTGATGATGACATATATCACAATGATACCAAAACAACATGTTCTTTATGCTTAATGTTTCATATTTTACTAATAATGACATGTGTTGATGGTCTACTCTTTATATTTACAAGTTTGCAAAGTTTTGTCAAAATAGTGTCAATACTACTTGACAAATAGGTCGACACTACCAGACTGCCCAGCAAGTTTCTGAAGAAAAAGTCAGAGTAAGGTCGACACTACTTGTCACATAGGTCGACACTACCAGACTGCCCAGCAAGCTTCTGAAGAAAATGTTACAGTCAGGCCGACACTACTTGACAGTAAGGTCAACTCTACCAGTCTGCTCAACAAGTTCCTGAAGAACAAGCTGCCAGTAAGGTCGACACTAGTTGAGAGTAAGGTCGACACTAGTTGTCATCCAGTGAACTAGTTTTGGAAATATTCTCAGGAGGTCGACTCTGTCTGTTGATTAGGTCGACACTAGAGTTCTGCCAGTAAAGGGAAATTGGAATTTCTGATCAGTAGTGTCAACACTATGGAAATGTAGGTCGACACTCTTTTTCTGTAAACCCAGAATTTTGCAGAGCATAAAATCCAGCGGCTGTGATCTCTTTCTGAGATCTTTTTGAGAGATGCTATATTTACCAAATTGCCCTTTCATCCAAGTGGCAATGAGGTAAAGGCTTTTTGGACATGTGGCAGCCTTGTGTGCACCCTAGGTTTGAGTGCACACCTTTCTCACGTGTTTGGGACTGCGCAATGGGTATATTAGCCTCCATCTCATCTGAAGCATCATCCCTTTGAGCATTATCGATTCCATCAAAGAGGACTTGGGGATCAAGGCCAAGCTGTGAGAGAAAGCTATGGAGTGCTAAAATAGGAGCAGATCAAGAAGAAAGCAGCAGAGGAAGAAGAAGGAATTGTGCAAGCAACAGATCTGAAAACAGAGCTTCGTGGATTTTGCACAGAAGAAGCATCAGAGCTGATAAGAAGAAGAAGATCTGAAGGCAGGTGGAAGAGGAAGCCAGTGCAAGAGCAGAAGCACAAAGTTCTGCATCCGTGGAGGAGCTCAAGAGCAAGAGTTTAGATCTGAAATTCTCTGTAAATCAGATCTGAAACAGAGTACTACGAATTGAGGTTAGTTTGAAGAATTTCAGATCAAATTGGTTGAGAAGCACAACCAGATGATGCATATGCGCAAGATGATCTAAAGCACATCTTCAACTCTCAAGATCTGAAGATTCAAAGTTCAGATTACACAGTCCAAAGGGAATTGGGCAAAACCGAAGGACTGGTGTTTGAGGATTTGTCTCCCTTAACTCTGATCTTCTGTGTATTTGATTTTTCTGTTTAAACTTTTTCTCTGAACTTGTTGAGTGCTCCTACTGATGTTAGGAGTGTTGATCCATACTGAGTGAGTGTGGATTGAGGAGATCTGTGTGATCTTGAAGCTGTGAATCAGCGGATAAGCTGTGTAATCAGCAGTGTACAAGCTGTGAGTCAGCGTTCAAGCTGTGAGTCAGCAGTGTTTGAAGCTGTGAATCAGCGGTTTAGTGAAACCTCACTTGGTTGGAGTGAGGGGTGGACGTAGGTCTCTGTCTGGGAGCCGAACCACCTAAAAAATCTCATGTGCAACGGTTTGATCTATTTTCTTCTAGATGCTTGCATAGGTTTTTGCATTCACATTGCTTATCTAACTTCTACCCACATCGATTCACACATTCTCATCAGTTCAATAAGTCTGTGAATCTGATTAGATCCTTTAATGTGAAGTCATATTTTAATCTGCTTAAGCTTCCGCTGAATTTTGTATTGATCTATTCAACCCCCCCACCCTTCTAGATCTGTTCACATATACATTTTTGATCCAACATGAGTACCACGCCTACCACGGCTCGCCATCGCCTGAAAAATAATTAACTCAGTTAGAATCTAAGTTACTTAGTCCTAACCATTTTCTTAACTATCTTTAATTCATTATTAAGTATTTTCCACATGCATGGACTAATTCTATAAAGACTTTGCAATATTGTGTAGATGATGGCCTATTTATGTACAATCTCAACCTGTGGGCTTTGATACCAATCTCTGTAATGACCCTCTTTATACTGGTATGATTATACCAACCCACATCGATACAAAGGGTGCCGTCACAGTGGGACATGTACCCAACACAACACAGTAGGTAGAGATGTACATAAATAACAAAAGAAAGTACATCGAAATTAAAAGATAATCTTATTCCATCATCCATCACACATTCCACAGTTTATATCGTAGAAATGAAAGTAAACCAATGTCCACTATTTTTACAAGTCCATAATATAATATCATTGTTCACATATTAATGAAAGAAAGTGCAGCCTAAACAAGTAGTCTCCACAAGCACAGCTACTTTTCTCACTCAGAGTCGCTTCTCACAATGTCCTCCTCTAGCACGAGGACACCTGTCTCACCTGTATGTTAAAGCAAGTATGAGTCTTCACAAAGACCCATCAAGCAAATTATTGGCACATCCTTACACATATCACATAACATGCTATCTTTTAAATAATAAGAGAAGTATGGCACATGGTTTATGTCAAATAAGCAATTACACATGGATAACATGTAACATGGTTTCTACACATGGTCTTCAACTTGATTCATGGTGTTAATTTCAATTCATATCATTTCATATGTCTAAACAAATAGATCATGGAATTAAACATATGGTTACTAACAAATCTAGCATACTATCTAACACTTTTCACATGCTTTATATCACATAATCACATCTTTTACTTGTTGTTTTAACATAAATAAAACACATTCTCATGGTTTCACATCACTTCACATAGTAACATATTTACACATCACTTTCACATGATCACTTTGCACATTTACACATGTTTCACACTTTTACATATTAATTACCATGACATGTAGTCCGAACCACCATAAAGAAGGACACACCTATCACATAACACATACCCGTCACCTAGGCAGTATAGTGACGAATCTTGGTAACTGCGCAGAACCGGGAGAAGCCTTCTCCACCCTAACTAGTGGTACTTGTCCACCTCCAGAATTTCATCCTGATGCCCACAGAATATCACATACACATTGAGCTTTTCCATAAAGACTTTTCTACAGTACGGCTCTACAGCCTTCTATGGTAGTAGTGTCAATTTCGGCATATATTTCAATTAAACACATTATCTCACTTGGTCACATGATTAATATCATTTACATGCACTATTTTGCATGTATTTGGTCCATTCACATGCAAATTATTTAAATACATATGCTTCAGTTTACAGAACATATCAAGACTGTCTATCAGTATCAAATCATTCATAACAGTACCTAAACATGCTGCAAATCACTGAAATTACAACCTCTTAATCAAATATGCTTAACATGGCTTTAATACCCTTTGTAAGTGCAACTATACCTATAGATATCAAAAATAGTCCTAAATTTTAACTACAAACTCTACACATGGAATAACTCATATGGCTAATTTTTTAGAATTTTTTTAATAGTATAATTATTTTTAACATTTAACACAGATTACATGCAATTTTAGCAAGATATTATACTTTAACATGATAGACAGTAAACACTCGGTTCTCATAGTTTTAAAACATGTAAACAGTAGCCATAAGTTCATGAAAATTTTCTGAAACAATAACGTGCACCAATTCTAATTATCCCGAATTTAACTCTATCAAATCATGTATATTTCTCCATAATAGAAATTATATTAAATGTACTCATGATCAGAAATTTGACAGAAATTCATGCTTTGACCCTCAGACAATACCTGAACATTCATAATTTTTACAGTATGAGCAGAAATCCAGAAATCCGAAAATCATAGTACAGAGATTAAACACATTATTCTGCAGTAAACAGATGAACTTGATGGCAAGGGTTCTGCCGTCAATATGGGTTAACGGCACCATCGATTGCCATTAACTCATGAACTTGGTGGCAACAAGGTTGTCATCAACCTCCTGTCTGCAGAAAAGTGCAGACCGAACACAAATAAACCAAGAATTTGGGGGTCCAGGACGTGATGGAAAAATCTGTAAAAATACCTAAACTCTAGGGGACATGTCTAGAGATGAAACCCCTAAGTTACATGCCTTTAGAAATACTTCAGAAGATCTAATTTGGCGATGAAGCTCTCCTCGGCCAAGCCAAAGAGGTGAATCCTTCAGCCCAAAATCCGATCCTCACACTTACACAGGTGGTCTTCCGGAGTCAGGGTGCTCCTTCACCTCCAAAAGAACTTTCTAGTCGAAGAAGATTGTCAGAGAAGCCTCCCAAACATCGGATCAAGCCTCTCAAAGGTCTGCTTTTCTCTCACCCGAACCTAGAATTCTCTTTCTGAACCAAAGGGTCTTTCCTAGTCGAGATGTCTAGGTTATATAGGCTAAGAGTCTGGGTAAACCTAGTATTAGGAGTTCTGACCGTTGGGGATTGTGTTTCCTAAACAAACACTGGCAAAACGGGGCGATTTCAGATCTGGAATCCTAAACACAGCCGGAGAAGTAGACGGCCACTTAGCTGCTGTCAACTTGAAATAGGCGTCAATCGATGTTGACGTCTATATCCTCTAGCCACTCAGTCAACGGCACAAAGGTTGTCGTCAACCTGATCTTAACGTCAAGGGATGTTGACGTTAAACAGAGATTTCGGGCAGAACATAAAACATCAAAACAGACATATATCTGCACAGAAATAAACAATACTATATGTACAAAATTTGAAGGCCTTACACTCTCTCCTTCTCTCTATCACTTTATTTTATTGTTTATTTAATTTAGATTGAGTTAGTCTAATTAAATGATAATTTCACTTACCTCTCGCTATTCTATTCTCTCTCTCTCTCCTATTCGCTCTCTTTAATTTAGATATAATATGTGCTCTTAATTTTATATTTATCATCTTATTTTCTTTATTATTCAAAGTCCAAGATTTCAAAGCTAAAATCTACTTCTTCGTGAGATCGACTCATTTCTCACCACTTAAGTATTGTTAAAATATTCAGTGTAGGTCGATTAAATTGAGATTGTTAGTCACGTGTTTAACGACGCATTTGTGGGCTATCAATTTTTGAGCGACTGCTTCGGGAGGCTAAGGACTGCTACCGGCGCGGTAGGGAGCGCGTCGTGAGGGAGGGGTGAGCCAGCACCTCCTCCGCTAGCTTCATTGCGACTTCCTCTGAGTTCCAGAGGAATGTCCAGGAGGGACGTGGCACCAAGTGGTCTTCCAACTCTCGTGCCTCCATGAGGCCACCGCCTCCTCGCACGGCAGCGGATCTGGGAGAGGCCGAGAGCCGCCAGCAGCACCGACCAGTAGAGAGTGGTGGCAAAAGTTAGGCCACTAGCATGACTTGTGCCTTTTGCTTTCTCATAATGATGTGTACCTGGTGGGGCACCCTTTTGTATGTGATGTACTTTTGACTGGCCCCCTTTTTGGTCATAATATAGTGGATATGCTTTGTCTCTCTTCTACTTATGCCTGAGAAACACTTGACAAACAAATTAGTTAATTATTCTTACTCAGCCCCTTGATTACTAAGTGAGCCAGACTTCGTGATTTATCAAGGGGTTGAGCCTTTATTTAAATAACGCATAAATGAAATAAAATAACTTGAAATGCAACAAGCAGACAGGCAAATGCTAGAAGGGAATTAAAAGATGAGCAAGCATTCAATGCATTCATGCAAATGAGAAGGGAATTAATTCATCATTTTTGGCTTTTAGCATATTTATTTTTTTTATTTTGAAATATTCAAATTTTTTGGCTTTTGAAATATTGATTTTTTTAAAAATTTTGAAATATTTGATTCTTTTTTTATTTTGAAAATATTCAATTTTTTTAGATTCTGAGATTATTTAATTTTTTTATTTTTTAATGTTCATTTTTTTATTTTGAAAATAAGTTGCAACCCGACGTGGTCCCTTCTTAAAAGATGCGCAAAACGAAGGGGATCTGCTCTAAATGGAGAAACGTGATACTCTAACCCATCAATTACTCACTCGTCATTTAAAATTCATAGTGACTCTTAGATGTGTTAAACAAGGGTTAGACGTGCTTAAGCAGTGCCTTGACCCAAGGTAGCTTTTGGCGACGTCCTCTTTAGTTGATCGTTGTCTTGCCTGAGCCTGGGAAATACCGCTAAGGGAGAAGGAATGTGTGATTTAGAAAGTTTGCCAATGGTTTGGTTAACCGGGGAGGCACTCATTCCTCTACCATATACTTATTGGGGTTCAGTCTTTGGCTTATGGGGTTTTTATAGCACGTTTACGACCAAGTTCATTTGAATCTCTACGAAGACTTTGCCACTCTTGACATGCTCTTTTAACTATGGTTTGCCTTGTTTTGGCTCTTTTGACTTTGATTTGCTTTGTTTTCTTTTCTTTTTCCCCTATTGGGCCATGACATCTACCCATTAAAGTGTCAGACACGTTCAAAGGTCAATCCCACAGGTTCCCCATCCCCATTGGCGGACCGAGAGGAAGAGAAACGGTAATGTCTTTTACTCTTAGATAAGCATTGATCTTCTTTAGATTTTGTGCCTCTGGATCTCAAGAGTGGGGGGTGTAAGTGTGTGTGAGTGTCGACACCTCTGGTTAACTCACCAAGAATAAAGAATGAATTAGAAATGATGATGTTTTCATTTTAGGATCCTTGTACCACATAACTCCAAACACCTATCTAGGGATAGTACTTTTTTAGATATAGCTCATTCCAAGGGTGAGCAAGCTCCTCACCCTCAGCGCTTACTAGCCTGTATGCATTGCCTGGATACACTTCTTTTACTACATACGGCCCTTCCCAGTTTGGTTGGAGTTTTGAACGGAGACCACCAGGTTTTACAAATATTCTTTTAATGACCATTTCACCGACTTTGAATTTTCTCTCAATCACTTTCTTTTGATAAAAATGAGAAAGTCTATTTTTGATATGCTTTCGTGTGTTCTGCGGTGGCCAAACGCTTCTCATCTAAGAGTTCTAGTTGTGTAAGGAGCGACTCACGACGCTCATCGATTGACAAGTCTTGTCAAGCTAGACTCTTAGTGAGGGTATGAGAATCTCATATGGGACTACAGCCTCCATTCCATAAGTGAGGGCGAACAGTGTTTGCCCTGTAGGAGTGCGGATTGAAGTGCGGTAGGCCCATAGAGCTTCTACAAGCTTGCCTGGCCAGTCTGAGAACTTGCTAGCCTCACACGTCTTCTTTATAATCTTGATTAAAGTTTTGTTTGTAGCTTCTGCTTGGCCATTGCCTTGTGGATAATAGGGAGAGGAATGATGCAATGTAATTTTATACCTGTTGCAGAGGTCATGAAGCTCTTCAAAGATAAATTGAGGCCCATTGTCGATGATGATGTTACTAGGGATGCCGAATCTGGTGATGATGAACTTGCATAGTGTTGTTGCCTTGACTTCCGCATAAGTTTCGGCTTCCGCCCATTTGGCGAAGTACTCTGTTGCACTGAGTATGTATGATTTTGACTTACTTTGGGAGTTCGGATCACCAAAGGGACCAATAATGTCGAAGGCCCATATAGCGAAAGGCCATGAGGAGGACATAGGGTAGAGTGAAGCGGATGGAGAATAGATTTTGTCAGCATGCAGTTGGCACTTAACACACCAACGGACATAAATAGAACAATCCTCCTCTAGAATGGGCTAGTAAAAGCCTTGCCTAAGGATTTTCTTGGCAAGCATTTGGCTATTTACATGACCCCCACACACACCTGAATGAGATTCCTCAACAACTTTCCAAATTTCATCATCATCCAGACATCTTAGTAAAACTTCGGTAAGACCTCTTCTGTAAAGTGCATTCCCAACCAAGGTGTATTTCTGGGACATTCTCCTTATGGTTTTCTTTTCTTCAGCAGTGGCTTCCTCAGGGTAAGATTGATCTTTGCAATACTTCGCTATCTCATAGAACCATGGTTTCTCCTCATCATCCAACTCTTCTTCTAATTCTAGTAGCACGATTTCTTTCTTCTTTTTCCTCTTTGCCTTCTTTAACATCTCCTCCTTGATCCACAAGAAAATTGGATTATGTATAGTTGGGATATGGCATCGTTCGATGAGGATGCTGTAAAATCCCCAGGATAAGGAAGATTGAGTTATGAGGCAAGAGTGGCAAGAGCATTTGCTAGAAGGTTTTGGTGGTGAGGCACATGGACGAAAATTAGTTTAGAGAATAGCTTAGCATATACTGAGGTGAGTTCTTGGTATGGCTTGAGCTTTGGATTGCGTGTGCGATATTTGGTAAGCACTTGGCAGAAAATCAGTTGACTATCACCTACAATTCGCAAGTGGGTGACACCATGGAAGTGCGCGACCTCAAGTTTGGCCAGCAGAGCTTCATATTCAGCTATATTATGAGTGACAGGGAATGCCAGCTGAAAAGTTTACGGAATGGTGACCCCTTCAGGTGATAAGAGAACAATCCCGATACCCTTACCATGAGAATTTAGAGATCCATCAAAATGTAATGTCCACATAGGATCAGATTGGCTAAGGGACATTAGTTTCTCATCTGGAAACTCCAATCAAATTGTGGGATAGGGTGATGAGCGAGATGTTCTGCTATGGCATAGCCTTTGATTGCCTTTTGTTGAATGTAGGTGATATTGAATTGAGAGAGAAAGCTTTGCCATCGTGCCAGCCTATCAGTAAGGACATATTTTTCAAGGAGGAACTTGATAGGATTCATGCGGGCTATAAGGTGGACTTCGTGAGCAAGGAAGTAGTGCATTAATTTCTGCACTACTCAAACAAGAGCGGTACATATTTTCTCTATGGTTGTGTACCTTTGCTCACAGGGATTTAGAAGCTTAGACAAGTAGTAAGCTACCCTTTCTTTACCTTCTTCATCCACTTGTGCAAGGACATCTCCTACAGAGTTTTGCAAGACAGAAACATAGAGAATGAGTGGTTTGCCTGGAGTCGGTGGCCTCAGGACAGGAGGATTAGCCATATACTCCTTTAATCCGTCAAAGGCTGCCTGACACTTCTCATCCCAATGAAATTTGACTCCCGACTTAGTGAGGTCGTAGAAGGGTCTACACCTCTGTGAATGTTGGGAGATAAACTGGCAAATAAATTGCAACCTCCCAATTAAACCTCTAACTTCCTTCAAATTCTTAGGAGGTGGCATTTCCCTTATTGCCTTCGCCTTATTGGGATCAATCTCGATACCCCTCTTGCTCACGATGAACCCTAGGAGTTTACCCAATGACACACCAAACACACATTTCTTGGGGTTCATTTTTAGTTGAAATTCATGTGATCTTTGCAGTACTTTCGCTAGAACCCCAGGATGCTCAGCCAATGTTTTAGACTCAACCACCAAGTCATCCACATACACTTCAATATAAATGTGAATCATGTCATGAAAGATGGCCATCATAGCTCTTCGGTAAGTAACTCCAGTGTTTTGAGTCAAAATGGCATGACCACATAGCAATATGTGCCCCAAGGTGTAGTGAATGACGTTTCTCTGGTCCTTCATAGCTAGTTTGATTTTATTATATCCTGAGAAGTCATCCATGAAGGAGAGGGTTTCATTCACAGGTGTTATCAATGAGTACATCAATGTGAGTCAAGGAGAAATCATATTTTAGACACGCGCGGTTAAGGTCTTAGAAGTCACTGCAAATTATGACTCTTCTGTTCTTTTTCATGATTGGGACAATGTTTGCCACCCAATTTAGATAAAGCATGACTCTAATGAACTTGGATTTGTGGAGCTTGTCGACCTCATCTTTCATTTTCAAAGCCATTTGAGGGTGGAAATGTCTTAACCGCTACTTAATGGCGACAGACTCTGGCTTAAGTGTAAGGTGATGTTCAACAAGCGCGGGGTCCAGTCCTAGTGTAACGACCCCCTTTATACTGGTACGATTATACTAATCCCCATCGGTACAAAGAGCATCGTCACAGTGGGATAGTAACCCAACACTAAACGATAAGGTTGATATGTCATGAATAATAAAAGAGTACAGCGGAATTAAAAGAAATATTATACTTCATTCCATCATCACCACATATTCCACAGTCTATATAGTAAAAGAAAATACTAGAGTCCACATTATTACAACTTGAAAAGAACTACATTGTCCATACATTGTCCATATGAATAACATTATTCAAACTATAAATTAAAGCAACTACCAAACATAAAATCTCCTCAAGTGTTTTCCTTGTATGCGGTATCAATCGTCACTATTCTCTCCTCAGCTACTGGATAACCTATCACACCTGTACGCCGAAGCAAGTATGAGTCTTACAAGACTCAGCAAGTAATCTAAAATATCAAATTTACACATATCACATCATAATAAGCCACTAATAATAAGGAAACCACATGCTATCATTCTGATCACAAACATTACACATGATACATGTTTCTTATGGTCAACTGTACATAAATCATCCAAATACCTTCCTATCTAGCACATGCTCATGTTAAATCATGAAAGATAACATACACCTACACATGTTTTCTACACATGATATATCCTATGATGCATGATTCAAATCTTCATCATATCATTTCACAATTCTACCATTTTAAAACATAAGGCTATGTACAAGATAATAAACATTTCTAGCATGGTATCTAGTCAATTTCTCGTGCATTTATATCTTTTTATCACACATTTATCTTGTTGTTTTAGTATATAATTATCATACTCTCTTAACACTTGCGCATGCTTTCTAGCAATCTACGTAACACGATACTAAACATTCTAACATAATTTAGCATAATCATGTTGATACATATATGGTATGAACATATGCACTCTTAAACACCTAACAATAACATGATTTATTACTCTCAACATTTTCTTATTGTGGAACAACTCTACCAATTAGATCATGCAATATACATAAAGTAGATAGCAATCTAACATGATCTCTATTTATATTTCACATGCAATTTTCCTTATTTATTTACACGTTCATTTGCTGTTTTAATATGAACAAATTCACCATGATATCACTTTATTAAACATGTATTGAAGATTTAAGATACATTCAAAATCAGATGGCAATCATCTACAAATTGAACATGGAACTACTTACTAAATGAAAACAATTCTATCATGAACTTAAGCATATTTAATGTGTTTATCACATCATAATCTCATTAGCTTGTTGTTTTGACATGATCAAACTTGATTATATGAATTACACTTATTCTCACGCTATCTTATTCATTTGTCAATTACATACTCAATTTTCTACATTGCATTTCTTTACATATTTACATACGCATATTCATACACACTACTATATGGATATTATTAAACTATATCACATGATATTAGACATGATATTAACATAATTCTACAATTATGATGTTAATGCACGAACAACAAATAAATATGCATGTATTAATACATTGGTTTCACATGTGATTACACTCTCATTATCTTTTAATCTTCCTTACCGATAATTTACACTTCTTTCATTTCATTTACTCATCATCATGTTTATCACTTATCACCAACAATTGCCTTATCACGTGCCACATTCACTTATCACTTTGCACTTCTAATCACATTAATCTCTTAAATTATCGTGACACAAAGTCCTAACTACCAAGTAGGAGGAAAACACTCACTTAGTACTTAATGCTTATCACTTAGCACATAGCACTCACTTTCACATATTTGTCACCTAGACAATGCGGTGGCAAATCTAGGTAACTGCGCAGAACCGGGAGAAGCCCTCTCCACCCTAACCAACGGTACTTGTCCACCTCCAGGATTTTATCCTAATGCCCTTAGGATTTATCTCATAACGTTGAGCCTTCCATATGGACTTTTCTATGGTACAGCTCTCAGACCCCTATGGTAGTAGTGTCACACATGGCTAAATATTACATTAATCACTTTCTCATTCTCCATCACATTTTACTCATGCTCATACACATATTTCATCCCATTTCACCCCACACTTTAATAATAGTCACTTTCCATTTACAAAAAAATCACCTTACTATTTAAACAATGATAAATAACTTAAAATAAGATTTTAACATGCTGCTAACTCTTGATTTACATATAATTAACTCTATCATGCTAACGTGGCCATTTTTCTCATTTCAAAACATAACAGTACTTACTGGTCATCAGATCTTCATGAAATTTTTATCACAAGTTAAATACAGTAAACAACACATTCTAAATTTTCTAGATTTTTCTGAATAGGAAATGTATGTATAACCATTAAATCAATTTACAGGTGCATTTTTCACTAATTTCCTAAAGTAAAGATTCTAGTAAAATAGTCTATATATAACAGTGTCAATGCATATATACAGTCAAGACATCATCATAGAAGATTTACCAAACCCTAATTCACATCGACCTAGTTACACAAATTAAACATGGTTATCTATGCTCATAATTCAATTTCTAGAATTTTAATAATAAACACAAATCATGAAAATTCATGAAAAACCTCATGACATGACCTACTATCACCCTTGACCCCACATAAAAGTTACAGCATGAACACATACCCAGAAATCATTTAAATATATTAAAGAAGATCAAATAGCATTTTTCAGAACACTGGAGAACTTAACTGCACAGTCCTGGCCGCAAACTGAGTTAAATGTAGCATCCCTTGCCGTCAACTCAAGAACTTGATGGCAGGGGATGTTGCCGTCAACTTCCAAACAACAATCAACACACACAACACTCACATGCACGGGGAAAATGGAGGGTCCAGGACTCGAGGAAAAATCCAGAAAAATTCTAGGACCTAGGGGACATGTCTAAGATTGATATACATAGGTTACTTGCCTCTAATAAAATCCTAGAAGGTCAAATCTTGTCCTTGAAGCCCTCCTCGGCCAAAGCAAGAGGGTGCTCAGAAACTCCTTTGATCTGGTTCTCCAGTCGTTGTAGGTCGTTCCTCGGGTTTGGGGATGCATCCTTGATAGTTGGACTATGCTCCAGTTGTTGTAGATCTCTCAGAAATCCTCCAATCGCCGGATCAGAGCTTGGAACTTCAACTTTTCTACAAAAGGTGCTAGGGTTTCACAATGACCAAAAAGGCTTGGTGCGGCCAGAAGATGAGTCTTTATAAGGTTGGATGGGTTGGGTACGCTTCTGGGGTAGGTTTCCTACGTTTTAGGAGGGTTTCTTAAACTGGAACGGCCATAATGCGAGCATTAACAAATCTGGAACCGTTACGCAGGAGGATATAGACGTCAACATCGATTGTAGTCAACTGCACAGGTGACGTCAAGGGGATGGCCGCCAACATGGGGTTGGCGTCCAGGAGGTGGCCGCCCACTACCTATTGGCGTCCAGTGATGTGGACGCCAATCAGGTCCTGCAAGTTGGCGGCACAGTGGTTGCCACCAACTGTGCCAGACAGCCCAAACACCTAATTTCGTCCAATTTAAACATACATTAGGCTCCAATAATATAGTATGAGCATAATTAAAATTTTTACACTTATTACATAAATTATATACATTACAATTATTTATAAGTATTTTGCAATAATCTCAATTAAAGATAATATGCACGAAGTGACATACATATGTATACATATGCACCATAGTTGCATGTATATGCACGAATATATATATATATATATATATATATATATATATATGTGTGTGTAATACACACTCTATTATTTAGATATCATACATGTCATAATCAAGTCAATGGTTATTTCAATAAGTAAATATCATATGTACGACATTAGATTTATAATCTACACGCGTACAAAGTATAATTTAGTACAACATGCATGAATTACATAAATATAGCTTGCTTATATATTTTGATATATGTTACATGCATCGTAATATTTAAGTACCATATACACTATAAACAATTAGCATGCTAATAATAAACAAATATCATTTGCACAGGATGGACGTATAGATATATGTATACATGCGTATACTCATGAGTAATTATACTTATAACGTACATAAGGTAAAACATATATGCATATACATACCTACATCATTAGATACATACACGATTCACATTATTGTTCACACCTCATAACAATTTACCATGCTTAGAAATAGATATATAATTCGAACAAGATTATTATATACGTGCACATATATACACATCATAGCTACATTAATATGCATAGAACACAATATGCATCTCAACCATTAGATAATATATACATTAATTAATAACATGTACAGAAGTAAAATCATATATGCTTACAAGATGCATGATAGTATTCACATTATATGTGTAACATTACTTTAATATATCATGCATAATATTTAAATAAATACCTTATATAAAAATTGGCTAATTACTTATATTCACAAAAATAATATACATATACGCATATGACGTGAACATTTGGTAGTTATAGTATGCGAAAATTTTAATACGTATACTATTTTATGACATGTAATATCGCAGCTCAATATAAAATGACAGAAAAATTCGGGGTCTCACACCTAGCATATCATCGTGGCTCCAAGCAAACATGTCCTTATACTCTCTGAGAACCTCGATAATTCCTTTCTATTCAACTGATGGCAAATTACTGCTTATGAGGACGGTCCTAGGTTTTCCTCGGTTCCCAGATTGACTTCTTTGGTGGTTTCTTCTACGGCGGATGACGGTTTGTCAAATCTTCTAACTCTGCTTGCAAACGTGTCAGCATCATCCTCAAATTCTTCATCCCCTTCTTCAATTGGGTCATCATCATCCATGATTTCATAGACTCCAAACCCATCATCAATTAAGCACAATGACTCATCACATTCTACATCCAGCAACAGCAAGGGGGTCTTCAAAAACTCAGTGATGGCTAGACACGCCTTGCATCTACAGGCTAGAATGGCTAAGAAACAATGAGGAACCCTCTTCCCTTGGTCTTTTTGGTACTACCCCCAAACGTCCACTAACATAACCTACACTTTTACTACAACTACTAGAACCTACAGAAGGAGGTGAAGGAGGAGGAAAAGTAGTAAAAGGTCCCTACGTGGAGGGAGATGGGAGTCCCTACGTGGAGGGAAAAAGGAGACCGATCATGGGACAGGGGAGGAGTGGCCCGTAGGTTGGGACACACTCAGAAGAGAGGTAATAAGTCTCCTCGATGGAGACGATGGAATCAACCATTTGGAAATTGGTGTTTTTTTTTTTTTGTTTTTAGCATTATTCAAATTTTTATGATTTTTATTTATCATGAAAAGGGAATGAGGTGAAATTAAAAGATTGGAGAATTGGGAGATGAGCGTACTCGATTGAAGGGAGATTGTTGGTAAGGGGGAGTTGGAGGGTGAGCGTCTACTCAGGGGAATGTAGGGAGATTGTGAAAAAGGGCGTTGGTGCCCGAGGGCGAGGGATGCTACGGGAGAGAAAAAGGGGCCACGTGGTGGCTTGAAGTAATGTGGGTGCGATGCCCAAGGAAAAGAGGCCCACTCATAGTCTGTCTAGCGTAAAACCCTTTTCATATGGGACATCTAGTTCCCTTTCGTCTGTCCAGTCATTCATTAACTACCTCTTGGTTGTGATTGCCATTGCTTCTCCAAGAGGTCGTGTATAAATGGCGGTCATTCTAGGTCCATTGGCATGAAGAGTTGACTAAGGGATATAGCAATGTCGTTCATGTCGAACCAACAGTACCATTCACACTCAGGGTCGCCCATTTTTCTCAGTTTTTAGGGCCTGAGGTTTTTTAGAGCTTTATATGTAGTCAGAGAAGCAATGTGGCGTGCAAACTGACGAGAATGCACGTCTTGACATGAAAGCTCAGATGTGATAACTGAAGTGTGTTGTTCATCCCCTGGCTGCAGAGGCCCTTTCTTAAAGTGATGGTTGAGAAACCATGTGAGAGGTTGTCTGTCAGTCTTCATTGTTGACATCACGGTTGCCCATGGTTTAGTTGACACCGCCCTCTGCTCATAGTCTTCCTTTCTTGGTTTATATCCCAGTCCTGCTCTGGGTCTTCTCTTTCTATCTAGCACTGCCTTAGTCCTGCCCTATAAATAGGCCCCCAGCCCTTTGCCTAGTTGATACCCCATCTTCAGCATGATTTTCTAGCCCTGATCAGTCATTATTTTGTTTCTTTTCTATGCAGTAGGTGATGGTGAAATTGGAGGTGAATGCACTGGGTCTTGTCATGCGCCGTACATGTCTAGCACCGACATGAGTGGCCGATTGCTTGGCCAGATTCAAGGGACATAATTATCAATTATGGTGCCCACTTCTTGTAAGACCCTCGAATTTCCGTCGCATTATTTGTAATTATGTGTGTATATTTGTGCTTGTGTATGTATGTACATATTTACGTACGCATTAATTAGTATAATTACGTGTGCATGTGTTTATATTGAGTATAAATAATGTATGTATTGCATGATGATAGTATGGATACAATACCATAGGTATATTGCATGTATATATGCATGGTATGCATGGTTTTCTGCATAATTTAGAGTTCTGGCCGAAGGCCACCTTGGCGTCAAGCCCAGGCCGTTTAGGAGGTGTCAGCGTCTAGACATGGACGCCAACACTTATCCTGGCGTCCAACGATATGGATGCCAATCTCTCTGGCCTGCATGCGCAGCAGAGCTGCAAGCTTCTGAAGCAGGCAAGCCAGCCATTGGGGGTTGTCCCCAACGGCTCTGAAGGCTGTCAAATCAGCCTGGTGAGTGGGAGAGAGACTCTCCTACAGGTTATACCCGAATTGGTCTCTCCCACTCTTCCCTTCACCCTTGCAAGAGGAGAAAAAGAGAAGAAAAACCCTAGGAGGGAACTGTGAGAAAACCCCATCTTAGCACCCTCAAATCCGACCCCATTGGAGCTTGATCTGGAGATCTACTGCTTCAAGAAGGAAGCTGGAGCAAAGGAGAAGGCGTCCCCATCGTCCCCTTGCTGTGGAGCTCATCCAAGAACCCGGAGGAAGGTGATCTTGGAGGCCTTCTGCAACTTCTTGGGACTGCCCAAGGAGGTCTTCACCAAGCCCTAGATCCCTTGGAGGAATTTTTAGAAGGCAAGTGACCTATCCATGGTGTTCCCTTATGAGTCTAGGTCGGTTTTGTGATTTTTATGGATTTTTCCTCGAGTCCTAGACCCTCCCATTCACCCAAGTTTCAGAGCTCGGGTCTGTTTTCTGCACAGACCTGATTCGACGGCAAGGTCCCTGGACGCCTTGATGAACTTGGCGTCCATCGACCATGCCGCTGACCCTGAGTCAGCGGCCAGAGACCGCCGCCTAGTTCCTCAGGACAGAACAGTGAACTGTTCTGCCCTTCTTCTACATTAATTTCGATATGATTTACGTGATGAGGATATATGGTAAACCTTATACTCTATGTATATTGTTAATTGTGGTGTGTGAATGGATGTGGGTGTGATGGTGAATGTGGGAAAAATGGTATCCTTAAACTTGTGAGCATGAATTGTTGATTCTTGCAAATTTAGTTTTCATGATTAGGATTAGTATGAATGCCTTGGTTTTTGTCTGATCATGAAGGTTAGTGTGTCAGTATGTGTATTTGCAATTTTGGTAAATCATCCATGTTTGTGTAACTTGCTAATAAAATCCGGTTCGGTAAAATAAAGCATGCAAGAATGGTTGTGGTAATTGATCTATAGATGTATGATTTAGGGTAATCTGGTATTCTCAAATCATGCATATATCAGTAACCTTTGTTAAACAGTAAGTGGCAATTTGCAAGATGTGTTAAACCCCATGTTAGCTTAAGTTGTGAATAGGATGCTATTAGGTGTTTTATTTTCTGTAAATTGTATTTAGCTCAGAAAAATCTAAAATTGAGTGTATGATCTTGAACCCGAAAACAGCATGTGGTTAAAATTTCAGGTCATTTGGATCAGTAAATAAAAAGTATGTATTTTCATGTGAAATGTGATAATTCATGCATATGATCGTAATGTGATTAGTTATGGTCTAAAACCAACATGATTAGTGTGTTTACTGTGTGTTAAACTCTTGAAATTCTGTAGTACCATGTTAGGAAAACAGAGATATTCATGTGAGTGAGAAAGTGAATGTGATGAAAAGTGTAAAGTGTAAAACCATGTGTAAAACGGTAAATGTGTAAATGTGTAACTGTGCCAATGTGACACTGCTTCCGTAGAGGGCAGTGGAGCTGTATCAGGGAAAAGTCCCCCTGAGAAAGTTCATGTGTTAAGTGACCCTAAGGGCATTAGGGGGAAATCCTGGAGGTGGACAAGTACCACTGGTTAGGGTGGAGACTTGTTCTCCCGGTCTGCGCAGTCCAAGTCGCCATTGGAATGCCTAGATGGCGTCTATGTGTAATGTGATGTGTATATGTCCTTCTTTGGTGGTTTGGACTATGTGTCACGGCACCTAAAATGTGTAATGTGAAAGTGTGTAAAATGTGTAAGTGACAATGTGAATGTGTATGTGTTAAGTGAACCATGTGAAAGAGGGAATTCGTGTAAAGAAAATGTGAAACTCAAGATGTGAAAATGTGTTATTGAACCTATGTGAGACAAATCTGAAACCATGTGAATTCAGTAAATTCATGTTATTATCATCATGTATAATGTGCAAAGATGTCTAGAATCCATGTTAGGGATAATTAGTGAACACGGGCACAAGATAGCATGAATGGTTGTCACATGATATGTTTTTATGCATTATTGTAGCTCTCATGCTAGGTTTTCAGCCATGAAACCATATGAAATCAGCAACCTAAAGCATGTGAAAAGGTTCATGTATGTGTTAAAAACATGTAGGATCCATGCTAGTTGTGTTCCCTTTCATGTATGTAAAATGTTCATGTTGGTAGCTCTCATGTTATAGCTTTTAAAGATTAAGTTTCATGAGTAATTGAATAGAGAGCATGTGATAGGTGAATTTATTCTTTGAAATCTGAAAGCATGATTCATGTAAAATTGTAAAACTTTCATGATAGGTTGAAACTTGAATTGACTAGCATGCTATGTGTTGTAAATTGTAAATGTGCATGTAGAAACCACTAGGACTTGTAAGTGTATATCATGAGTAGTGTTGCTTGCTGAGTCCTTGGACTCACTCCTTGCTTCGGCGTACAGGTGTAGTTGGTGACGTGGCACCTTTGGAGGAGGCAGCAGAGACGGACTCCGAGCGCGGAGATTAGCTAGCGTTGGGAGTTTTTGAGATTTGTGTATTCATAAGTATGTAATTGAACATTGTATTAGAGTACTATGAAAAGAATGTAAAGTGTGGACAATTGTATTCCATTTCAGCAATTTAAATTATGTGAACTTAGTTCCTTATGTTAATTGCGAATTGCATGTATGTTTAATGTGGATGATGAATGAATGGAGACTGTTGTCTTTTACTTCCGCTACTCTGTATTGCGTATATTCGCGTGTATCTCAGCTGTTTGTCGTGGGTTTGGTAATGTCCCACTGTGGCAGCGCTCGCTATAACGACGTGGGTTGGTATAACCGTACCGGTGTAACGAGGGCCGTCACAGAGATTGGTATCAGAGCGACCGGTTGAGATTGCACATGAATATACCTAAGTCATCATCCCCATTGCATGCTAAGTATGTCCACATGTGTAGAAAACACTAATAGAAATGAAAGATAGATAAGAAAATGGTTAGAGAACTTAGTAACCTAGCTCTAATGGTGGCTGAAATTTTATTACAGCCATGGCTTCCCGTGGACGACGTGGAGGTGTGCCAGCTCGCGACGACGAGCAGAGGCGTGAGGACGGGCGGAGCAGCAGCCCCGGCCCCACAGGGTCCTGTGCTTCCCCCACCACCGCCAGTGGACTATGGAGTATTCATGCAAGGTCTGGTGCAAGCCATGCAGACGCAGGCCCACACCAGGCAGCACTCCAGGCCCAGTTGGAGGCCCAGGTAGAATAATGAAACAACCTAGTAGTTTGCTATTTAATTGCATGATATTGTGTTTATTGTATATTGTTATTGTTTAATGTAGCAGGCTCAGGCCCCAGCTCAGGACCATGGTGGACCTTCCATCATGGAGCGATTCAAGAGGATGACCCCACCCTCTTTTAAGGGGGAGAGTGATCCGCTAATGGCAGAAAGCTGATGAGGGAGACGAGAGAAAATCTTCCGAGCTATCAGGTGTCCTGATGAGGACAAGGTGACATTAGCCACCTACATGCTACAGGTATGCTTTAGTTATGCTTGTATGTTGTTTGTCAAGTTAGAATTTTAGTTGGTGCTTATGAAGGTGTATTGCAGGAGAGAGCTGATGTATGGTGGTCCTCCCTACTACGTACCGCTTGAGGACGAGAGCAGTAGACGTGGCGTGGGACGCGTTCGTGAGGCTCTTCCGAGCCAAGTTCGTCCCAGAGCATATCCAGGACAAGATGGAGCAAGAATTCCTTTCCCTGACGCAAGGATCAATGACCGTCCTGGAATACGAGGCAAGGTTTTCTGAACTTTCTAAATATGCACCGCATATAGTAGAGGATGAGCGCAGGAAGACCAAGAAATTCGTGATGGGTCTCAAACCATCACTGAGGACGAGACTCGTGGCGTTCGACCACCGCACGCTAGACGAGGCCCTCAGCGCAGCCTGCAGACAGGAGGGAGAAATGGAGCAATATCTGGAGAAGAAGAAGGCTTCGCAGAAGAGGCCGGCAGCATTCATTCCAGCGGCAGGATAAGAGGAAAACGGTGTACCAGACACCGCAGAAATCAGTGGCAGTCAGCAACTCTCAGGTACCTTCTGTACGTTCCCCCGGTGCGAAGAAAGAGTGTCCCCATTGTGGGAAGACCCATGGAGGTTCCGAGTGGGTTAGTAGCGGGTAGATGCTTAAAGTGTGGGAGCAGCGACCACAAGATCAAGATTGCCCAAGACTTCAGCAGGGAGCTCAGCGAGAGCCAGCGCCAGCAGTAGCGGTAGCGCAGCCGCGCCAGCTACAGGACGACCAGGAAGGCCTCGAGCCCCAGCTCGAGTGTTTGCGTTAGCTCGTGAGGACGCCGAGCAGGCGGAGCATGTCACCGAAGGTACGTTTGCTTTTCGGTGTGCACGCTCGGGTTTTGTTTGATACGGGTGCTACTCACTCGTTCATTTCCGAGCGGTTCGCTAGGCAGTTAGCCCTAGAGTCAGGCATAGCATAGAGTCTGAGGAGTTAGAGGTCCCTTTGTCTGTGCACACCCCTGTGGGTACGGTATCGACTAGGAAGTGCATTCCGTCGTTACCTGTGTGCATTGAGGATAGATTCCTAGATGGGTGTTTCTTCTTGCTAAAGATGAAGGACTATGATTGTATTGGTCTGGATTGGCTAGAGGAGCACTATGCGTTAGTGGATTGTCGTAGGAAGAAGATTGTTTTCCGCATTCCTGGTGAGGACGAGTTCTCTCATCCCTTGCCAAAGAACTTAGCGGGAAAGTTAGTTATCTCTGCCATGAAGGCGATGCGCATGGTGAACAAGGTTGTGACGCATTTCTTGCCAGCGTTATGCTAGTACCCGATGCTGGTTCGTCACTGACTCTTGCAGAGATCGATGTGGTGCAGGAATTCCAGATGTCTTTCCCGATGACTTGTCTGGATTGCCACCGGATAGGGAGATAGAGTTCACTATAGAGTTGCTTCCAGGCACCTCTCCTATCTCGAAGGCCCCATATCGGATGGCCCCTGCAGAATTAGCCGAGTTGAGGAAGCAATTGCAAGAATTGCTCGATAAGGGATTTATTCGCCCTAGTGTTTCCCCTTGGGGCGCACCTGTATTATTCGTCAGAAGAAAGACGGGTCACTTCGGTTGTGTATTGATTATAGGAAGTTGAAAAGGTGACTGTGAAGAACAGGTATCCCTTACCTCGGATTGATGATCTGTTTGACCAGTTGCGAGAGGCATCAGTCTTTTCCAAGATTGACTTGCGATCTGGTTATCATCATTGAGGATTAGGAGTGAGGATGTGTCCAAGACGGCATTTAGAACCGTTATGGACATTATGAGTTTTGGTCCTTCCTTTCGGATTGACCAACGCCCCTGCAGCGTTCATGGATCTCATGAACCGGGTTTAGTCCGTATTTAGATAGCTTTGTTGTTGTGTTTATTGATGACGTGTTGGTCTATTCTCCGGATGAGGCCACACATCGTCAGCATTTGAGGTTAGTCTTAGAGGTTCTCCGTGAGCACAAGCTGTATGCGAAGTTCAGCAAGTGCGTTTCTGGTTGCGCGAGGTTCATTTTCTCGGGCATGTTATCTCCGGCGCTGGTGTGTAGCTGTTGATCCAGCAAAAGTCCAGGCAGTTATGGATTGGGAGATTCCCAGGACCCCTTCGGAGATTCGTAGTTTCCTTGGGTTAGCTGGTTTATCGGCGATTCATTGAGGGTTTCTCATCCATCGCCGCCCCTTTGACAAAGCTGACCAGAAAGGTGAGAAGTTCGTATGGTCTGAGGCATGTGAGCGTAGCTTTCAGCTATTGAAGGCTAAGCTTACTTCTGCTCCGGTATTGGTATTGCCTAGTGGTCTAGAGGGCTTTGCCATTTATACGGATGCATCTCAGATTGGTTTAGGCTGTGTGCTCATGCAGCAGAGAGGGTAGTGGCTTATGCTTCTCGTCAGTTGAAGGAGCATGAGAGGAACTATCCGACTCATGATTTAGAGCTCGCAGCTGTGGTTCATGCACTAAAGATCTGGAGGCACTATCTTTATGGTGTCAGATTTGAGGTGTTTACCGACCACAAGAGCTTGAAGTATCTTTTCTCCCAAAAGGAATTAAACCTGAGGCAGAGAAGATGGATTGAGTTCTTGAAGGACTATGACTTCGACCTTCAGTATCATCCTGGAAAGGCGAACGTCGTAGCAGATGCTCTTAGTAGAAAGAGGTCTTCGCTCCAGCAGGATTGGAAGATGTTGGAGGATGCAGCGTGCTCTATGACCGAGTTAGAGCCATCGTTGTGTCAGGCTTTTGTAGCTCAGCTATCCCTTAGATCCTCAGTCTTGGATGAGGTGATTGAGCAGCAGAAAGCCGACCCTAGATTGTTAGAGTTAGTGGGTAAGGCGGGCATTGCTCGTGATGAGGACGGTGTGATTAGATTTCAGCACCGTGTTTGTGTCCCCGATGTAGTAGATGTCCGTGAGCATGTGTTAGCGGAGGCTCATAGATCGCGATTCTCTATTCATCCGGGTAACACTAAGATGTATCAAGACCTGAAGAGATCATTTGGTGGTCCGGCATGAAGAAGGATGTTGCGGATTATGTGTCTAGATGTCTAGTATGTCAGCAAGTGAAAGCCGAGCGGCAGCGACCATCCGGCCTTATGCAGAGGATGGATATCCCCGTATGGAAGTGGGAAGCTGTCACTATGGATTTCGTATCGGGTTTGCCTCGATCTAGAAGGGGCAATGACTCGATTTGGGTAGTTGTAGATAGATTCTCGAAGACTGCTCATTTCTTGCCTATGAAGAAGAAGCAGTCAGTAGAGAGTTTAGCTAGATTGTATGTTAGCGGTATCATTAGATTGCATGGTGTGCCGAAGTCGATCATTTCGGATCGAGATCCGAGATTTACTTCGAGATTGTGGAAGGGTCTTCAGGATGCGTTAGGTTCGGAGCTTAAGCTCAGTTCGGCGTTTCATCCCCAGACCGATGGACAGTCCGAGAGGACTATCCAGACGCTCGAGGATGTTGAGAGCGTGTGTTCTGGATGGAAGGATGATTGGGAGCGTCATTTACCTCTTGTGGAGTTCGCATACAACAACAGCTTTCATGCTAGTATGGTATGGCTCCATTCGAGGCGTTGTATGGTAGGCCCTGCAGATCTCCTTTATGTGGGAGGAGACTGGTGATAGGCAGTTGATCGGACCGGAGTTAGTTCAGGAAACTTCGGATAAGATTCAGCTTATCAGGAAAAGGCTTGTTGCGGCACAGGATAGGCAGAAGAGTTATGCCGACAACAGGAGAAAGGATTTGGAGTTCGAGGTTGGCGATCATGTCTTCTTGAAGATATCGCCTACTCGTGGTGTTGTCAGATTTGGCAGGCATAGCAAGCTAAGCCCTAGATTCATTGGCCCATATGAGATTCTCAGACGTTTGGGCAACGTGGCGTACGAGCTAGCATTACCCCCAGCTTGGCTAGCGTTCACCCGTATTCCACGTATCTATGCTCAGGAAGTATGTCCGAGATCCGTCTCATGTGATTAGTCATGAGCCCGTGGAGATCCAGCCAGATCTTTCGTATGTCGAGCAACCATAGCCATTCTTGACCGAAGGTTCAGCATCTCCGGAACAAGAGTATCGCGTCGGTGAAAGTTCTATGGCGGAACTTCTCACGTGAGGAGGCTACGTGGGAGCTTGAGGATGCGATGAAGAAGAAGTATCCCCTTTTGTTTGAGTAGTGTCGTTCTAACTTCGGACGAAGTTTCTTTAAGGGGGAGAGGGTGTAAGCCCTCGAATTTCCGTCGCATTATTTGTAATATGTGTGTATATTTGTGCTTGTGTATGTATACATATTTACGTACGCATTAATTAGTATAATTACGTGTGCATGTGTTTATATTAGTATAATAATGTATGTATTGCATGATGATAGTATGGATACAATACCATATGTATATTGCATGTATATATGCATGGTATGCATGGTTTTCTGCATAATTTAGAGTTCTGGCCGAAGGCCACCTTGGCGTCAAGCCCAGGGTTTAGGTGGTGTCAGCGTCCAGACATGGACGCCAACACTTATCCTGGCGTCCAGCGATATGGACGCCAATCTCTCTGGCCTGCATGCGCAGCAGAGCTGCAAGCTTCTGAAACAGGCAGCCAGCCATTGGGGGTTGTCCCCAACGGCTCTGAGGCTGTCAAATCAGCCTGGTGAGTGGGAGAGAGACTCTCCTTATGTTAAACCCGAATTGGTCTCTCCCACTCTCCTTCACCCTTGCAAGAGGAGAAAAAGAGAAGAAAAACCCTAGGAGAAAACTGTGAGAAAACCCCATCTTAGCACCCCAAAATCCGACCCCTTGGAGCTTGATCTGGAGATCTCTGCTTCAAGAAGGAAGCTGGAGCAAAGAGAAGGCTTCCCCATCGTCCCCTTGCTGTGGAGCTCATCCAAGAACCCGGAGGAAGGTGATCTTGGAGGCTTCTGCAACTTCTTGGGACTGCCCAAGGAGGTCTTCACCGAGCCCTAGATCCCTTGGAGGAATTTTTAGAAGGCAAGTGACCTATCCATGGGTTCCCTTATGAGTCTAGGTCGGTTTTGTGATTTTTATGGATTTTTCCTCGAGTCCTAGACCCTCCCATTCACCAATTCAGAGCTCGGGTCTGTGTTTCTGCACAGACCTGATTCGACGGCAAGGTCCCTGGACGCCTGTCATGCTTGGCGTCCATCGACCATGCCGCTGACCCTGAGTCAGCGGCCAGAGACCGCCGCCAAGTTCCTCAGGACAGAACAGTGAACTGTTCTGCCCTTCTCTACTAATTTCGTATGGTTTCCGTGATGAGGATATATGGTAAACCTATACTCTATGTATAATTGTTAATTGTGGTGTGTGAATGAATGTGGAGTGTGATGGTGAATGTGGGAAAATTGTATCCCTTAACTTGTGAGCATGACTTGTTTGATTCTTGAAAATTAGTTTTCATGATTAGGATTAGTATGAATGCCTTGGTTTTGGTCTGATCATGAAGGTTAGTGTGTCAGTATGTGATTTGCAATTTTGGTAAATTATCCATGCTTGTGTAAATTGCTAATAAATTCGGTTCGGTAAATAAAAAGCATGCAAGAATGGTTGTGGTGATTGATCTATAGATGTATGATAGGGTAATCTGTATTCTCAAATCATGCATATATCAGTAACCTTTGTTTAAACAGTAAGTGGCAATTTGCAAGATGTGTAAACCCCATGTTAGCTAAGTTTGAATAGCATGCTAATTAGGTGTTTTATTTTCTGTAAATTATATTTAGCTCAGAAAAATCTAAAAATTGAGTGTATGATCATTGAACTCGAAAACAGCATGTGGTTAAAATTTCAGGTCATTTGGATCAGTAAATAAAAGTTATGTATTTTCATGTGAAATGTGATAATCATGATATGATCGTAATGTGATTAGTTATTGTCTAAAACCAACATGATTAGTGTGTTTACTGTGTGTTAAACTCTTGGAATTCTGTAGTACCATGTTAGGAAAAACAGAGATATTCATGTGAGTGAGAAAGTGAATGTGATGAAAAGTGTAAAGTGTAAAACCATGTGTAAAACGGTAAATGTGTAAATGTGTAACTGTGCCAATGTGACACTGCTTCCGTAGAGGGCAGTGGAGCTGTATCAGGGAAAAGTCCCCCTGAGAAAGTTCAATGTGTAAGTGACCCTAAGGGCATTAGGGGGAAATCCTGGAGGTGGACAAGTACCACTGGTTAGGGTGGAGACTTGTTCTCCCGGTCTGCGCAGTCCAAGAGTCGCCATTGGAATGCCTAGATGGCGTCTATGTGTAATGTGATGTGTATATGTCCTTCTTTGGTGGTTTGGACTATGTGTCACGGCACCTAAAATGTGTAATGTGAAATGTGTAATGTGTATGTGTCCATGTGTAAATGTAAGTGACAATGTGAATGTGTATGTGTAAAGTGAACCATGTGAAAGAGGGAATTCTGTGTAAAGAAAATGTGAAACTCAAGATGTGAAAATGTGTTATTGAAACCATGTGAGACAAATCTGAAACCATGTGAATTCAGTAAATTCATGTTATTATCATCATGTTTAAATGTGCAAAGATGTCTAGAATCCATGTTAGGGATAATTAGTGAACACGGGCACAAGATAGCATGAATGGTGTTAACATGATATGTTTTATGCATTATTGTAGCTCTCATGCATAGTTTTCAGCCATGAAACCATATGAATCAGCAACCTAAAGCATGTGAAAAGGTCATGTATGTGTTAAAAACATGTAGGATCCATGCTAGTTGTGTTCCCTTTCATGTATGTAAATGTTCATGTTGGTAGCTCTCATGTTTAGCTTTTAAGGATTAGAGTTCCATGAGTAAATAATGAATAGAGAGCATGTGATAGGTGAATTTTATTCTTTGAAATCTGAAAGCATGATCCATGTATAAAATTGTAAAACTTTCATGATAGGTTGACTTGAATTGACTAGCATGCTATGTGTTGTAAATTGTAAATGTGCATGTAGAAACCACTAGGACTTGTAAGTGTATATCATGAGTAGTGTTGCTTGCTGAGTCCTTGGACTCACTCCTTGCTTCGGCGTACAGGTGTAGTTGGTGACGTGGCACCTTTGGAGGAGGCAGCAGAGACGGACTCCGAGCGCGGAGATTAGCTAGCTTTGGAGTTTTTGAGATTGTATTTCATAAGTATGTAATTGAACATTGTATTAGAGTACTATGAAAAGAATGTAAAAGTGTGGACAATTGTATTTCCATTTCAGCAATTTAATTTATGTGAACTTTAGTTCCTTTTTATGTTAATTGCGATTGCATGTGTTTAATGTGGATGATGAATGAATGGAGACTGTTGTCTTTTACTTCCGCTACTCTGTTGTATATTCGCGTGTATCTCAGCTGTTGTATCGTTTGGGTAAATGTCCCACTGTGGCAGCGCTCGCTATACCGACGTGGGTTGGTACAACCGTACCGGTATAATGAGGGCCGTCACACTTCGAGATCATGGGCTTTCCTTGTTACTTGACGACCGCATACCGTGTACAGACATTCAGACATTGGTGTATAGTGGAGGTGACGGCGCCAAGTGCTTGAATGTATGGCCTGCCCAGTATCATTTGAAAGCTTGGGTCCATGTCTAGAATGTGGAAATCAATCTCTGTTACAGAGGGACCCAAACCCACCTTTAGTGTAACCACTCCTTTTGGTGGCCTACTGATGTTGTCGTAGGCGGTGACTGTGATTGAGGAGGGTCGTACTGATTCTAGTGCTACCCCACACAAGTTCAATGTGTCCAAGGAGACCATATTGATAGAAGCCGAGTCCCCAAGCATTAAGACACACGGGTTCCATTGATTTTGACCATCAAGCACAAGGCATACCATTGGGCTTCTACAAGTGCTAGATCAGGTTCGTGGACATCCATGGTCGGATGCTGACTTGTGGGGGTTAAGGCCGAGCTGATCTGATTTACTGGCAGGTCTTCATTTACCATCACTTTCTGTAGGAACTGCATCAAAGCTTCTTGATGTACCGATGACCTTTTGATCAATTCTAAAATGGAAATCCTGGCCGGCATTTTATCTAGGTGCTTTAGAAAATCATATTGAGTCCCAGGGATGGACTCTTCTGTTGGGGTTTCCTCTTTCTGCTGCTGAGGTACCTGGTCTTGACTTTGGGGGAGCATCTTGTTAAATTTACGCCCACTCCGGATCACCAAGGTTTCCTCAGTCTCGTCTCCCACTATAGTATTTTTGTAATTTTGGCATAGTAGGCTAGTCAGATAGGAATCTGGATGGATGGTGGAATGTTCAGTGTTGAACATTTGATGTGGTTGTTTGATGTTTACCACATTTGGAGGTGGTACGGAGAAAGTGGGTGGTATAGGATTTGGAGCGGAGGTGGTGGTGCGTAGAAAGGGTGCTTGCGGGTTAGGGATAATGACGGGGGTAGAAGATGGGGTGCGGAGAAGAGGTGGATTGGAAGGGGATGGTTGTGAGATGGTGGTGGTGGGAGGTTGGCGTATGAGCGTAGGGTTGGATTATGGTGGCATGGTGGTTGTGTTGCGTAGGAAAGGAGCTTGTGGGTTGGGGGCTGTGATGTGGAGGTTGTGGGTTGTTGGCGTATGAGCAGTTGGTTAGGTTGTGGTGGACGTGGTACGGGGGTTGTAAGAATGCATAGAAAAGGCGGGAGTGGGTTGGAAGGTGTGGGGATGCGAATGAAAGGTGGTAATGAGTAGCTAGACTGCGATGTAGTGGTGGGTGATGTTTCCATATGCCTGCCTGGCCTTCTAGATTCTTGGGGAGATGATCTGATAGCATTGATTTCATAATTTGGAGCAAGGTGCTCTAGGAGTGGGTTTTGCACAATGCCCATATTAAGTTGTTGCAAAGGAACTTAGGGCTGTTGTGCGGGCGGCTGAGGCTGTTGTGCAGGCAGTTGGGGCTGTTGTTGCTATTGTTGTCGTACATTCTGCCTAGGTGCCCTTCTTGCCTTCATTTCCATGATATACTTCCTCATCTCATCCAATCAATCCCCCATGGTCATTTAGATAATAGATGTAATCTTTGAAGTGAAAGCATGCCTCTAGTGTATGACCGGGTCCCCAGTGGAATGCACAGTAGCAAGAAGTATCAACCTTGGGAGGCCATTGTAGTCATTCCCTCGACAAAGTAAGTGCATTGGCAGCCACGAGAGCATTGAATATGTCGAGGAGAGTCTCCGGAAATGGTGGGTACTGAGCTCTTCTGGGGCCAGGGGGCCTTCTAGGCTGCTGAGGATCATAATTCCCAAGGGGAGGTACTTGATTGTATTGCTGGGGATATTAAGGAGGTAGTGGTTGTTGTTGATATTGAGGTGGTGGTGGAGCTTGTTGGTATTGCTGGTATTGGGGTAGTGGAGGAGGCTGTTGAGGCTGTAAAGATGGGGTACACAACATGGGAGGGTTATTTGGCCTGAACTGTGGTTGTGGTTGTTGTTGTTGGTACTGAGGTTGTTAAGGCCTTTGGTTGGAGCTTGGGCGATATTGGGAGGAGTTTGGGTTGCCCATTGCACTCACTTGTTCATCATTAATAACCCCCTTAGTTGTAGGACCACCAGCTTGGGGATTGCCATTGTTTTTCTTGAAAGTTCTGGCCTTTGGCTCAAACATGGACATGATGGGAGAGTCTTTCAATATCTAGCTCTCTCATACAACTTTTCCATTGTAGTCAATTTGTTCATAGTCAAGATATGTCTGAACTGTGGTGTAGCATTTGCAGTAATCATTTTCACCTGCTCAGACTCAGACAACAGATCCCTCAATTTCTCAGCCATGGCTCTCCATCTATCAACATAGTTCAGGAAGTCCTCACCCACTTTCATTTTCTCAGCCATAAAGTCTGTGATAGACAAGGGACCAACCCGGTCTCTATACTTTTGCACAAATTTTCTTTGAACAACATCAAAGTTCTCAACATCAATTGGTTCCAAAGAGTAGAACCATTCCAAGGCAGGACCATCTAATGACCTTCTGAATAGGAATGCCAGGGCTCTATTATCATTCTTCCAGAAAGAGGACTCATACATGAACTCTTTAATGTGGACGAAGGGATAGCCAGTGCCGTTGTAGCGGTGGTAGACGGGCAACTCTGAGGGGGGGAAGATGAAAGATTGGCATAGAAGGAAGGGCCAGTTCAAGAGAGCCCTTGGGTGTAGACACCCTTTTCAAATCTTATTCCAATCTACTCACCTTTGCCAGGAGTGCTTGGGTGAGTTGATTGGATGGTTGTTTGTGAGGTGCACTGGAAGAATAAGGTTGGGGTGCACTCACTTGAATAGAGTGATAGCGAGCGGGGGCGCCAGTGGGCGCAGAAGGACGGGCAGGAGCCCGAGGAGGGTAAGTAGGCTTTGCCGCAGAGGGGCTTGGCTGAACAAGTGAAGGCCACCCAATAGGACTTTTGGGGCAAGAATGGATGATTGAATTGGCCCGCGAGGGGGCAGGGGAGACTCAGACCGTCGGGTCCTGAGTGGTTTCAATATGGAAGGCACCCGTGTTCGAGTGAAGAGATTGAGGAGGTTTGGGGACAGACTTCCCCTTGAGAGCATTCTGAACTTCCCTGAGCTGGGAGGGTTGGAGGTTGTAAGAAGGTACACTAGTTGGGACAAATCAATAGAGACAGAGGTTCCAGTAACATGTCTTGTGGAGTGATTGGGAGAATTAACTTGATTCGAACCCACCGCATGAACTTGCATATTGGATTGATCATTATACGGTTCATTGGAGAGTTGTGAAAATTGTTCATTATAATTATAAGTCTCATCATACAACTCATCCTGGTAATTCATATCTTCGTATTCATCCATTCCAACAAATTTTCCTGAACGTAGCACCATAATAATTAAACACACGGGGTTTATTAACAAACAACTACTCAAACAAGTTCAAGAGAAGAAGTTAATAACTTTTAATCAAAGACTTTGAGGATGCTTACTGTAAGACCCGGCCCTCCTGGGCCCATGGCCCTGTCCTCAGGGTCACTACAGGCACCCTGGTCGTGCCAGGATGGCCCCCCGCGACAAGGTTTCTGTGGCTACGCACCTGGGTGTCGCGACATGGTCGCGACGGGTGTGTGTCGCGTTCTTGTCGCGCCTTCTGAAGGTGTCGCGACTGCTTTTCATATAGATGTGACCGCTATCCTTTCTGTCAGAACGGTTGTGTCGGGTGTCAGAAGTGTACAACATTGACGCTCCCTAGTCAGCCGTCGTGTTTGCTTTTCTCAGTCTTCGAGGTTTGACTACTTTTGGGGGGGGTGGTTGCCGCGACATGGTCGCGATGCCTAGAGGGGTCGCGACATGGTTGTTGTCGTGCCGGATCACCCCGTCACGTCTTGGGGGCCGTCGGTTTAAAACCGAGTGTCGCGCCCCATTCTCCCCCTCACCCCTTTCTCTCTTTCTTCTTCCCCTCTCCTTCTCTCCGAGCCCTCTAGCAGTTTCTTGCTGGTTCTTCGAGCTCGGGGTGTTCGTACTGAGGTGGTGACGTCCTATTCGTGCAGGGGACGTGTTCGTGTTGCTTGGAGCGAGGAGGAGGTGGTCACTCCTACGTGAAGGCCCCAACGAGTCGGCTCTACACGTGAAGGTAGGGACCCTTGACCCCTTCGCCCTAAGCATGCTCCCCTCCCCCTAGAGACGGCGTTTCCTCGTGGTTTGGGGTCGTGGGAGTGTGAGGATCATGCTCGTGCTTGAGTGAGGTTTTCCCTTCGAGCGTAGATCCTTGTTAATCCATGCTTTTGTGGGGTTTAAGGGTGGTCTGGAGGATTTGCAGCTTTCAATACATGTTGAGCATGCTCCCCTCCCCCTGTGGTTTGTGTGTACCCCGTTTTTGGGGAGGTCTCCATGAGGGTTGCTCCGGAACCCCCCTCGACTGAAGACGCGACCGCTATAGAGGTCGCGATCTTGTCGCGACGGCCTGGCCGGTCGCGACATGATCGCGACGCTCTTGGGCGTCACGACCTGGTCGCGACGGTGTTGGCCGCCGCGACAGTGTCGCGACAGGGTAGGGCGTCGCGACGGTCCGACACGTCGCGACTACAGCAGAGACAGGTTATGGTTTTCCGAGGTTCCGTGTTTTGAGGAGTCTTCGCTATTTCTTCTTTTTACTGTACCGTGGCACTTGTGCTAGTTTCCTAGTACGGTCCTACACTAGTCATTGCCCGGTGCTCGGCACTTGAGGGATTGTCCCGTAGAGAGGTTGTTACCGTTGCCTGGGACCCCCGTCCTCGGGAGCCTGTTGAGGGAGTACTCCGGGCTACGAGTGTGCTCGAGTTAGCAGCCTTGTAGGCAGACTCTAGAGCTAAGGGGAAAACGGCGGTTAGGATAGCGGCGTTGAGTCATTTTCATAGCTCTTGTGATTGGATTGGGACACCGAGGTTAGTTTTGGGAGTTCTTCCCGGCGCAGTCTAGCTAGTCATTTTCTCACTGCCTCGCTCTTTGTGGCCCCGGAACTGCTTAGAGAGGCCAGACGTGGGACCGCAGTCCGGCCAGACTACGGTGGTTACTGTTGTGTACTTTGTGTCCTACCTCTCTCTGAAGAGACATGAGGGTTAGGATCTGGGTCGAGGATAAGACGTCGGTGGACGCGCCTGACCTTTGACTAGTGGTAGTGTCTTCCGTAGCTAGTGTTCCTTGTCCAGGCAGGGTATCCCCTTGTCTGTGTTTTACTAGCTGTGTGGTGGTCATGACGAGCAGTCGCACGAAGTTTCCGACCGTGTTGTACTTCCGTACCGCATTAGTTGTAGCTTCGCTTCCGCACTTCCGTTCGTAGGTAGAAGATATAAACTGCTGTGTTTATTTGATATATATATTATTATGCCTGTTAGAGCTAGTAGGAGATTGGTAGTCCCTACTGAGCTTCTGTTGTGAAGCTCATCCCTCCTTTTCCCAGGTGAGACTTCTCAGCAGCGGTAGGGCGCGTGCCAGGTGGAGGAGACGGAGATATAGTCATGGTCCCCGTAGCTAGCAGTGGCCTTCCCCTTCTCAGTGTATGTCACTCTCAGGGTATGCCCCTAAGGGACTTGTTCTTCCCCTGCCTTTTACTTGTACTAGCTGCGCGTGTGTTGGGACTGTACTTAGAGCAGTGCGCGGTGGTCTCACTCTCTTTTCTATTTCTGCACGTACGCTTCTAGTTTAGCAGTTGACGTTTACTTCTGTTACATATCCTGTTAGATTTATATTATAGCCTTCTGGGTCTCCGGATCCGTGGGCGGCGACCGCGAAAATTGGGTCCTCGGCATAGACTGAGGGTCGGGTTCTCGAGGTCGTTACACTTACATCCAATTCAATTATTTCAATATGGTTCAATGCAGATTTTATTGAAATGTTTCACTCCAATATGAGTATAAACCTAGATGGGTATGAGGAGTAACTTCGGGTTCACTAAGCACTCTCCTTCTCAATGTTGGGATATTCTAGCACGGGTCTCCGGATGGTACAACCTGCTCGGTCCACCGTGAGAGAATCCATAGGTACGGAGACTTATAGAGGTCCCTGTGAGGATTTTCTAGTCCAATGAGACGGAATGCCTAATGAAGAGATCGTCCTCATCGAGAAGGGTGTTTGGATCCTAGGATAAGGAGTGAAGGAGGTCCCTCAGCCAAGTATGCCTTGTAATGTAATAAGAATGCAAAAATGATAGAAAATTTGGCGCTCTGTGAACAAACTGAAATGCGACGAGTTCAATCATCGCGCATCAATGTGAATCACGACCGTTCAGTCAGTCGCGAATCTGAAAGCTCGCGGAAATTGTCAGAGCCGCTACAACTCCTCTGGTGCGACCTCTGTCACAGAAACGCAACGGGTCAAACCATGGCACAAATAACAGAAATGCGATGTCTGAACACGTTGCAAATTAAGAAGCAACCGAGAGTTTAAATGAAAGCAATAAATCAAGCAAACATGGTATATGGCCAACCAATTGGAGAAATAAGAGTCAAATAATGATGGATTCTTCAAGTGAAAGCAAGTAAAAGGGGAAGGAAGCAGGATGGTGATTTTTTTTAATTAGACTTTATGGGAGAAAGCTACAAACACAACTTGGCAAAGGAGTACCACATGGGGTACGAGGGGAGGGGAATTATACCGTGTGGGCTACGAAGGGAGTGACACGTGGGTGTCAAAGGGAGGGGCACACGTGGGTGCTGAAGGAATGGTAACCAAAATTAAAATAAAAAGTGTCCCACCAGATCGCCAATTTGTGAACACGCTTTAAAACGCCACAAAGAATAATAAAAAAAGAAAATATTTTTAATAGATGGATGAAATGAAATTTGGTGAAAGAAAGAAAAAGGAAAAGGAGAGGGAAAGAGTGCGTGTGTGCACTAGGGATGGAGTGTGATCGTCAGGTACACGTGGGTACCGAAGGAGAGAGCAAAGGAGAGGTTACTTACCTTCACTCGAAGATCACGGGAGTAAAAGATAGTGGGTTGACTCTTACTTCTTCAACCGGCCGGCCGGCGAAGAAGATTTTAGTGCTTGGTTAGGCCAAGTTGTGTAGTATCAAACTCAAAAGAAGTAAAGAGAAAGCATGCATGGGACTGAACACACCTTGTGGTGGTGTTTTAAACCCCTAAGAGTATGGGTGAATGAAGTGTGTAATGAAGTGAGCAAAAACTAAGCTAATTGGGAGAGATGCGCATGCACTAAAAGATGAAGACAAATTAAAAGAAGCAAAGGGAAAAAAAAAAGAAAAAGAAAAATCAGGTGTAGCTCCTAGCACGGTAGAGGTTGAGGTATGGAAGAAGAGTCCTCCTCGTTTGGATGCGCTTGGACACTCTCCACTTGAAGAACACTTGAAACAATACTTGAGTGGAGTTCTTCTCTTCAAGCTTCGAAGTCTGATGGCTCTAGAACGTAGTAGGGCTTCGCCGATGTATGTTGGATTCTCCTCAAAATAATAGCCACGGGGATCATTTTATAGGGGTAAAATTATGAATCGCGATGGATACAGTGGTCGTCTTTAAAGATGAAACGCGTCCTACTAAACCGTCGCGTTTTAAAAAGCTTCCATACTTCGATTGGCTCCTTCCAAACTTCGGCGCAGTTGAAATATAGCAGTTATATAAATCGCGACCATGCAGGCCATCGTGCTTCTGAACACTTGCAATATTGATCGGATTCTTGCTAATTTTCATAAATGGAAATTATGAATCGCAACAACATAACTTGTCACGCATTGTAAAGAATTGATCTTTTAATAGGAATCGATCTTATGAATAAAGGAAGATAAAAAACGCGATGACATGAGTGGACGTGTTTATACTTAGTAATAAACATTCCTAAAAATCATTTTGGACATTGCTGAAAATCGAATATAGAAACTCTTAAATGCGACAACCTTAATGGACGCGTATCACATAAGAACAATCAGAACCAAAATGGGAATCAGTGTGAGAATCACGTCCGATAGGCCCATCGGGAATCAAATTGTTCAATAATCGATGTTTAAACTCAAATTGATTGTCCTCAGTAATATAATCGATTATAAGAAAACATGACATTGCTACTCGACGCGAATATCAACAATCGTATAAGCCAAAGCAATCGATGTAAGCTAAAACGGGACCACCTATCCCATCGTGAATCAACTTGTTTATAAAGGACCCCCAAATGCCCTAGAAAAATTCCTAAAATTTTCTATAAAATCTAGAAAATAGGAAAATCACACAAATGGTTAATTGAAGAGAGCCACTTTGAGGCATTGCAGTATAACATGAAATTTACTTAGTATGTTGTCAAATTTGGCATGTCTTCAGTCCTAAAGAGGAGCACACCAACGTACTAATTAATCGTGAGAGTATGGACTTATGGTGGTGGCATGACACTGATATGATATGCAAGATTTGAAAGTGTCTTCGTTTGATATGATATGTTTGATCATTTGTACATATGTTTATCCTAAATATGGCCAATCTTGGTATTTGTTCATTGTGGTGTATAAGTTCTGATTTTGAAAATATGGTTAATCTCGTTATTTGTTCATTTGATTTGTATATTATCTTAAATCCTTAAAGGATGACCATTTCTGATATATGTTCCTTGGTACGCATCTGTCCTGAAATTTCCTACCACTGTTTGTCATGAATCGACATTTTGAATCATTAGGAATCCCACTAATTTGTTACCCTTGATCTATCCCATAATCAGGTTACTGTTACATCAGTTGCTCTCCTAATACTTGGAATTTTTCTTAATAATGCATTAATCATTTATATTTTGCTTGTACCTTAAGATGTAAATCCTATTGGATGTAAGCTCATAAATCAGCTTAATATTTTCAGGTAGTGTAGATGAACCCTTGGAGATGGAAGGGGGCAAGCAAGAGTGAGCGAGTGTCCCAAATCGTTTGGAAGAAGTGGAATATGGTCTTTTGATGTGTAGTAAATTTCCCCTTTCGGGGCTTTTGTATAGTTAAAAATGGGCCCTACGTTTGACCTTCTGAACCATTAGTCATTGTATGGAAACATTTGGGTTCTTATGATAATAGATCGAAGTTGATGTCCTTATCTCCAACCGAGCTCTGAATTTTCTGTTTAAAACCTCTAGCGGCACTTGGTAAGGCTTGTCTGTCGATAGTCGAGTATTGTCTGTCAACCAGCTTGCCTATGCAATTTGGGCCTTGCTCGAATTTGGCTAAGTGTCTCTAGTTTCTACATGCTCATTGATCATCGCGTGTTTGAATTTATTATCCCATTATTTTAAATAAACTGAGGGTGTGACAAAAGAAGTACTGGTCACTGCCATTGTCATGCCTTGACATGGAATGTCAGAATGTGAGGCAATTTCAATAGAGCGTATAATAGACATCAATCCACTAGACAATTAAACAATGCAAAATCACTATATTCCATTAATAATATCCACTAATGTCTATTACATTCACTAATTCAGAGCCATTACCTAAGGTCCAATTGACATCGTTATAACTGAATAAAATATAAAATGCTAAACTAAGACTTCTAGGATAATGTTGTACTCCGAGGACACTCTTGAATCATTCATGGTCGTTTCCTTCCTCGTAAGTAGCGGCATTAAGAGATAAGCAATCACACACACATGTAAGAGGATTTTTATTCTAGTTTGGACCTTCTGTCACCAGGAGTCCTACGTCCAGTCCCCAAGAAACTACTAGGAATTCCACTAACCAAGGGTACAGTCTCCATTAAGGACACTTACACATCCAACACTCGCTGGCCTTCTCTTTAGCTCACGAAGAGGCAGCAAACCACCTGTAACAACAGGTCTTCCTTTCAACAAAGGGAAAGAACCAATCACTTGCACAGCAAGTCTTCTCCTCACCCAAGAAGAGGAACAACCCTAGAGAGGTTTAAGGTGAAGGCCCCTAGACCAAGCTTAAAGAAATAGTTTAAGGCTTGATTTGGGGCATAATTTGAGAGAGTGGAGAGATATACACTATGAAGCAACACTCTCAGACCCTTACAAGCTCTCTAAAAAAAAATGAAAGTTGAAACTTCAGAGAGAGCAGCGAGCAAAACAGCTGGTGGAGTGAAGGAATGTGCTCTTCTTCCTTTTTGAAAGATGGTTTTGTCTGTTCTCTATACTTTGTATATTCTTTTTCACACCATTGTGCTCCTACTTATATTCTCTCTTGAGAGGTATTCATTGTATCTTATTTCTTAAAACTTGTTACCACGCAGTCGTAGTAGGTTCAACATTGCAAGAGTCTGTGACTACTGAAAACCTGCATGCAATAAATGCTAGGATACAAAGAGAGAAAGATCATAGAAATATCGTCAGTGCTAGTCAACGTCTTATGCTAGGTGTTGTAAGATGTTGTGTTGGAAAAGATGAGTCCATTCTGTCACTATTTAAAATGTTGGAAGACAAGTCACTAAAATAGTAAATAGTAAAGGACATTCGGCATGAGAACTGTATCCAGTAACTAACTATATTATAGAAAGATATCTTTGAATACTTATGCGCAAGAGATATGCACTAGATAGCAGAAGATTTGAAATACATACATTTAAAACAATAAAGATGATAATGCTTGATTACAAATAATGTTGTAAGCCTCAGTCACAACAATAAAGTTTATCCATAATATTTCTTGATCAATCAATCGTACATAAGGGTAGTCAATACAATTTAAGTATAACCACAACCGATGTGAGTTCTTGAAGACAAGTGATAAGATAATGGCAATCGTTATGAATTCTCAAGAGCAATCGATATGATTTCTTCAAGGACAATCTTCATGTGAAAGACAATCGAAATATTAAAGATAATCGATCTGAAACAATAGTCGATATGCTGGGGGCAATCAATATGATAAAGGCAATCGATATGCAACAAAATTGTAATCGATGCGTGAAGGTAATCGATATGCAACTTAACTATAATCGAAATGAGAACGCAATCGATGTGTTACTTAACTGTAGTCGATACTTGAATGCAATCGATGTGCCACTTAACCGTAATCAATGTCTAAATGCAATTGATATGTAAAGGTAATAGATCTGTGACTTAACTACATCGAATCGTACAAGGCAAGCGATTTGTAGAGGCAATCGATATGTAAGGATAATCGATATGTAAAGACAATCGATCCGTAAAGTCAATTGATATGTAAGGATAATCGATATGTAAAGACAATTAATCTATAAAGGCAATCGATATGTAAGGTAATCGATTCTATAAAGGTAATCGATCTATGACTTAACTATAATCGATTCGCGAAAGGCAATCGATATGAAGTGTTTAACAATCGTTATGTTATTATAACAACAATCGATGTGGACTTAGAATTATTCATACAAAAAACTTTGACTTATAGGATTTTATTGAAGACCTACCAGAGTGTCTCTTAATGGAGGAAATTTGAATGAGTCCTGTTGTGTAACGACCCTCTTCATACCGGTACGATTATACCAATCCCCATCGGTAAAAAGGGCGTCGTCACAGTGGGACATGTACCCAACACTGGTCAATAGGTTGATATGTACCTGGATAGCAGTAGAGTACAGCGGAATAAAATAAACAACTCAACTCTTAACCCATCACCAACACACATTCCACAATCTAAATAGCGAAATGGAAAGACAATGTCCACATTAATACAAAATAAAGAGAACTACAATATCCAAATATTGTTCATACAATAATCCTTTTTGTGCAAAAGAAAGGTACAACTGGTGACAGCTCCACAAATAGTCTTCTATATGATGATCCTCATCACGCTTCCTTCTAGTGCACGATACCTGTCAACCTGTACGCCGAAGCAAGAGTGAGTACAAAGACTCAGCAAGCAACACTACCCATACATACACGTATAAGTCATAGGGGTTTTACATGCACATTCACAATTTTCAAAACATGGCATACTAGTCATTTCCGAAGTTTCAACCTATCATGAAAGTTTGACAAGTTTATACATGGATCATGCTTTCATATGTTGTAGGAATAAAATTTACCTATCACATGCTCTCTATTCAATTTACTTATGAAACTTGTCTTTAAAGAACCAGGACATGAGAGCTACTAACATGAACATCGTGCACACATGAAAGGAAACACAACTAGCATGAATCTTACATGTTTTTAGACAAATACATGGACATTTCTACATGCTTTAGGTTGCTGATTTCACATGATTCAATGGCTATAAATCTACACATGAGAGCTACAACGTTGCTTAAAACATATCATGTGAACAAACAATCATGCTATCTTGTACACAAACTCATTGGTTACCCCTAATATGGATTCTAGACATTTTTGCCCATAATAACATGATGATAATAACATAAATTCACTAATTTCACATGATTTCAGATTTGTCTCACATGGGTTTCAATAACATATTCTCGCATTTTCAGTTTCACATGATTGCACACTTACTCATTCACATTGTTTGCTTTTACACATTTGACATGTACGCATGTTCACACTTACACAATTTACTCATTTCCACATCATTTTCTCTACCACTTTCACTTATCACATATCACGTCGATTGCACTTACCACGTGCATCTTGGGCACTTACCACATGCCATGTTCACATAATTCACACTTTATTCCTTTCTCATTACTTAAACGATTTCCATGACACATAGTCCTAACCACCAGTAGAGGACACTAACAAATATCTCATAGCTCGTGCTCATTCCTTAGCACAGCTCTCAACACAACTCATAACACAACACATGACACAACTCATACACATACTCACCACCTAGGCAATACAGCGGTGAATCTTGGTAACTGCGCAGACCGGGAGAAGCCTCTCCACCCTATCCAGTGGTACTTGTCCACCTCCGGAGTTTTCCTAATGCCTTTGGGACAAACTTATATCACATGGAGCCTTCTATAGGACTTTTCTATATACGGCTCCCGATGCCTCTAGGGTAGCAGTGTCACATAGGCACAACTTTTACACTTTACTCATACCGAGTTTAACATGTGTTTTACACATAACACTCACATCTCCTTCGTTTTCTCATGCACAATGTGTCTTTGTTTTTCTCCTAAACATGCTACTACAGATTTCAGGAGTTTAACACAGTAAATTCACCAATCAAGTTGGTTTTAGACAATAACTAATCACATTTCGATAGTATACGTAGATTATCACATTTCACATGAAAATACATAACTTTTATTTACTGATCCAAACGACCTGAAATTTTAACCACATGCTGTTTTCGGGTTCAAGATCATACACTCAAATTTTCAGATTTTTTTGAGCTAAACAAAATTTACAGAAAATAAAATACCTAATTAGCATGCTATCAACAACTTAAGTTAACATGAGGTCTAACACATCTTGTAATTTAGCCACTTGCTGTTTAAACATAAGTTACTAACATATGCAGGAATTGAGGATACAAAATTACCCTAATTCATACATCTATGGATGAAACCCTACAAACCATTCTTGCATGCTTTTATTTTACCGAACCGAGCCTATTCACAAATTTCACAAGCATGGATAATTACAAAAATTTGCAAACGCATATGCTGACCCACTATCTTCATGATCAAATCGAAACTAAGGCATTCACACTAATCTAAATCATGAATCATGGATTTTGCAAAATTGTCTACAAGTCATGCTCACAAGTTTACAAGATATCATTATCCCACATTCACCATCACATCCCACATTCATTCACACACCACAACTAACCATATACATAGAGTATAAGCTTTACCATATATCCTCATCGCATAAAACATACTGACCGAAATTACTGCATAAGTGGGACAGAAGCCCACTGTTCTCTCCAGAAGAACTAGGCGGCGGTCTCTGGCCGCTGACTCAGGGTCAGCGGCATGGTCGATGGACGCCAAGCTCATCACAGGCGTCCAGGGACCTTGCCGTCTAACCAGGTCTGTGCAGAAAACACAGACCCGAGCTCTGAAACTTGGGTGAATTGGAGGGTCTAGGACTCGAGGAAAATCCATAAAAATAGCAAAACCCACCTAGACTCATACGGGGACACCATAGATAGGGTACTTGCCTTTCAAAAATTCTTCTAAGGGATTTAAAGGCTTGGTGAAGACCTCCTTGGGCAGTCCCAAGAAGTTGCAGAACCTCCCTCTAGATCGCCTTCCTCCGGGTTCCTGGGTGATCTCCACGCCGAGGGGATGTCGGGGAAGCCTTCCTCGTTGGTCCAGCAACCTCCTTGCAGCAGGGGGACGGATCAAGGTCCAGGGGTCGGATTTTGAGGGTTCTAAAATGGGTTTTTCTCACAGCTCACCTAGGGTTTTTCTCTCCTCTATTTCTCCTCTTGCAAGGTGAAGTGAGAAGTGGGAGAGGCCAAATTCGGGTTCAGACCTAATGAGAGCCCCTCACCCACTCACCATACCGATTTGACAAGCTGAGAGCCGTTGGGGGACATCCCCCCAATGGAGGCCATACCTTGCTCCCGGATTTTCTGGCTCTGCAACGCATGCAGGTCAGAGAAGTTGGCGTCCATATCACTGGACGCCGGAGTTAGTATTGGCGTCCATGTCTGGACGCTGACACCTGATAAACGGCCTAGGGTTGACGCCAAGGTGCCTTCGGCCAGAACCCTAAATTATGCAGAAAACCACGCATACCAAGCTTATATACATGCAATATGTATACGGTATTATATCCATACTATCACCAGGCAATACATACCTTATTTATATTTAATATAAACACATTGACGCTGATTGGCCCTTCGGCCAGAACTTAAAACATGCAGAAACCATGCTTACTCTATATATATACATACAACGTATAAGGTGTAACATGTACATTACCATACCAGGCAATCAATATCATTCATACCTAGGCATACACAAGCATACATAAATACACTAAGATAGATGTACGTAGATATCTACCTATGCGTACATGATGTTTTACATAAGTGTGACTCAACACCCGGCAAAGTAAATGACAAGAATTATGAGGGCTTCGCAAATCATTAGGAGGTGATATGAGTTAGGTTAACTAGGAATAATCTATTCGATAAAATAGTCCTTGCACACACACACACTTGATTTGACATATATAGTATACACACACGGGTGTAGCATACTTATGTACATTATGCTTGGAATAGATGGGTACAACATGCGCACCGGTAATTAGATTAACTTACACAACTTTACCTAACATTGTTTAAGTACTACATGCATAGGATTCCTTAATATGTACTACATGCATAATTTAGCCAATGGCTATTCTCACCTAAATATCATAAAAATACATGCATGTTATTCTTGAGGAGTATAGAATTTCAATATAAACCACTAATTATACCTACCATGCTTGAACTCTTTATGCATAGCAATGTACGTAGTACAATATTCACATTAGCTAACCATGCAAATGAGCAACGCTTAAACTAATCATACATGCATACACATGCATACACAAATACACCAAGCATGTAGAATATGTATACAATTGTAGAATTACAAGGTATACATTGTCACACGCACAAGATAACATCATACGTACATACACATATGTACTTCATACACTCCCATACAAAATTCCATGAAATAGGTAGTATAGGATATTCTTCAATATTTAGATAACACACGCATAGTTTATTCAAGTATCCTAAGTCAGAGATTCTTGGTATTCATATAACCTATGTATATATTATAGATATTCGCACATGCTCATATTCAAAAGAAGGATAAAACTTAAAGTAGGCACAATGAACTACGCATGCGAAGCACACAACACCGAACACCCAACACACCATTCATATACATACATATATATAAAGAGAATAAAAAAAAAATCCGGGGTCTTACATTTGACAGACTTTATAAAGAAATATTTATTAAATATATTTCATGATTTTGTTATCACCAAAATAAATACATAGAGATGAATTGTTCATCAAGTAATAGCACAAATAGCATAGTTCAAATAGCACATGTTTTAAGTACAGCACAAAGAGCAAGATGACCGTAGCACGAATAACACGAAATAGCACATAGCACAATGAGTTGAGTATAGTATAGCACTTTGATTGTTAATAGATAGTCGAGATAGTATAGCACTTGAGTGTAATGACAAACACTCAAATCAATTAACTCCCATGGGCAGTAGCACTTTTGGGCGCACCTCCCAAGACTAGATCGGGACCCTTTATATTACCAGGCGTTGATTATGTTTATTATCTTTAGACAATCAGTCAAACGGTCATAGAGAGTACCAAGAATATATGAGAGTAATTGAAGAATAGACGAGAGTATAGAGAGAACGTAAATAGACAAGAAATAGAGAGTAGATGAGAGCTACTGGTATATGCATGTAAAACAATGTTAAAACATGCGATAATAACTGTTGAAGACAGTACATTCGATACTGGCAGACTGGTTGATGTCGTGGTCTACCTCCCAGACATGACCATAATGCGGTTGAGGGGTCGGATGCGTTCACAAGAATAACGTTGTCCCCATGCAGGACGCATTAAGAACATGGTCATCAAGGCAAGCGCGTTCACAGAGACAGTACTATGGCTGGTTGGAACATGTCGTACAGGTTCAGCATGATCCCAATAACTTCAATATGGACACTTAATTAAAGCCACAACTCTTGATTTTACTTAATGGATTTTAATTTATTCACTTTTCTTTATGATTTTAATTATTTATTTATTTTAAAATAGTGGGTTGCTACAACCATCATCTCTGCGATGCCTGGAGCCACCCTTCATCGATGTCAGGTAGAAGTCCTATGTCGTCTTCCCCCTCTACAACAACGCCTACCTTGATGGGTGAGCAAGCCACCATCTTAGAGATACGCACTCCCTTCGACACTTTTTCTCTCTTCTAACTCCCCTCTCGTTGTCAGAGTAGGAGGAAGAGACCCCTCTAGCACCACCTTATTATAAGGGTAAGTATATATATTTTTTCCCTACAAAACTATAGGTTTTGGAAACTATAAATCAAAACATTTTAAAGAATTTATTTGTATCGCTATAAAACCTTAATTAACCTCATCGTGGTTACATAATTTGGTGATAAAATTGAAACCACAAGTTGGTCATACATGTACTAACAATTATCAAAATTTCTTCATTCTAAAATGTGCTCACATATTTTGATTTCTTGCACATTTACAAATTTAATGAAACGAGATGTTGATAGTGAAAGGTATTCTATTAAGCGATCAATGATGACAATTCAGTGGATTGGTTTATGTAACACCTCAATTTGAGAAGGCCAAAATACATTTTTGGATATTTAATGAATTAGTTCAATGAATAGGCCCATTTAATTAGACCTTAACTAATTGAATTATACTGGGATAGGAATTCAGCAAAGCTCCCCAAACACAAGCATTAGGTCTCGTGGCCATTCTTCTACTACACTACTAGATTTGACACCATCATTTTTTTTTTCTTTTGAAAGATGTTGACTTCGTCGTCCATAAATATAAGACTCGAAAGATCACAATTTTAAAGAGTGTGCACCTCTTGAGTCTTATATCTGCGAACAATAAAGCCAGCCAAGGTCCGCACGGGAGGGAAATATTTTCTTTTTCTTTTTCTTTTTGTTAAGACATGGAACATAGTAGATGGTTGTAATTGCTTGTTCCAGTTTTGAACCCTCAGTTGTCCCTTAGCTCTCATTCAGTTATTTTAACCCTTTTTGTCTGGTATTAACCAACTTCCTATGATTTTTAAATTCAAAATATGAGAGTAAGAGAATTATTGTTACCAAGTACTTCGTTAATTACCTTATCTGGGCCTTAGTTTGAGTTCCCCGTAGGGAATTTATGTTTTCAGTCGAAGTAGAGCTTCGTATATGATAAAGTGAAGCTTCGACTGGTCAGTTTATATCATTGTCGGTCAAAGTGAAGCTTCATATATGATAAAGTAGACTTCGTATATGACGAAGTGAAGCTTCGACTGTTTCTGTTATATCATTGTCGGTCGAAGTGGAGCTTCGTATATGACGAAGTGAGACTTCGTATATGACGAAGTGAAGCTTCGACTGTTTCTGTTTATATCATTGTCGGTCGAAGTGGAACTTAGTATATCGATGTTCTTTAGTTAGCAATCGATATTTTAGTCAGTAATCGATGCCTTTGTCAGCAATCGATGTTTACTTAGCAACCGATGTTTTAGTCAGTAATCGATACTTTGGTCAACAATCGATGTTTTAGTTAGCAACCAATGTTTCAATCAGTAATCGATGCCTTGGTCAGCAATTGATGTTTAGTTAGCAACTAATGTTTTAGTTAGTAATCGATGCTTTGGTCACCAATCGATGTTTTAGTCACCAATCGATATTCCCTCTGTCCTCTTAGCGAACCAGAGTTGAGTATATCTTGTAGTGCTTGTGCTTTTGTCAGACTGATGGAATGGTTGTCATCATCTAGTTCCTTTGGCCTGTCAACTTTCTGGCATGGATTCTAATTCCTGTCTGAATACCTCATACTTTTCTACAAATCGCGTTGTTGGCCTGTAAAAAATCTTCCACTTATACTTCCATCAGTTAATCCTCACTAGATTCGTATCTTCCTTTGGTCTGCATGTTGGCCAGGTGTCTGGATCTCCTTGTTAGTATCACCCCCCTTAAAACTTTAACCCTTGGTGGCCACACTCCCAGCGAACTTTTTCTATCTTATGCTACTGGGAACTAAAAGCTTGAGCTTGGAGCCGTTGCAGCTTCTTGGTAAATTTGGCCTTCCAGTTCTTTGTGGAGCTTCGACTGGTTTCCCCCACACTAAGATAAGCATAACCAATCCCTTCTTTGACACCTTTAGAAGTCTTTCTCCGTCTTTGTTTATGAACCTGCATGTTTGATCCAGAAATCTAATCTGAACCTTTTTCGGGTAACCTTTGAGAACCCTATGTCTGATTGTTTTAGCAAGGTACTTTGATTTTTCTCTTTGGGGTGGTTAGCACTCCTTATGGTTGGCATCATGCATAAGGGGTCAGTCGTGACAATGACTTCATCCCACAAATCAAACGTGGGTAGTTAAACTCACTAAGTTGAGAAAATTTGAGTACGTATGTATATGTAACATCCTGTTTCGACAGGTGGTTAGCTATATATTGTTCATCCCCGTAAGAGCTTTGTTGATGCCATTTGCACAAATTTGAATCTCTGCCAAGTAATCATGTCTTTGAAATATGATACATGCATACCAGTAAACATGCAACCTATTAAGTTTTCCTTGCTATGTACTATTTGTATAACTTTTGTGCTTATGTAACCTCATAACTATGTCATATTCCATGCTCTTATGTTTTATGTCTTACTTGTTTACCTACTGAGTTCCCTTAGAACTCATATCTTCGTTGAACCCATTTCAGATTCTTCTTCATGATGTTGTCCTCTCTTCAAGTCTACCCCTTTGCTACATTCATGCTTCTGGCTGGGCGACCTTAAGGATATTTACTTAGAAACGGTGTTTAAGTTGTGGTTGTGCCACCTTTTGTATTCAAAATTTATGGCATGTAATTTTGAACAAACTATGATATTGTAATGTATATTGTGCACTGCACAGGTGTTTGGTACAGCAAAATGAAATATATATTTTTACCACATATATTTCTTGTGTTTGGTATATTATTTTATCACACGCATCACAGAAACCCTTCCCATAACAATGTGTAAGATACTTCCGTTTAATTAGTATGTGTGTTATCTCTTAACCAGCTAAGAGGAGTGCCAAGACACTACAATAGTAGTCCTACCTGAAGAGTTTAATTTGAAAATCCCAAGAGATACACAGCTTACATCATTATCTTTGCTAAAGCCACCAAACCCACAACTTGCATGCCAACAACCGTGCATGACAATAGAACGGGGATAAGGGAGGGTTTTAGGTGGGAATACGACAACATAAAATCTACATATTTTTGCACTAATTTCAAAATTGTCTGAAATTTATATACCCTGATTTTATTTAAGGTCTTTTCGTATACTTAAATTTGTACTTCATTTTTATTATTTATTTATTTTTCATATATTTTTACTTGAAAATATTAGTTATAAATTTATTTTTCCAGGTGTTGAAGTTGTTCATATGTTTTTTTTAAGAACTATTTTCCTGCTTCACCTTTTGGAAAATATTTCCACCTACGCGTACTCTCTCTCATTCTTTCTATGCGAATGCAAATAAGTAGTGCCATTTTCAAATTCTTTCATATGAATTACAAAAAAAAATACTTCTCATGAATTTTCATTGTTTGAGGGAATATTTTCGTGAAAGAATTATGGGACTCCTTAGGCGTTTTTGGTCTGAGCGCCATGGCAGTGCAGAGCCGGGCTGACGTGTCTTTTGACAAGTTCAAAATTTCATAGATTGCAAATTTTAGTTTAAATTGTGCTAATTTCCTAATATATGTTCTTAGAAATTTTAATTAGAGATCCTTGGCAATAAACGAACTTATTTTCTGGTTCATGTCAAAAAAAGACGCACCAGATAGTCCTCCTTTTTGGGAACTTTACCAATCAATCTTTGCAGGGCACTTTCTGTTCTTTTGTTGATAGTCCTTCATTTCATTTTCCATTTGACCCTTTCATATAATTAACACATTTCTTACCATCAGCAGAGTAATGTGTTCAATTTTAATTGATTTTTTCATATACTTTAACAAAGTTCTTTGTATATTTTAACTTATTTTTTAACTGACTATTGTACATGTGTGTGTGTGTGTTTTTAAAAACAATTATAATAGATTATAACTACTACTTTAACACACAATAGCTACTACTTTAACAATCAATGACTACTTTAATTAATTTTTTCTTCTACTTTAACTAGTTTTCTCTTATATCTTAATTAATTTTTTCGCTTACTTTAACTGACTTTCTCTTATTCTTAATAGATTTGTCATTCTACTTTAACTGATTCTATCACCTATTTAACACATTACAACTACTAAGTTAACAAACAACAACTATGACTTTAACATGCTATGTCTACTACTTTAACACAATACAACTATTATTTTAACAGACAACTAACACTTTAACTGATTTATTCTTCTTTTCTATCATGTTTCCTCTTCTTCTTTATCATGTTTCCTCTTCTACTTTAATTGGTTTTCTTTCTACTTTAACCAATTTTCTCTTCTAATTTAACATGTTTCCTATTCTACTTTAACAGATTTTTTCATCTACTTTAACTAATGTTCTCTTCTTCTTAATAGGTTTCTTGTTCTACTTTAGTAGATTTTCTCACCTATTTAACACACTAAAACTACCACTTTAACATATAATAACTATGACTTTGACAGATTATAACTACTATTTTAACACACTACAACTACTACTTTAATAGACAACAAACATTTTAACTTATTTCCTCTTCTTTTGTATCAGGTTTCCTCTTCATCTTTAGCAAGTTTTCTCTTATACTTTAACTGGTTTTCTCTTCTACTTTAACAAATTTTCTCTTATACTTTAACCGATATTATTATCAACTTTAACCGATTTTCTCATTTACTTTAATCAGCTTCCTCGTCTACTTTAACTAGTTTCTTCTTTTACTTTAACCGATTTTCTCACCTATTTTAACCGACTTTCTCTTTTTCTTTAAAATATTTTTTCTTCTCCTTGAACTAGTTTCATCTTCTACTTGAACCGATTAAAGTAGACGAAGAAACCAGTTAAAGTATGAATGTAGTAACCATATATATCTTATCATCCTAACATAAAAGTGTTAAAAGAGTGATTAATAGAAATTAAGGTGTTAGCTTATAGGTAGTAGAAGTAATACTGGTAAGTTAAGGTATAAAAAGAATTTAGTTAAAATAGAATAGAAAAAATGGTTAAAATAAATGAAGAAATCAATTAAAGTATGAACACAATAGCCCTCCATTCCTAATTAGGGATGTCAATGGACTGGGCCTAGGCACGGTTTCCCAAAAGGGATAGGCCTAGTAAGGGTGGCCCGGCCCAGGCCTAGGAAAAGTACGACATGAAAATATAAGAAAATATTATTTTTTATCTATATTATATATTTATAATATATCTACTATAATATATCTATAAATATACATACTTTACTTATATCTATATTAACATTCAAATTATAAAAGATTATATTTTTTTAGTAAATTATTAGAAGAAAATATAATTCACATTCTAAATATAAAATGTTTTATTTAATAAAAATATGTATTTATATTTAAAAATTCTGGGTTGGGCCGGGCCTTACAAAGCTCAAACCCGACCCTATTTTTTCTGGGGCGGGCCAAAAAATTAAAACGAACCAAATGTTTTAGTGCAAGCCCAGTTAAAATGGGCCGAGCTTTCCGAGCCTCCAGTCCGGTCAAATTGATGCCCCTATTCCAGATGGTCAGAAATACATTAATTATATAAAAGTAAAACACACACACACACAACAACCGGTTAAAGAACAAGTTAGAGTATAAGAAGAACTTAGTCAAAGTAGAAAATGAAAGTGGTAAAGTAAATGAGGAAATCAATTAAAATATGAATGCATTGGCCCTGATGGTAAAAAATCTATGAATTATTGTTGAACCACCCTTATATTTTTATCTTTTTATTTTGGTGATAACCAAACTCATATTTATCATAAAATATTTTTAATATATTTAATATATATATTTTTTCTCTTTTGAATAAAATAAAAAATATTTTTCATGATAATTTATGTCCTAAAATAAATTAATTCCTATCGCTACATAAGATTTGCACTAAAAATCTCTATCAATTTCTATTTACATTCACTTCATCGTGCATGTTTTTTTGACCAGTCGAAGTTTCACTTCGTCATATATGAAACTTCACTTCATCATACATGTTTTTTTTTATCAGTCGAAATTTTCAGTCAAAGTTTCATTTCGTCATGCGCAAGTTTCTTCTGATCAGTTGAACTCACCAATCGAAGTTCCACTTCGAATGTCAATATTATTTTTTTGACCAGTTGAAGTCTCACTTCTACTGACTACATGTATTTTGATCAGTCGAAGCTATCATCCAAAGTTTCACTTCGTCTTGCACAATTTTGTTCTACTCAATTGAAGTTACCAGTTGAAGTTCCACGTAGACTATCAGTGTTATTTTTGTGAATTAGCCGAAGTCCTACTTTGACTGACTGCATGTATTTTGATCCAATTGAATTTTCTTCTGATCTGTCAAAGTCACCAGCCGAAGTTCCACTTCGACTAAATTTGCTATTTTCTGGAACTTCAATTGAATGTGCTATTTTTGGACAAGCCGAAGTTCCACTTCGACTGCGACGTTATTTTCTGAACCAGCTAAAGTTCCACTTTGACTAACGATGTTATTTTCTGGACTAGCCGAAGTTCCACTTCGACTAACTGTGCTATTTTTGTAGACCATCCAATTGTTTCACTTCGACTAACGACCTTATTTTTCTAGACCAGCCGAAGTTCCACTTTGACTGACTACATTATTTTCTGTACCAGTTGAAGTCTCACTTCTACTGACTGCTTGATATTCTTAGCAATCGAAGTACGATTTCGACTGAGACTCTTAGTAGTCAAAGTGCAACTCCGATTGTGATTCTTTGCAGTCGAAGTTCATATCTTGACCAATCGAAATTTTAATAGAAAATTGATTAATAACTTTAATATCATTCCAATTGTTGTTGTTTACATACCAATTGATGTTTATATACTTTTAAACACATCGATTGACTTTCAAAATGTCATTGGTGCCCAATGAAAATTCAAATAATATTCAAATCCTTAATATATCCATGTTATGTGTTGTCTATCCTTTCTGGGTAGTTAAGAAGGTGTCAACATAAAAGGATGGCTAAAATAAAAGCTCGTACCTAGTACTTCTGGTTGTTAGCAAGAAACATGGCAAAAGAGGTATGGACTATCTGACAGAAGACTTCTCTAGTCTAACTCGCATTTATTGTATGCATGTCTATGATACACAACGACTGAACCTGCTACCAATAACCTTGGAAGTGTGCACCAACTAGAAGACCATCTTCTATTCCAAGGAGCCAGTAGATACAAAAATATATCCATTAGAATCGAAAGAAGAAGAAGAAAATGATGATGAAGAGGAAAAGCTCCAACGGTTATATCCCTCAACGGTCCTCTTCAGCTACTTCATAAAGAGCGAAGGCTTTGAAGATGCAAGGGGACACACATAAAGGCAACAAGAAATCTCTCAAGTGTTATGCGTTCAAGCTTCATTCCTTCCTCCCTCTCTCTGCGCTATATTATAAATTTGGGGGAGAGATTGTGAGTTTAGAGTTTGAGCTTCATTCCATCCATATTTTATGACTCTCTGTTTATTTATTATTTTCTAAAAGAAAGACTTGTGTCTAATTGTGGGACTACATACAATGTTCATCTTCGTTTGAAGAGAAGACTTGTTGTGCAAGTGTTTCCCTTGGTTAGAAGGGAAGACCAACTTGTGTTAGGTGGTGTGACTAGCAGAGGGTCTGTACTATGTGTTCTCCTTGTTGAAGGAAAGAACCACGCTGGGGTTTCTTTTAGAATGTTTGCTTCTGAGCTTGTAAAAGAAGTGGGCTTCCTTCTTGCATGAGAAAGACGAAGAAGACCAGCCGAACTTGGGTGTTATATATCCTTGGGAGGATTGTACTACGGTTAGTGAAATCCCAAGAGGTTGTTTGAGGACTGGTCGTAGGACTTTCTTTTAGAAGGACCGAATTAAGATAAATTCATTGTGTTCTTGTGTGTGATTGTTTCTTTGATTGCTTCTACACTGCTACTGTTTATCACACACAATTACATTCACTAACTAAAATTTTAAAGTGGTGATTTTGCTTTCAGATTTTTATTTATCCTATTCACCCCCTTTAGGTGTCTTGCTGCCAACTAAGTGGGCCAATAATTATATGAAACGAATAAAATGAGAAATGAGAAAAATAATTTGTTAACAACCATACAGAAGTTGTCTCTCAAATACCTCTAGTGTGGATCCCAAAAAATTAGGGACTAAAAATTAACATGTGCAAAAAAAATTAGACTGTTTAATCTAAATATTTTTGATAGGGAACTGCTGGTAAGGTCTCTTATTTGATAGGGACTTAAAATTAATTTTCCCTATTTTTCTTTCTTAACCCTATTATTTAAAAAAGAAAACCCAGAAGGCTAATAAACCGAAACCCTTATTAAAGGAGAAGGCCCTTTAAGACGTGTGCACGATGGTAGTTCGCGGCTGTGGGCGCCTCATAGTGTTCCTGCCGCTCCCGGCGCATGGAAGCGAGCGAGGGACGCCGACTACTCCAGTCTCCGGACGCTATTTCCTTCCACCCTCTGCTCCTTCCGACCTCCTCTCACCTTTTGGGAGCGGCGGGCAAAGTGCTGCGGCTGCGCTTCGCAAGCTTTCAGGCTTCAGCACGTTGAGCCGCTTCCAGCGAACCCTGTGGCTCCCTCCCACGACCTGTGGGAGCCCCCTCCATGGTCCGACGGCGGAAGCACTAGTTCCACGTCCGGCAGCTGGGCTTTACTGCAGCGGAAGGTATGGACGCCATCATCTCCACGGCCACCGAGGAGATATGCGCGGAGGGTCCTGCGGGGATCTCCATCCCGAAGCTGTGGAGGAGCTTGAGGGGCTGCCTCGCCTCCGCAGGTCTAGAGATGGATAGCAGCGTCAAGGAGGCGATATGGAGGCGCCTTCTCGCCCTCCCGATCGTCCAATTCAGCGTCCAGGGCGCGTCATTGGATCCTCGGGACCCTTCCATTCAGTCCCACGAGCAGTCGGAGAAGTTGGGGCTGAAGGTGGCGGCGGCGGATCATGTTAGGGACTGCTTCCTCGGGATTTACGATATGAAGGCTGTCAATGTCGAGATGACTCCTATGCTGAAACAGGTGCTCGAGAGGGTTGCTGTTGCCAGGTTTGTTTCAATGTTTTTCAGGATGTTATTGTGCATTTTGTAGCTAAACTAGAGCCCCTGTAATTTATGACTACGACAGTGGGGATGAACTCATGGAAGAAGTATTTCTCATGTATACCGTCGGTGCATTGGCAGGAGTGATGGGATAGCGCAGAGCCTGCTCAGCAAAGAGTTCAAAGTGAAAGAGAACAAGCTTTTCTACTTTTTGAAAAAGCTTGAATCTCAGGGCCTGATTGTGCGACAATCGACTATCCTGAGGACCAAAGAAACTGCTACTGATGCGGACGACGAGATGAAGGACGGTTCAATTGTAAATACCAATTTAGTTTACCTGTACCGCTATGCTAGGCGATTGAGTTCTTTACAAAGGCTTGAGATCGCTAAATCCGATGTATTGGGTATTGCTGGCGATGCCGATGGTAGTCATCTAGTGGGAGATCAAACTTGTGAGGAACCCTCAAAGGAGGATGTGCACGTGAAGGATTACCTTCCAGAAATGAAAGCTATCTGTGATATGCTTGACGAAGCATCTGGAAAAGTTGCGCACTTCTTTGACACAATGTCTTGCCTACTTCAGTTTCCTTGTTCACTATTCTGATTCAATTGTTGTGATCTTATTCTTCTTGAAGGTCCTTGTTGTCTCGGATATCAAACTGGCTCGCGGTTACAGGATGACAAAAGGTCATCGAACTTGGAGAAATGTAAGTCAAATGCTTAAATCAAGGACCCCTCCGCCCCCCCCCCCCCCCCCCCCCCCAAAAAAAAAAAAAAAAAAAAAGAGAGAGAGAGAGAAATGATAGAAAAATAAAAGAAAACTCTGCATACTTGGACTAAGCTAACACAATTCATTTATTGTTCATCATCAGATGTGTAACAGAATGAAAGATGCTCGCCTTGTAGAGGAGTTTCCAGCAAAAGTCCATGGCAAGGTAAATGACAATAAAATAATAATGATGACCATGGTAATATAAGATCACGTCTTGACGTGTGTTTTGCTCAGCAGGCTCGATTATGGTTGTACTTTTGTTTACACTGTTTGATAGTTTCCACAGATGTAATTTTGCCTTATTGCAGATGTAAAAGGTGTTATTTTTTTTAAATGCACCTTCTTATTTACCATTCTCTATTCTTTTTCCTTTTCTGTAATTATTATGGCTCTAGGTGAAGTTTTGTGAACTGCTTAAATAATTTCCTTAAACATAGTCTTCTTTTAGATGCTAGAAATGTTATACCTTTAGATGCTTTTACAGCATAGTCTTAATTACTTGTTGAGCTCTGTTTCTTTTCACACGCATCATTGGAAGGCCAATCAATAAGCTTCCCATATCCTATCTCCTTTTCCTCATATATATGGCCTTCTCGGTCCTGCAGAAGATGCCTTGCCAAGTGAAAAGTGGAATGCCGAACTATGTTCAAATGCTGTTGGTGGTTTTGCTTTCAAATAATCTCAAAAATTTTGGTGGGAGGGTCCCCATGAGTTTGAGATGGAAAAGAATCTTAAGATTGTCCAGGCTTCATATAAGAGAAGATAGGGAAAGATGAGAGAAGGTGATAGGAACAAGAAAGTGCCTGTGATTCTAAGTCACAATCAATTCACAGATTGAAAGACATCATTAGTTTATATACTAGGGCAACCAGTACATATGAAAAGACTAAAAACCCTTGATACATAACCAACCCAGTGGTGCATCACAATAAAATGGAAAAATGACATAATCTTAATAGAAAAAGACCTAACTACCCTCATTGTTAACACTCCCTTTCAAGCTGAGCATAGATATCTTTCATGCCTAGATTGCACAGGTTTACATTGAAATTCTCTCGAGTCTCAAGACAAGCCTCTAGTAAAAGCATCTGCCACTTGATTAATAGATGGGACAAATGGAAGACACAATTGCCCTGAATCCAATTTTTCTAGGATGAAGTGTTTGTCAACTATATTCTTTGTGCAATCATGCCGAGTTGGATTATTGGCAATGCTCATTGTTGCTATATTGGCATACTAGAGCTTTATGGGAAGTAGCACCTGCACTCCTATATTGCTCAGCAAAATTTTCAATTGCAGTAACTTTGTAACAACCCAATTCACAGCTCGATACTTTGCTTCTGCACTAGACCATGTACAAACAGTTTGCTTCTTACTTCTCCAGGTGACCAGATTACCTAGGTATGTACAATGTCCTGAAGTGGATTGTGGATCATCGTGAGAACATGCCCAATCAACATAAAAAAAAAACTTCTATACTCAACTGGTTTTTCTTACTGAACAATAGACGATTCTTGGACATGCCCTAAGATAGTGTCATAGTGACAAATCTGTTCTACTGCTTGCATGTGTGCTGTCCTAGGAGCATGCATAGACTGGCTGACAACATTGCTGACATATGTGACATTTGGTCTAGTCAGAGGCAAATATATTAGCTAGCCAACTATTCTTTGGTATCTTGTTTGATTTGCTTGTGAAATAGCATCCCCATCAAGTTCACTGAGCTTATGGTTTACCTAAATTGGTGTCTGCCAATCTACAACCCAACTTTCCATTTTCTCTAAGAAGGTCCGAAGGATGCTTCCCTCTTTTATATATGACTATTTCCTTAGGACTGCGCATCCTTAGTCATAAGAGAATACTTTGTCTTTAATTTTAAATTCCCTGGCAAGATTTTCCTTTAAGGATTCAATTTTCCAAATAATTGTCACCAGCAACTACCATGTCATCCACATATGTCAGAGTACCAACTTGTCTATATTTCCATTTCGCAGATGGGGTATGATTAACAATGCCTTGTTTGAAACCGATGTTCAGTATAGCAGCTTGAGGAGACTGCTTTAGACTATACAAAGCTCTTTCAATTTGTATTCCTACTAGTGTTAAACCTAGGTAGTGGCTGCATGTAGACTTCCTCTGTCAAACCACCATCGAGGAAGGCTTTCCTAATATCAAGTTGGTATAATTCCCAAGGAAATTGGAAAGCTCAAAATAACAAGGCCCATACTATGGACAATTTTGCAACAAGAGCAAACTTTTCTTTCTATTGAGTGCCATAAATTTGAGTAAGCCCCTTGGCGCAAGGATGTCGGTACCAGTTTTAGTATTGGTTTCGGGCGGGTCCAAAACCTATAAAACATTAAAAAATAGAGAAAAAATAAATAAAAAAACTTGAAAAAATTTAGAAAAATATAAAAATTCATCAGAATGTAAAAAAAAAAACAGTGGACATGCATTTAAGATTGAAAAAAATTGGATGAAGTGCTATATATATGTGTTTGACATGTTAATAGAATATTAGATCCATGTTAAACATTTAAACAATAAACATGGAGTGAACTTGAAGTCTTGCATTACCATAAACATTACAAACACAATAAATGCTGCAGAAATTAAGTATTTTTACCCAAACATTACAATGCACTAAGATGGATAATAGTCGGAAGAACCTTCTCCTTCATCGTATGGCTGGTGTCTTTGATACCCATAAAGAGGGTTCATATATTATATTCGGAATATTCACTATAACCAAACAAAGATGTTGCCAACTCATTCATCTCTCTTTGGTTCCCTCTCGGAGTGAATGGTTGTTGGGTTGATTGGAATCTACAATTAGAATAAGAAGAACCTTGAGTATGAGAAGAGGATGCTGGGCCATAACTACTACTGTCTGGAAGTGGTTGAAATTGGAATTTAGGTTCATAAGCCCACCCATACATTTTTGTCTCTTGTTGGCCACTTCCATAGGGACCATAACCTGAATCATGTCCGTAGTGCCTTTATGAATCATGTCCATGCTGCCCATCTGAATCATGTCCAGAGCAAGGTTTGCCGCATCAGGGAATCGGGGTGAATCAGATTTTTCTTGATCCGCCACGATTTGCCCGAATCGGGACGATTCACATGGGAATTGGTCCGGTTCCATGAGAATTGGGAGAATTGGGTTTCTTCTGATTCGATCTGATTCGGCCGAATCAGACTGATTCAATCCGCCACGTCAAACCATGGCCCAGAGTAACCTTGTCCCTGTGAACTATGTCCATAGTCACCTTGTGAATCATGTCCATAATCACCCAGTGACTATGTATATATGCCACCGCTAGTAGTAGCACTTGTAACTACACTGGGATCATCATCATCATCGTCATCATTATTCTTCTCAGAAGTATAAGAAACCAAACACCTTCTTCTAGTCTTCGACTCTTTTTTCTTTTTTGTTGGTTGGTCCATCTCTTGCATCTTTGTTAGAGTCCTTTTCCCCTTGGCATTCCTCTCACATAAATTTGCCTCATCTTCTCAATCGTTGGGTTGTCTTGAGCAGTAGAACTAACCCTCTCAGTTATATATATCTCTGATGTAGTTCTCCTTAATGATGGAGGTGACTTCACCATTCTAGGAGTGACTGACCTGCTATCTGATTTTGAGTATCGAGTTGGCTTAAGCTCAAGCTACTCCTTAGTGTCCTCAACAATCTCAGGCTGCTTTCTCTTTGATGATGGTGATGCTCTTGGTTTTTTGCTGGCACTCTGAATTCTGGATCTCTTGCCTCATCTTCATCTAATATTTCTTCTGCTCATGTTGTATCAGTAGGATAAAAAATAGGGTCATCAATCTCCTCTCGTACCTCAACCTAAGATTGTAAGGGATTATCATCATTAAATAAGGTGTCGACATCAATTTGTCCAACTGTATCATATGCATGGCGTTTCTCCCTCAACTGTTGTCTTAGCCTCATATTATTTTTCCTTAATCTCATATTATAATGGCAATTAACTAATTTCTCTAGTCGTTCTGCTTTTAGCCGATTGCGAACCTTTGAGTGTATAAGGCTGAATGTACTCCAATTCATTTCACATTGGCTGACTGATGTTGTTTGACTAAGCACCTGAATAGCAATAAAAGCCAATGCATTATTGTCCAAATCTTTGTTGTTCACCATAATCCACCAGTCATTAAAAAAAATGAACGTTAAATAGATTTAAATGAGATCAACTCATCATAATATATGTATTCATGTTGGGCACTTGATAGAAATCTTTGGCGGAGAAGGATTCATGTAGCTGACCCCAAATAATGGGATAATGCTCTAATGATGATGATGATGTTGGGCAGATATAGTATACCTGGGCCGACTCTTCCGAGTTCCGACAACATAGTGTAATTGGGAGTCAGAATATGTCCCAATCCTCATTCTATATGCATCCCTCTATAAGAAGAAAGTAATAGTTTAACATCAGTTCGCTATTCTCAAATATTCTCTCTTATTGATAAAACCCATAAAAAGAGTGAAGATCAACCTGAAGCTCGGCCTCCACCTTTTTTTTTTTTCTGGTGTCATAGATAAACGACCAATGACATTTAAAGTGCCTTGAAGTACCTCGCCATCAACATGTGCATTGTCACCATACATCAATCGAGGATTGAGAAAATGACCTGCATTTATGTATAATTAAGTGCATGTAAGATATAGAATACGCCAATATGAAATAGATAATGAAATGATGCATCACTCACCAGCTGTATGCAAATCGTGATGTAAAGTGTTCTCCCATTTGTGATAAATAATTTTCCAACACTTCTTATAGTCTTTTGGGAGGGACTGTCACAACTCCAACTTTGCACGGTCCGTGGCCTCGTACAAAAATCCCACGCCATTCTTATCATCGCCATCTACCATTCTAATCACCTTCACAAGAGTGACAACTTTCAAATAATGTGAAACCCTCTCCCAGAATTCTGTCTTCTATAACATGACAACAATCCAAATAATCCATTTGACTTTCAACATTGTTTTTGTCTATATACTCCTGCAGGGTCTTGTGATACATGAAAGTCTTCAGCTCATTCTTAAATTTATGCAATGACTCCAAAGATATGAAATTAGAAGCAAATCTTGTGACAATGTCTTGGACTCCACTTGCTAACTCCTTGAACATGTTAAGAATCCTGGGATGACCATATATGTACTGTGTCACCAGTTGTGCCCGTTCAATTGTGATATTCACATTTTTATCCTTGCCAATATCCTCAAATATCAGGTCAAGACAATATGCTGCACATGGAAGCCATACAAGTGCTTTCTTTTTTGCATCAACTTTTTGCCTGCAACCTTGTAACTGGCTTCATTACCTGTACAACATTTTCCTCTTTAATTTCTGCTACCATGTCATCCATTAAATGAAACAAGTAGTTTGCATTCTTCTCATAGTTTGATGCATCAATAAATTTAACGAATATTGTACCTTCGATGCAATAAACAAGAAAGTTAATCGTGGACTTTTTCGTAGTATTAGTCCAACCATCACACATAATAGTGCAACGCCTCTCCATCCATATATGCTTGAAGCTTTCAACCCACTGATTGAGCTCCTCAACCTCTCTCTCGTGGTCACACTTGTATATGTCATGATGTGACAAAGCCTTGAAATCAGGCCCAACTTCTGCTATAACATCAATCATAGACTGAAAATATTCTGATTCAGTTGCATGGGCAGACACACCTACATGAAAGAACCACTTGCAAATGCTTTTAAATGCATACCCTGCAGATTTTACTGATTTCTTGACACCTCTCAATGCCTGCTTGATTTTGGGTTATGGTGAACTCTGCCTTCTAAATATATAACTATCCATGGGGCCTGCTCTCTGCGGGGCTACGCCTATGCTGCCTCTACTGCCTGATCCTCCTGCATGTGCTTGTCCCCTCAATCGAGTTGCACGCTCACGCTTTACTGCCTCTATTAGCTTAAGATCTGAATCCTCAAAGCCGGGCTCATCATCATCATCCCTTCTAACCCTTCTACTCAATCTGCCTGAAAGCTCCTCACTAATTTTAGCTTCATTTTCAGCCGTTCTTTGTCTACTCTCTCTCTAGCCCAAAAGACACTGACACATTTTCTCCCTTACCTCTTGGGGAGTTATGTCACATTGCTTTACCTCTCCTCTTACCCTTGCCAGATATTGTTTGCCTCTAGTAATTCCTCTATGAATCTCTTTCCCACAATAATTGCATTTTACTTTCCTCTATGAATCTCTTTCCCACATTGCTTTACCTCTCCTCTTACCCTTGCCAGATATTGTTTGCCTCTAGTAATTCCTCTATGAATCTCTTTCCCACAATAATTGCATTTTACTTTCCTCTAAGGTGAGATGATCCCACCTCGGATCGTCCTATCCCTAGCTCTATTCTCCTCTAGCCATGGTCCGACAATAACAAAATTAAACATAAAAAGTTGTAAGTAGAATGGAAAATACAACCAAACATTTTCTCACCTGAAAAATTGCAATGAAGCTTAATTAAGCTTCAATAGACCTTTTTGTTTGGTTTATCTAAATTCCAACATTCATTAAGTTTCAATAGACCTTAAACACACCTAATTACACAAAAGTCCCAATTTCTAATACCTAATTATGACCTAATTAAGGAATTTATCCTAATGACATGACATGACATGAAATGCAATTAGTAGCATGCTTGAAACTTAAAAACAGTCAATGAAGTTTAATTAAGCTTTATTGACCATAAACATACCTAATTACAAAAAACCCTCAGTTTCTAATACCTAATTATGACCTAATTATGGAATTTACCCTAATTACACAACATGAAATGCAATTAGCAGCATACTTGAACCCTAAAATAGTCAATGAAACTTAATTAAGCTCCAATTGACTCTAGACATACCTAATTACAAAAAAGCCCCAATTTCTAATGCCTAATTGTGACCTAATTAGGGATTTATCCTAATCACACAACATGAAATGCAATTAGCAGTATGCTTGAACCCTAAAACAGTCAATGAAGCTTAATGAAACTTCAATGGACCCTACACATACCTAATTACACAGAAGCCCCAATTTCTAATACCTAATTATGACCTAATTAGGGAATTTTCCCTAATTACACAACATGAAATGCAATTAACAACATGTTAGAACCGTAAAACAGTCAGTGAAGCTTAATTAAGCTTCTATTGGCCTTAACCACATCTAATTGCACAAAAGCCCCAAATTTAAGGGACTAATTAGGTCCTAATTTGGGGTTTTATTCTAAACCATGCATAAAAGACTTGTACGTCCAAACCTGTTACATAAACTCTATAGAAGAAAGCATAAAAACCAAAGTAGTTACAAGATTCTTCAAGTTTCTGCAGTGCGAACAGCAAGAACGAGCGGCGGCGACGGCGAGAAGATCTTCTCCGGCAGTAAAAACAGTTACCCCAAGCTCCCCACAGCCCTCCCCAGCCCTCCTCCACCTCCCCACTCCCAAAACCTACTAGTTTCTTTCCGAATGGAAGATTGACAAGGTCCCAAGTGCCTTTTCTTCTTAATGTCTCCATTTCTTCCTTTCTTGCCTTCAACCACTTAGGATCCCTTGCAACTTCTAAGAAAGAAGATGGCAAGAAAGAACTAGAAAGAGATGAAAAAATATCTCTGAAATGAAGGAGAAATATGAGAATAGCATATCTTTATATGGGATGTTTGCTTCATTCTCTCTCATCTTTCCTCAAGGCAATAGGCTGATCAAGGTCAAGAGCTTTCGTAGAGTCGTTTTCAGCTTTATGATTAGGAGGACTTGAAGATTCAATGCCCTCGTGAGAGTGTTCTTTAGCTGGGGACTTTTCACCTCCAGTCTTGTTTTTGTTCCAGTTCCCTGGCCGGTTATGGACAAAACCAGCTGGTGCCAGGAACCAGCCACCTGAACTATTTTGTGGGTGGTTCTGGCTCAAACTGGCTGCGTTTTGAAACCATAGTGACAAGGCTAATCTTTTTTGCTGAGATGCATATTTTTGAAGTGGGTGATAGGTTTTTATTGTCTGCAATCAATGAACTGAAAATAAATCTTCTAATTTAGCATGATGATCATTGTGGACCCCTGCCGTCCAGTTTCCATGGCTACTGCTGCCCTAGTTCATGTTCTTTTTGAACAACAGAATAGCAGACTGACTCCTACTTTAACCTCATGATCTTCATGTTTTTTTTTTGGTTGATTTTGTATAATTATTTGTTGTCCTGATTGATGTATGTATGCAGTTGACTATGAAAGGGAACAGGATAATTTTTTAATATTGAAATGTGGTATTTGGGGGGGGGGAGTGGTTGATCATTAACTAGTTTAGTTTGCTGTTTGATGTAAGGGATCTTTTAGTTTCTAGTCCCTACAAGCTTTCTCATTTAAGAAAAATCTTAACTTAGTTTGCTGTTGAACGGATAGGTACTTGAGCTTGTTCTCAAAAGTTTTGCATTTTTGAAAGGAACCTCATACCCTGTGTATTCAGCTTTGACTCCAAGAGATGATTTCTAACTTCAAACAGTTTAACCAGATGGACTAACTTTAAAAACATAATATTTCTCGGAGTCAAGGCTAGAGAGATGAGTGTTTGTGACTTTTAAACAGTTGTTAACTAGATGGGCTAACTTCTAACAAACATAATTTTTCTTGGAGTTGGAGAGAGAATGAATATTCCTAAGTTTCAAACAGTTTAATCAGATGTACTAATTTTTTAAAAATCATATTTCTTGGAGTCAAGGCTAGAGAGATGTGTGTTTGTAATTTTCAAACAGTTGTTAACCAGGTTTAGTTGTGAAAACATCATTTTCACACGTGTACCGTTGCCCTAACTCGGCGCTGGTTAAAAGATGCGACCAAATCTTAGTGGATGCCAGGAAAAGAGCTAGGGGAAGGCCTAAAATGAAATGGTGCGATGTTATTAGGAAGGACTTAGACTTCTTAAGTTTAAACATAAATATAGCACTTGATAGAAATCTTTGGCGAAAATGGATTCATGTAGCAGACCCCAAATAATGGGATACGGCTCTGATGATGATGATGATGATGATGTTAACCGGTGGGCTAACTTCTAACAAACAGGGTTTGGCGCATCGGCGATTCGGGCCGAATCGGGTTTTGCCTGATTCGGTTCGATTCGCCCGAATCGAACCGATTCAGTTCGATTCGCATGGATTCGGCCAGAAACATGGTTTCTGGCCCATTTCTTGGCCGATTCCCTTGAATTTGGCCTTTTTTTGAATAATTGTCTGGTTTAGGCCTCTTGTAAATGTGTTTCATCATATTCGATGAGATTTATATCATGTAATTGCTATACAAACATTTATTTTCAATCAAAAAAAACATTAGAAGAGTGAAAACAAATTGAAACTCATTAATAGAAAGATATTTACATTGCACAAAGTGAATACAACTATCAAACTCTAAATTCCAATACACAATACAATAACTTACTCTAATATCCCCAATGCCCTTGCTGATATGGATCATATGCATTCCATTGGGATTGGATAGGCACGGACTCTGACTCATCTGACTCTGAGGGAAGCTCTCCAATAAGGTGATGACCTTTTGTTCGAGACACAAAACTACGATACTCATCCCATGTCATCATGGTATGGTATCTTTGTCGAAACTGACTTAGATAATGGTCCCACACCTGGCTGCTGGGACGGACTACATTCAGTTGTGCCATCTATACATCCTCCAAAGGAGCAAAAACTGGAACTGGAACAGGAATAGAAAATGCAGGAGGAGGATACATATATGGAGATGGACCAAGGTAGCCTGCTGTGGCAGTGTACCCACTGTACGGTCCGTACCCACTAGAGTAGTCTGTGCTAGTGGACTCGGGGTGATAGCTATGGTCGCCATAGGATCCAACAGACTCTTGTGTACTCATCCTCTCAAAGTCTGATATCATAGTGTCATAGCTATGGGAATCCACTGGTGAACCTCTTGCTTGACTGCCAGGTCTAACCTTCTGCCTTCTATTGTACCACATTGGGGCACCATGACTAGTATCTTGGGTTGCACCCCGAAAAAATTGCTCCTCTGTGAATGCCATCCCACCACCTCCTCCTCCCTGACCACTGTCACCATCTCCTCCTCCCTGACCATCGTCACCACCTCCACCGTTACCACCACCGTCACCTCCAGCATCTGAAGAAGAACCACCTGCAAATGCAATATGATTTTAAGATAGGTTAGCATAAATACAAATATATTTGAGGTAATGTGCAATACAAAATGATGACCTATCAGTAGTCATCGAATCATGGGAGGCGCTATTGGGCAATCGGGGTGAATCTAACGGAGACGGTGTGTCATCCTCTGCATTTGGATCCAAAGTCTCTGCATCGGCAATGTCAAGTGGATCTTCAACAAGGGTAGCACCTTTCTTGCCTTTCTTGGATCCCCAACCAGAAAATCAACTCTTCTTTTTTTGTACTGGGGGAGGAGGTGGCTCTCGTATAACAACTCCTTTAGTTGGTCGGGACTCTGTTGCACTAGTTTTTTTTCGGCGGGATTCTTGAGCTATTTGTTTCCTTTTGCCAATTGAGATGATGTAGGAGCCCTTGTAGATTGTGAGGGAGGGGCATCCTGGGTAGATGACCCTCTCCTTCTAGATTGTGTGCGGGGGAGGCCTTCCATTAACCTCGCAAAATGATCATCATCACCATGTCCTCCACCTGCAATAGCCCCCAACATGATACATTAGCACAAATGCAATTGATAAAATATGTAAGATGAAAGAAAGAAATTACTCTCCCACCTATAGTACGCTCAACATGCTTTAGTTCTATGTCCCCAAGAAGATCCACCTCAGCCTCTGGTTTCATCTCATAACGAGGGGAGTATGGCTGTCCCACATTCCTACGATCTCCCTCCTCATCTGCTGTTGCTTCTGCTACTGCCCTTGCCAGGAAAGTGTTAGGGCGAGGTGGATCTTCAGGATCATCTGCCTCCTCATCTAACTCATACTCCCCCCGCTCTGTTGTTGTTCGTGCAACCCATGCAACCATTGGGTCTTGTTCATCCCGTAGGAACCCAATGTCAACAGGATCCCACTCTACGTCCCCACGTTGTTTTGGATCTTTTGTTAGATGTTTGACCCTCAACCTCATATTGTAGTGGACGTACACCAATTGGTCCAAGTGCCTATATGACAATCGATTCCGCACTTTGGTGTGGATCAATGCAAACGTACTCCAGTTCCTCTCACATCCACTAGATGAGGAAGTCTGCGATAAGATCTTCACTGCAACTTTTCTCAATGTTAGCGCAGTATGCCCAAAGTTGAACCACCAATCAACTGCAACCAAATTCAATTAAGTCAATCAGTCCTCAACCATCAAGTTGCAATGACAAGAAATGAAAGGGGAAGCATATTACCGCCCTCTACACGCTCTCGACCAGCAATGGCAGATGGCTCAGCAAAGCCCCCAATAGCCTCCCGAAAGCTCTTCATCTGCATTTATTAAATTGATCATCATACATATGAAATTCAAGTATTCGTTTGGATGGAAGTTGATAATCCTATACTTGCCTCATCAATGGCATCTGCCGCTTGCACAGGACTTCTTGACAATCTTTCGACAACCCTTGTAAAAGCAGCCGTCAAGTCATCCTCATATGCCAGCTCGTGTGTGTAATGGTATGCAGGGTAGAGATAATATGCTGCAATTGACGTATAAAATATCAATGGTTGTAAAATACATTAATACTTAGTGCATTACAAAAATATCATCAGTTTCCTTACCTGCCATATGTAGATCTCTACTCATCTGCCGGTCCCATCTATCCTCAACAACATCCAAGACCAAGTGTGCATGCCGAGGTAAGACTTCACAGATCTTCTTCTTCGCGGCTTCAAGCTTTGCGTACACCAATCCTATAGAAGGTCTCCTATCCCCATCAACCACCCTCAACACATCATATAGAGGTTCAATGATCTGAACAAGCTTGAACACCCGATCCCAAAAATTTGAGCTGTTGATGATGCCTTCCACCTCTTTTCCGTCCTATGTTCCAGCAAAATTGCTTTGCAACCATTTATCACCCCTGAACATGCGTTTCAATCCATCCTTGTGCTTCAATAGGCTTTGTAATGCCACAAAATTTGTTGCAAAGCGGGTGACAGCCGGCCTCAACAACTCTCCACCAGTGGACTCTCTCATCCACGCCAACACAAGATGATGATTGTAGATGAAACGTGTAATCTTCTGCCCTGCATCCACGACCATTTTCACGGGTTGTAGTGACCCAATCTCTTTAAGCATCAAATCAACACAGTGGGCAGCACATGGGGTCCAGTAAAGATGAGGATAAATCTTCATCAACTCCTCCCCTGCTTTTTTGTACGCAGATCCATTATCCGTCACCACCTGCACAATGTATTGCTCACCAATCTCCTCAACAACCTCCCGCATCAAACTCAAAATGTATTCATAGTTCTGTATTCTATCGGATGCGTCAACAGATTTGTGATAGAAGACTTGTCTATCACAATACACGAGGAAGTTGATGAGGCTGCTCCTGGTGATGCCCGACCAACCATCGCACATCAAGGTGACACCATACTTCTCCCATTTCTTCTTAAAACTGTCAATATAAGACTTGATCTCATTAACTTCCTTCTGAAGATATTTCCCAGCCAAGTTCCTAGCTGTAGGAGGCTGCACATGTAGCCCTCCACGTTGAACCTCCTATATAGCAGTTTTGTAATAAGGACTGTTTGCTGCATTGAATGGTAACTCTGTATGGTGCCACCACTTTGCAATTGCTCGACCCACCTTGTATTTCGGCCCCTGCTGGTTGTATGCATCCTCAATCCTAGTCTGCTTGCCATGCTCCCTAGGATACACATAAGGGTCCACGTCCTCTATTTGCACACCTGTGGGTCTCTTGCTATGCCGTCCTTGTTCTGGTAGTTGTGTTTGTGTGGGAGGGGGCCGAGTGAGATAATCCCCCACATTTGAAAATCGACAGGACTGAGTTCCGCCGGCGCCCCCTACTGCTGAGCCACTGCCACTGCCACTGCCAACCTCATGCTGAGCTCCATGAAAACTCACTCTGTGGGCTGTCCTTTGATCACCTTCCCATGCCTCGGCCCTGCTCTGTGCTCTGGCTTGCCTTTCCTACACATCAGGATTAGGCACATATTCTGCATACATTTCTACTTCATCCTCAATGTCTTCATCTCGTTCCCTTCCTGATATAATCCTCTCTTGCATCTCCTTATCCGCCCTCTTTCTTGCTGTCTCTGCTCGAACATGTTTAAGGTGTTCAATCATAAGCTTCTTCACTTCTCTTGGCACCATTTTACACCCCTGCACGTCATGGTAGCTGGCTAGTCGACCACCAGCAAGGTGCTTCTTCAAACGGGAGACCCCACCTCCTTGTCCCGTAAAGCCACAATAATTGCACTTGAAGTTGTGCCTATTTTCCAACATGACGCCATGCTGCCACCCAATATCATCAGAGCCCCTTTTTGGTGCCATCTACAAGGACAAAAATAATATAATAAATTAACAGTAAATTAATTTAAATTTCAGAATTTTAACACTAAAAGAAAGTGTTCTTACTTCTTATATGATAATTTTTTTTATATACATGAATCACATGATCACAGAAATCCATTCACACCTCCATATACATTTTCTGTAATTTCAAGTTTTATTAATTTTTAAAATAATTATTAATAATGCGAGAACATAAATTAATTCTAATTCAACTTCTTATGGAATCAACTTCTAACCATGATATAGAAGTTATACAACACATTCCTATCAATTTTTGGTTGTTCAAATTTTTTTAAGATTTTTAATTTTTTTTTTCTTCAGAAAATCAGATTTTAGAGAAAATCTTCAAATCTACATGAAAAACTTGTAGATCTTGATGAGAATTGGTTGCAAGTGTACACCAATCACTTGCAACATCATTTCCTAACAAGATCTAAGCCATACACCAAGAAAAAAACAGAAAAATGAAGGAATATGGTGGTTACCTTCAAACCCCTGTAGAAACTCCAAAAGACCGTGAAGAACAAGGCTTGAATGCCTCCAAATCCACCTCCAAATGGATGCAAACTCACGTAGGAAGCCTCCACTTGTGGACTGGCATGCAAATCTAGGGTTTTTTCTTGGAAAAAACTGAAAACGGGGGGGGGGGGGGGGGAGAAAGGGGGCTGCGGCCTGCTGCACTGCGAATCGGGACTGTACAGTCCCTTTCACAGCGCATCGGCCGAATCGAACCCGATGCGCCAGTATCGGATCGGATCGTGGCGCATCGGGGTCGATCCGCCTGTTTAAAGAGGATCCGGCGCATCGACCCGAACCACGCATCGGATCTTTTGTGATCCGATGCGATTCGCCCGTATCGGGCCGATGCGCCACGATCCGCCAAACCCTGCTAACAAATATCATGTTTCTTGGAGAGAGTGAGAAAGAGTATTCCTAAATCCTAACTAACAGTTGTTAACCAGATGGGCTAACTTCTAAAAAACATCAAGTTTCTCAGAATCAAGGCTAATTATGTAAGTTACATGAATTTCTTTTCCTCCTAAATTTGATAATTTGCCTGGGCTAAAAGCTAAAAGGCCCTCAATGGAAACAAAGTACTATTTGTGTAATCACTAGCTATTTTGTCTTGATTAGTTTGAAACATCTCTCTGGCTACGATTGTACAATTGTGTCATGCTAAGTTTTCTGCTTCTTTTTGTCAAGTGGTGCATTTTGCTGAATGGGATCAAGTTGTATTTCTGTCCAAGCATTTCTTACCGCAAGAGTACACTTGACATACATATATTAAGGTCAAATTTGTTCATCAACCTGCATTTGTATTTTGAAGTGCAAACCAGATGGACTAACTTTAAAAACATCATATTTCTTGGAGTCAAGGATAGAGAGATGAGTGTTTGTAATTTTTAAACAGTTGTTAACCAGGTAGGCTAATTTCTAACAAACATCATGTTTCTTGGAGAGAGTATGAGTATTCCTAACTAACAGTTGTTAACCAGATGTACTAACTTCTAAAAAACATCAAGTTTCTCAGAATCAAGCCTAAATATGTAAGTTACATGAATTTCTTCTCCTCCTAAATTTGATAATTTGCATGGACTAAAAGCTAAAAGGCCCTCAAATGAAACAAAGTACTATTTGTGTAATCACCGCTATTGTGTCCTGATTAGTTTGGAACATCTCTCTGGCTACGATTGTACAATTGTGTCATGCTAAGTTTTCTGCTTCTTTTTGGCACGTGGTGCATTTTGCTGAATGGGATCAAGTTACATTTGTGTCCAAGCATTTCTTACCACAATGGTACACTTGACATACATATATTAAGGTCAAATTTGTTCATCAACCTGCATTTGTATTTTGAACTTTGAAGTGCAGCTGTCATGTATCCAGGTCAGGATTTACTTTTGTCAATAAATTTAGCAAACATTTTGTTTTGCAGTTATTCATCTACTATATGGAAGCACTGCTGTACACTCAATAGTTATTAGGTCCTGTAATCCTTTTCATTTTGTTCTGAGATGATCTATCTTTTACAAGTTTCTGTTTATTGGAAAAGAATGTAAACATCAATAAAAAAGCTATTTTAATTGTCTAGGTTAGTTAATTTTTGCAAACTGCAGGTTGTCAAGTGTTTACGCTTGTTGAAAACCTTCAATCCAAAAGATTTTCAGTCCAAGGCCTCTAAGTATGGATATGAAGGAGATCATTCTGAACCTCTTCTGAGGTGCGGTAGAAGAGGACAAGTTACTGATCAGATTGTGGAACTTCCTATTGAGCACCGTATCTTTGATATGATTGCCAATGAAGGGACAAAAGGAATAACTATATCTGAGGTAGGAAATTTTGAAGCCATTCGATCTGTTCTATTGTATTCAAGTTTCTTGGCTTGTGTGAGGCATAAAGGGAGACCTGAGAGAATGAAATGACGCAGCATAATTGGTTTATATAACTGAATCTTTGATACTTATTACCTTCTTAATAATCGGAAATACTTCATGAGTAATGAGGACCATCAATATTCTATCTATGGGATATGGGCATCACTTTTGACTAATTGAGAAAAAAAGCCATGATTTAGACCGGATTATTCTGCATGGGTAGTGACACAATGGAAGCATAAACAGAAGATGTGGATTGTACCACTAATTGTATTGCATAAATAGAAAGCTACAAGTAGAAGTGAAGAGAGGACTTTCCTCCTCCACCTGAAGCTAAAAAGATAACCCAGGATAAATTATAATGCTTTGATGGTCCACTTCCGGAATAATAATAAAGAGAAATCAAAGTTCAAACGAAAATAGTATCAATGTATTTAATTTCCATGAAAAGTCTATCTTTGCTCTCCCTCCAAGTATTGGAGCATATGGTATGTTACAGCAGCTTCACGCTGACCGTGCATTGAAACAATAAAATTTTCATATCTTCACCATTGTGCCATTCTGGCCAGGAAAAGAACATTGGACATCACACCGAGGTAGCCCTTTCCTTCTGTATACTTTACTAAGTATCCTCCTTTGTGCCAATGACATAAAAAGCCTTTACCTTAAGGGGTGTCTTCATTTTTCTTGGAAGGTGAGCAATGGTCACTATTCATTAAGGAGAAAGAAAATATAGAGAGAAGAGGAAGGCTTTACCAATATATAGAGGCAATCCAACACACATTGCATTCAAAAGCAACCCCACCCCCCTTTGCAATAGAAGACTCCCAAACCAATTACAAAATGAGTCTTTTCCAATTGTACATTTTACTCTTCAGAAAAGAGTCCCCAATATCTGCAGAAATGCCATTATTTAGTGAAATGGATGCAACTTTTAATAGCTTAAACTGGTTTCTAAATTCTCCTTTGAATATTCTTTTGTTCCTTTCCTTCCAAATTGCCCAAAGAAAGGCACACACAGATCATGTCTCATCTGTGCCTTCACTTTGCATACAGCTTGTAGCACTCAAATTGTCTATTAAGTTTGCATGACATCTCTGCTGATTTCTGATGTGTATAAACATGGTTCAGCTTTTGTTATTTCTGATGTGTATATCCATGGTTCAGTTTTTATTACTTTGCAAATAAGAATAAACTCCCCACAATGGTCTAATAGGAATACCATCTTTCTATTGTATGAAGGTTAGTAGAAGGCTTGGGCTGAACAACAAGAAGACTGAAGCTCGAATATATGACATGTGCTGGAGGATGCCAAAAAGATTCCCGATGCATATGCAGTTTGAAAGCTATAACAGAACAAAGATATATAGAGTATGGACTCTTGAAAACTTTGGGCGCTACTCATCTCATGTGGCTTCTAGCAACTGCGAAAATAATGTAGACAGTAATGCTTCTGAACAGTGTGTGATGGATTTAGTTTTATATGATCAATCTTCTAGAAACCTGCTCTCAGGTATTAGCCTCCAAGAATTGCACCATGAGCAAATAGATGGTGTTCAAGTTGGATCTGCACTTCCTGATCCTAATGTTTCCCAGTTCCCTGCTGAAGAGGGTAAAAGTGTAGTTCTGGTTGCAGATCCACAGTTTCAAGTTCCTGTTTCAGCTGAGGATGCTGTTTCATCAGAAAGGTCACTTTCAGTGTTATCATCATCAAAGGGCCATTCCTCCCAGAAGTCTCCGTCAGCTGCCACCATGGACAGTGCTCATAGAGAGCAAAGGATTCTTTCAAAATTAAAGGTAGTGTTAGTGCCAAATGCACCGGCAATTACTGTTGTTTCTGTTTCAAACAGATTTTCAAATCATTTTCCCTCCACTTGTGCTTTTGTTAGAGATTGTGCCCTTCTTCCATCATGTTGCTTCTTGTCATAGTTCCAGAAATGGGATCATGAAACTGGTTGACTTGGCTGGTTATCTATTAAACTTATATCTCCACACAGTTTCCTCTTAGTAGAGTGGTCCACTAGTCTTGTGATTCCTCATTCTCTGCCTCCTATTTTAACCTCTGTTAGGGCCTTCTTCCTTTCTGTGTCATAATCCATGCATTTCTTTTCTAATGTCAAGGTCTTCAGGTTGAGATTTCTTTCACTATATTTCTCCTTGCGGGGGTAAAGCTGATTATATAGCTTTATTAGGGTATATTTTTCTGTATACACTAACAGAAATTGGGATTAGCAAGCAGCTCAAACATGACAGTGTACTTCTAGTTTGAGCTTTCTTCCCCTCTCTATGTCAGGTTCAAGGTTCTCTGTTCCGAAAGGTTGTGAATGATCTAATAGATCCACTTAAGAACAATTGGCTTTGACAAATTATTTGTGGAATAGGTATCATGTTCAATTGCAATCCTTGCACATATTAAAGGGTCAAAGTAGGTGCATGATCAATAACTTAATTTTGGACGAGATGCATCTGTTTTGAAAAGGGAAGAAGGGAATTCTGTGTGCCTGTAGCTTAAGTTATGTTAAAAGTTTTTATTTGGTCCCTTGGGGTGGGAGAGGTGTCGACTTTCCCTGTGGGCATAAATGCAGGGTGGATAGTGACCCGGGGTTCACTTGGGTTCCGATCTCACGGGCTTCATTGGGCGGGGTGTGGGGTGCACTTTCCGAGAGATGGTTGGCCTCATCATTGCTCGGTCTACCACTTGGGCTTGATCCTGCTGGGCTGGGTGGGGTGTGTTTACTTTTGGTATTCAAGGAAAGAAGTTATCATTTGATACAGTTCTACTCTGCTGTTAATCTTATAAGTATGTTCTTGTCAATAAACTATAAAAGGTACTAATATATGGATATCTTGCTTCTATTGTGCTGTCCCATTAGTTTTTGTTAGCTTAATATATTTGATTTTCTTCTGTACAGAATGAGAAGTTCTTGTTGATAGCTGAGCTATATAAATGGCTTGAGGGCCTTCAGAATGACAAGCGGACAACCATGGCTAGGAAAACCTTGACTCGTTCTTTACGACATCTCCAACAAGAAGGCCATTGTAAATGTATTCAAGTCAGTGTTCCTGCTCTGACAAACTGTAAGCGCAGCCGTGCCACAGAGGTGATTCTGCATCCATCGGTTGAGAATTTGACCTCAGAGCTTCTGGGCCAAATTCACAAAAGATTGAGAGACTTTGACATGCAGAATCGTGGACAAGGACTAAGTCGGTCAAGAACTGAGGGGCAAGATGTTACTGAATTAGAAAATGTGAAGAGACATGGTAATCATGGAGTTTCTGATGTCCAGTCTGGAAAGATAGAGATTATGCGTAAGAATGGTTATGTCTGTGCAAGAATGGTTCGTGCAAAGCTTTTGCATAACTTCTTGTGGAGTTATATTAGTGGTTTGCCTGATTGGGAGGATGCTTTCTCAAATGGTGAACATGACTGCCGTTTAAAGAGTCCTTATAGTATGCTTAAAACATTTTCAGTGAGCTCAGCAATAGAGTGTATGCCACTTCAATTGTTTTTACAGGTTGTTGGGTCTGAAAAGAAGATTGAGAATTTGGTAGAGAGGTGCAAGCTTGGCATGAGACTTTCTGATCTTCCGGCCAACGAATATAAGAGCTTGATGGACACTTTGGCAACTGGACGGTTATCTCGTGTGATTGATGTTTTATTTCGATTGAAGGTAGCATTATCAGTCTGAATTTTCTGCTGTACTCTGACATATCAACTTTCTTGCTGTATCCAAAGAATGTGCTACTAATTACTGTTATTTATGGCCATTTTCAAAACGACTTTTAAGGGGACATGATCATGGAAGGCAAAATTGCCAGGATCGACCCAGAATCGGTCGATCTTGGATCGGATCGAGGGCTATGGATCCGATTATGGGGGGGAAGTCCCTGAATCGGCAAACTTCCAGTTGGATCGGCCAGAATCGAGTTGGATCGACTGGATCAAGCAAGGATCGACCGATTCCAGACTGATCCAGGCCGATCTAGACTGATCTAGGTCGATTCCCTCAGGCTACCTTCAGGATCCTCTTCAGGCAGGGTTGTCAGGATCCCCATATTTACCTGAATATCATTTAAGTAAATGTTAGTATTTGTAGTTTCATTTACTTAAGATATTACATGTAAATAAAGAAGTACCCCCCATTTGAATCTAATAAAAATATCAAAAAAATCATATCTCTTACCAATAAAAAGTCAACTCTCCTATCGAAGAAGAAAATCGCGATTTTGGTGATTTTAGCGAAATGCTAATTTTCTAATCTCTCGTAATTAGCTTATCTAAAAATTTGATAATTCAAATAAACCACATGGAATACTAAAAATTCAAAGTCCGGTAAAAAAAGTCAAACGTGCATGTGACTTCTTCAATAGAGCCACTCTCCTACTGACATCACTTAATCTGCTTGAGACCTCTCAGGATTGGTCAAACTTAAGTTATCATCATCCAAACTCTCAGAATTTGGTCAAATTGAGCTACCATCACCCAACTCATGACACTCATGATTTTGGTGATGATAGCTTAGTTTGACCAAATCATAAGAGGTCTCAAGTAGACTTAGTGCTGTCAGTAGGAGAGCGGCTTCTTGGAGAAGTCATATGCATGTTTGATTTTTTTTTTGTTGGACTTTAGATTTTTAGTATTTTATTAGACTTATTTGAATTATAAAATTTTAAATATGTCAAATTATGAGAGATTAGAAAGTTGCTACTTTGATAAAATCACAAAAATTGCGATTTTCTTCTTGGATGAGAGAGTTGACTTTTTATTAGTAAGAGATGTGATTTTTTTGATATTTTTATTGGATTCAAATGGGGGATATTTCCTTATTTACATGTAATATCTTAAATAAATGAAACTACAAATTTTAACATTTACTTAAATGGTATTCAGGCCAATAATACACTAAGTCTTTAATATTTTATACTTTTCTTGTATTATTATAGTAGTAATAATACACAAAATCTTATGTTTCATATATTATGAATGCATGTATGATTGGTTTTTTATGCAAATATTAGTTCTTTCAATTTATCAGATTTTCCCTCATTTTTGCTGTTTTTTTTCTGTTTTTTCCTGAATTTTTTTCCAAAAAAACCATTTTATAAACTGGCCGATCCAGGATCGGCCAGACTTCCCTTGGATCCATGGGATCTTGTGATCCGATCCGATCCAGGATCAGATCGAGCCTGGTCGATCCCGATCCCGATTCTGATCCTGCCTTCCATGGACATGATCGGCTGTTTTTTCTTCAAAAACCTTTAACATACTTGCAGGCATTGCTCTTGAATCTTGAACTCATGATATTCATTGTGCATTTTTTGGGTGATTTTTAGAATAAGTAGTACATCTTTATCTGATAAAATTGTTGTCTACCACACATCAGCTCTTAGATCCTTTTTGTTGGTTTTGAGGAATATATTAGTACAAATCAAGATTAGTAGGTTGTGATTATTGAGGAGGTGCAGAAAATTTAGTATTTCATGGTCCTAAGTTTCGGCTTTTCGAGTCAAATGGATCATCCATTTGTTGTGTGATCAGAGGAGTCTCTCCCCTATCATCTGATTTTACCAGCTCTAGACTCTACGTAGTTTATAAAAACGGTGCTTCAATACACTTTCTTTCGGGAAAAATGATAATACTCAGAAACATGAATGCAATGTTTCCACGGTATGAGCGAAAAAAGATGTGCATAATCTCATGAGTTTATGTTTCCTTTTATCCAGGTTGAAAGAACCGACTGTTAAATAGGTTGTTGGTTTGCTGGGCTGGCTAGACAGACCATTGGTGGCTGGATAAATTTTGAGCCAGTCGCTGACCCATTTTTGACACATTGACAAAAGTGTTGGAATGGGGAATCCTGGATGATAAACTTTGGCCTTGCCTCCTTAACTGGTCCTGCCAGGCCTAATGGGTTTCAGGACCTTCCGAAAGAAACAAAATGTGGAGGTTGAGGTTGCACTCCCTGTATCCAGTTGTTAATTGATGTTTACAGTGAATAAATGAGGCCTAGTTTTCCCCCTTTCCCATCTTCTTGATGTTTGCAGTGAATAAATGAAGTTTCAAGAGGATACTTCCTCTGACATACATGAAGACTAGGCAAAAATCTCAAACTTTCAACCCAAATCCTTCTTGGGTTTTGCCGATTTCTGCAACATTATCACCTGTGATAATCAAATCGTCAAGACATCGACATACACAAGAAGCACCACAACTTTGCTGTCCTGCCACTTTGTAAAATGGGTAAGATCAGAGTTGCCTTGGGAATATCCAAAACACACCATTGTAGTTTGAAAGTGCTCAAAGATCTCTTTAAGCCATGCAATGCCTTACATGACACCCTCTCCTCCTTGCCACAAGTGCAGAGGGCACTTCATATAAACCTCTTCAGCTAGATCCCCATTAAGAAGGCATTTTTAACATCAAGCTGATGGAGGTCTCAAGGAAACTAAGCAACAATGGAAATGATCACATGCATAGGCTTCAATTTAGCCACAGGTGTAAAAGTTATTTTCAAGAAAATCAACACCATAGGTTTGAGTGAACCCACAGGCCTACAAGATGTGCTTTATATGGCTGGGAAGTTCCATCAGCATTGTATTTCATGGTATAAACCCATCGGGAGCCGATTAAACTCCTTCCAGCAAGAAGTTCTACCAAGTCTCAAGTATGATTGTCTTGAAGCCATTCTGCATCTTTCACTGCTCTAGAAAAGGGATTAAGATATGATATGTAGAAGTGGCAGAAATAAAAGAATAATAAGAAGGTGACACATGAGAGTAAGAGATAAAATTGGAAATGGAATAATGAGTATATGCATGGACGGGAAGATCAAGATCCAATGGAGAAGTACGGGGGGGGAGGCGGTGAAAACCGCTACTAGGCAAATTCAGAGCAACCTATCCTGAGATGCTACAAACTCTTGACATGATGGATCTATGAGAGCTCTTGGTTTATGCCATGTATGCCTGGAGTACGTAAGAAGATTTAGTATGCTAGAATATTTAGTGTTGTGATATCCAAACCAAAATCATAGGAGGCCAATGCTAAGGAAGGAGGGAAGAAAGATGTTGGGACATTGGGAAGGACGTAGGAACATGATGAGACATAAGCAGATCAGACTCCTTTTGAGACAAAAGAAATTTTTTTTTTGAAAGTGGGTAGTACCACTGAATTATAAATTAGAAGGAGAAGAAAGTAAAGAATGTACAAGAAAAGGCACAAAGAGAAGGCCCAAAAACAGCAAAGGTCGCCTATACACCATCACCCAACAAAATATGGCAGCAAACTCAGTCAACCCCCGTCCCGTAACCAAAAAGATGTGAGTTAGATCTATTCACATTACAAACAATGGACACCCATTCACGAGCTTTGCTACAGATGATCCCAAAAAAGACTTCCGCATCCCAAGCCGACTTCTTGAATATCCGGTTGTTTCTTTCTCCCCAAATCATCCAAAGCGTCGCATGAAGAATGTGCCACCATACAGTAGAATCCCCTACCACTTGCCAACTGCAACACCATTTATCAATGAGAAAAGAGACCTCCCCCACCTCTTTGAGACAAAAGATTAAGAAGAAAAGGTTCTGATTAAAAAAAATGACATCCTTGATGATATATCTTAGGATTGTGCTGGGATCTATGCATTCCTACTCGGCTACTTCTTTGTAGTAGGAGAATATCCAAGAAAGACACCACTCACAACAGTAGGATTGAAACTTTTTGAATCAGGAGAAAGACGGTGAACAAAACAAAAGGCAAGGAAAACAACAAATGATTGAGAGATAAAAGCTGAAGAGGAGCAGATTGTCCAAGTGTTCACAAAGGTATATGGTTTATCATATGCAGCTGTCAATGCAGCATTGGCCCAAAACAGCAAAACTTGAAGAAATTATGTTGTAGAAGAAGTGCTTGAGTTGTTTCCAACGAGTGACAGTTCTTACATCAGCAATGCTATTTTGTTTTGGCATACAAGGACACGAAGATTCCTGAAGAATACCTGTGTCCTCTAAGAAAATATCTACAGACTGCTTAACATATTCCCAAGCATTATCAAATCTAAATAATTTAAATGTTTTTAGGCCTCTTAAATTGATTTTCCACCATTTGACAGAACACTTACAAGTCTGAGGAACCTCCTCTCGGGATTTAAAAGGTAAATCCAACAACAATGGGAAGAATCATCAATGTTAATGGAATAATGATGATCATTTGGGGAAGGAATTAGGGAAGGCCACCACACATCAAAATGCACTAGTTGAAAAGGAACAATGCTTTTATTAACTTAATAAGGAAAATTTGTTCAACAATGTTTAGCTAATTGACAAACAGAACACTAAAGTGACTGGACTCTGATTTTCTAGAAAAAATGAGGAAACACTTTTAGTGACCTGAAAGACAACTGTCCTAAACGACAATGTGAAGCAAGAGCATCCTTTATTGATTGCTGAGAATCCCCTAGAATTCTAGACTAAAAGGTGGCATTGACTTTATGCTCAAAATGGGGCATGCCTCCAACTTCATGACCAGTCCTATTAGCCACTTTGTGTGAAGGTTCTGAAAAATAGAATCAGTAGGAAGAAATGTGACTAAACTATTTAATGATCTTGTTATACTTTCTAACAGAAAGAAAATAAGGTTAACTGGAAGAGCAAGAACATGTAATAGTGGGCAGTTTCATGGTCTCAGTCAATAATGTTTATTCACCACCATGGAACAATGCGATCAGTAATAGTGACTTTATGCTGAACCTGATTAACTATGAGACTAACAACAGTAAGTGGAAATACCGATCATGTGATTGATTAATCAATGACCTAAGGAGTATGAGGAACAGTAGAAGAGACACTCTGGGCAGTTGCTAGGGTACCTACAGGGTCAGAGGGAATAGAAGACTGGAGATGATTAATATCTATCGAAGAGAGTGCAATCATGTGAGACAAAGTTCTGCAGAATTGCTATCTGGAACAGAGGGGAGAGGACTCTCTGTGGGTTAAGCAACACCGACATGACTCTTGGCTGTCTGAGTTCCTTTTTCTTTTAAGGTAACTGGAAAGATGGTTACAATTCATTGATAATAAAGTGTGCAAAATACAAATGAGGGAAAGAAAAACAAAAGACTAAAGACATTAAGAGAAAGGAAGAAAAGGAAAGAAAAAACGAAGAAGAAGAAAGACACACCATCCTACTGAGATAATATGGTGGTTATCAAAGAATAAAATTCTTTGAGCCTTAAACTTTAAACTCTCTGAGCACCTTTGACGATTACTCTTTAGATTTCTCCTTGATAGAACTTGTACTAGATTTGCCAACCTTAGAGACAGGAGACACAAGCTAAAGAACTCTCCAACCTCATGTGCTCCATTAGATATGGGTTCTCTAATCATGGCCTCCTTGTGCCACTCCTCTAGGATTTTAAATAGACTTATTTAAGAGTAGGTAAAAGGTTGATATTAAGAATTTGACCTCATAGTGCATCTATTTGGAGTCAAAGTTTGACAAGCAATTTGAAGATACGAGTCTGCTAGATGTTCTCCAGAGTCCAGATATTGATTTTGATCGGCAATGCAATGCCACTTCTGAAAATAATAATCCATCTCTTTCCACTTGCTTTTTAGAAGACTATAATAGATTGTCACTCCTAAATTTTTGCTTGAAGATGCTGTGTATCAGGAGCAAGCTGGTAGATTTGTGAGACATCCTAGTGCTGTTCATATATTTATTTTATGACGTCACATGTATCTTTTACAGTCTTCTTCATCATAATTAATTGTTGAATTTCTGGGCTAATGGAGTTAAAGATCCGACCCATCACAAGATTGGTGTTGAGATCCCATTGTGCATAAGAAGGATTGTCAATTGTTGGCTCTTTCATGAGCCCATTAATGTATCTGGATCTTCCACGACATTAGAGAAAGGAGCATACAATCACCAACCACGGTTGCAAATTGGCCTCTGTCAACTTGATAGAGGAGGTTATTTGTGGTAAAATATTGTCTATTGGATCACACAACATGTTTGGCATGGATAATGCAACATCTGGAACTGACGCACTCTGGTCATCAACCAGCAAAAAGCAGTCTCACTGTTTGCAGAGGAAGACATGGTCTGCGACAAAATGTAATGAACCAAGAGAAAGCATAGGAGTCTCTCTCCCTACACCAAAAAATGAAGTAGAGGAGAGCGTAACCCCAAGAAACTGACGTATGCAGGATGTAAAAGTGGTGCCACCCACAGACTGGAAATCAGTCAAACCCTGGTCACGCCAAAGAGAAAGACCTCTTGGACTTGTGCCATCTAAACTTCTTGTTTCTGCTGGCCGGAAACAGGAGAAAACCACTTGTGGCCTGAAGAAGAGCCTCTGAAAACCCTAAGAACGGGGCACCGAATGAAGGGGATGCAGCACAAGGTGAAGTGACACCAACCTCTTTGTCAGAGCATTTGTTCCCCCCTCGGGCTCTGATACCATGTAGTAAAATTTTGGACTGAGATAGAGGGATGGGAAGAGAGAGTTCGTGCAGGGATTTGGAGAAAGAGAGTTGGCCAGAACAGGGGGACCGTGGCCTCATTCATGCTCTATATATCGAGTAAAACAGAATAATTACAGTGCCACAACCTGACTCTATAGGTGATGACTAATGCTAAGATATGGACAAAAGCAGCCCTGTACAGACTGCAATTATGTGGCTTACATTTGTCAATGATAAATTCAATGCTTGAAACCTTTCTGGCTACTCTAGTCTGTTGCCATGCCGCTTAGGGCTGTTCAGTTTGATGTTTGGCTGAACCACAGCTATGCTGATCTGAATAAAACCAAAAAGCTTCAATTTGGTTGATATGAACAAAAAATTTCATATCTATATGTGCATTTGTTGATGTAACATTTTTTGAAAATTGAAATCAAAATAAAAACTACTAATGTATATGTCTGTGCATGCAATTAATTTCTTAAAACATTTATGATATATGCTATACATAGTATCGATACAAAATCTACAAGAAACTTAGTTTATTTGTTTTTTTGGTTTGGTTTGGTTTTGCAATCACTTGGTTTTGTTTTTTAGTTTGACCTAATTATCCACACCCTTAGGAGTAGGACTACTGAACAGCTATGTAGGCATTCGTGTATCCCTCTTTCTTGTTCTCATCACAATTTGTGTTAGGCAAAGATGATCGCTGCCACTTGCCACCATGGCGTATGTTCTGCTGTTGCATATGCTTCCCTATTTGATGGCCAAGAGGATAAAACCACATTTTTTATTCCTTGGTTTGAGATAAATCCAGGGCTCTGCTTCTTTGCCTACTAGATGCTGAGCTTATTCTGGTCCAAATTAAATCAAGAGCTGATAACATGGTTACCCAGGTAGCAGGCTGCCTTATCAGGATTTCATGTGCCTCCACTTTATTATAATTCCAGTGTTTGCTCAAAAGGTGGCAATTTCTTAGTTGGGAAAACTTCAATACAAACAGAAATTTCATTCAAATTTACCCATGGTATACTTAGACAAGGTTCGTTGGATCGGAATTGGGTGGTGAATAGGGAAAATCCTGATTCCCCCGATTCACCTAGTTCCTGCAGGAAACATGCGATTTGGCCTTTTTTTATACTGATTCTTTGGTTTAGGCTTCATGTGAATATCTTTCATTCATATTGGACGATACTTATGCCGTGTAGTCCTACTTCGAACCATGGTTGGAAATATAAACATCCCTTTTGAATGGCAAATCTCATTGGAAGAGTGGAAGCAAATGTCTCATTAATAAAATGAAAATGATAATATTTACAATTTACATATGCAACACAAACAACAAACTCCAAAGTCCAAACACAAAATAATTAAATAGTATAATATCCTCAATATCCCTAGTGATATAGATCATAACTACCCCACTGGGGCTGGGCTGACTCATCTGATCCTGATGGTAGGTCTCCAATTAGATGATGACCTTTTGTAGTAGACACATGACTACGAAACTCATCCCATGTCATGAACGCGCTATATCTGTTATGAAATTCCCTAACATAATGGTCCCAATAGTAGGTGCTAGGACCGAACACTTTCAGCTGCACCATCTGCACAGCCTCTGGAGTAGGGTAGCCAAGAGAACAATAGTATACCCATATGGAGCAGGGTATACGATGCCGATGTACCTACTGTAGCAGTTAGAGTAGCCTGTGCTGGTAGACTCTGCATGACGATTGATATGGGCGTCCCCACGTCAGCCAAAGCCGAGAGGTCTTTTCAGTTCGGAGCGGCAGGCGTTCAACCCCTAAAGCTCAACTCAGATTACCCCGACGTATCTCTGAGTTGGCTGGAGCTCGGCTGGACCGAGCTCTCAAGTTACGCGCAACGACGACCGACTAGGTGACTGTATCCGCAGGTCGTCCATAGTCACTCGCAGCTGACGTCTTGGTGTCCTCTCGGGGAAACCAAGTGGCCCGTAGTTCAGGCCGGGGACAAGCTCGGTCAAGGCTAACGTAATTGTCGCCTCGCCGACCCCGCCCCCTCCAAGAAACACATGAGACAAAGCTTGTTCCTAAGGGCAGTGTACGAACTGGTCGACGCTGTCTGCATCGCCCTGTACGACGCCAGGTCTGTCCGAGAGCAACACCTGTCCCATGCCAGGGGGGACAAGGCATACGGTCGAAGCGTCACCTACTGCAGGGGCCAAGTTGCGCTTGTACTTTCTAACAGCTCCCGTACTTGACGTGCCCCGAGATTCTCTGCGATTCTCTACCCCGCGGTCTGAGCTTTTCACCGGAGGTCTACCAAGGACAGCATGACGGACCGTAGGCCGCCTCCTACCCTATAAAAGCGGTGGACAGTCCACAGTAACAGGTATGCATTTGAACTCTCAGCCTCCCTCTTCTGGGTCACGAGCACGTTGGTGTGTCCGTCGGCGCCTTCCCCTGGTTCGGACGTTGGGACTCTTCGTCCTCGACAGTGGCAGTGGCCCCCCCATTGCCTTCACCACAAGAGGATCCATTGCGGAATACTCTGCAACAACGACTATAGCTGCCATAGGATCCAACAGATTTCTGTGTGCTCATTGTCTCGAACTTTGATGTCGTAATCTAATAGCTATCACTGTCCACTGCTGAATCCGGTCTGAAACGACTGTGACGACTAGTCTTAGACCTTCTGCTATATTGCAATGGAGCACCATGATCAGTATCCTGAGTTGCACCTCCAAAATTCTGCTCCTGTGTAAATGTTATCCCACCACCTCGACCTGCCTAACCATTGTCACCACCGCCTCCTCCCCTATCTCCATCATCACCAGGAGACCCATCTTGTGTACCACTAGTATCAGAACTGTGCGAGCCACTGCTAGGTAAGTAAGCATCAGAGGGAGAAGGCGTCTCATCTTCTATGTTGAGATCCAAGGTCTCTGCATGTGCAATATCAAGAGGATTTTCAATAGGGGCAACTCTTTTCTTACCTTTCTTGGATCTATGGTGAGGGAGGTGGCTCTCATATAACAACCGCGTTGGCTAGGCGGGAGTCCATTGCACTAGCCCTTCTTTATTGTGATGATGATGTTGCCTTTCTAGGTTGTAAGGGAGCAACAACTTGGGAAGATGACCCTGCCCTTCTTGATTGTAATGAAGCAATGACAGGTGCTTCCCTATCTAACCATGTGCAAGAGGGGCCTTGCATCAATCTTTCAAATTCAGCGTCGTCATCATCATCATCATCTTGTCGACCTGCACCAGCCTCTAAGATGATAAGTTAGCACAAACACACATGAGAAAATTTATATTATAAAATGAGTAATAGTTTCACCTTCCCTAGGCCCAACGTCCTCCATTCTTATGTCGCCAAGAAGATCCACCTCATCCTCTTGCCCCACCTGGAATTGAGAAGAATGTGGCTATCCGACTTCTCCAGGTTCTCCCTTATCCTCTGCATCTTGTTGTGCAATAACCATTGCCAAGAAAGTGTTAGGGCGAGGTGGATCCCTAGGATCATCTGCCTTTTCATTCAACTCAAACTCCCCATGCTCTGTGGTTGCTCGGGTAACCCATGAAACCATTGGGTCTTCATTATCTCGTAGAAACTCAATGTCAACAGGATCATACTCCACCTCCCAACACTTTGGATCTTCTGTGAGATGCTTTACCCTCAACCTCATATTGTAATGTACATAACCAAGTTGTCTAGGCGCCTATGTGGCAAACGGTTCTGTACTTTAGTGTGTATCAATGCGAAGGTGCTCCAATTCCTCTCACAATCATTAGAGGAAGATGTTTGTGATAGGATCTTCATTGCAATAGTCCTCAATTTTGGTACAGTATGTCCAAAGTTAAACCACCAATCAGCTGTAAAGAAGTCAACCATAACCATAATCTTTAGTTCTATTACATTAATCATCAACACTATTAATCATAAATGAAAGGAAACCACATTACCGCCCTCAATCTGATTCCGACCCGCAATGGCAGATGGCTCTGCAAAACTCCCAATACCCTTTCGAAACTTCTTCATCTGCAATATGGGCATAGTATCCTCAATTAAAGCCTATTACCACCAAGTTCAAAGTTAAATTTAACAACCTATAATGACATTAATACTCGCCTGATCAATAGCATCCGCCGCATCTATTAGACATCTTGACAGTTTTTCCACAATTCTCGTGAATGCTGTTGTTAAGTCATCATCATACGCAAGTTCGTGCGCATAATGGTAAGCAAGGTGGAGATCATAGGCTGCTAATAGAGTAGCAAGCAGTCAATCATGAAGGAAGATATAGATTTTGTAAATTCAAATGTTATAAATTTTTCTCACCAGCCATGTATAGATCCCTACTCATTTGTCGGTGTCACCTCTCCTTAACAACATCCAAGACCAAGTGTGCATACTGCGGGGACACTTCACGGATCTTCTTCTTGGAGGCTTTTAGTTTTGCATAGACCAACTCTATGGCTGGTCTCTTGTCACCATCAACCACCCTCAAAACTTTATACAAAGGTTTAATGATTTGTACTAACTTGAAAGTCACTGTCCCACAAATTGGAGTTGTTGATTATGGCTTCAACCTCTTTACCCTCGACTGTTCCTGCAAAACTATCCTGCAACCATCTATTGCCCCTTAACATGCATTTTAAACCATCTTTATGCTTCAAGAGGCTTTGCAAGGCAATGAAATTTGTTGCAAAGTGTGTAATGGCAGGCCTCAACAAGTCATGGAAGGCAAAATCGCCAGGATCGACCCAGAATCGGTCGATCCTGGATCGGATCGAGGGCTATGGATCCGATTATGGGGGGAAGTCCCTGAATCGACAAACTTCCAGCTGGATCGGCCAGAATCGAGTTGGATCGACTGGATCAAGCAAGGATCGACCGATTCCAGACTGATCCAGGCCGATCCAGACTGATCCAGGTCGATTCCCTCAGGCTACCTTCAGGATCCTCTTCAGGCAGGGTTGTCAGGATTCCCTTATTTACTTGAATATCATTTAAGTAAATGTTAGTATTTGTAGTTTCATTTACTTAAGATATTACATGTAAATAAGAAAGTACCCCCCATTTGAATCTAATAAAAATATCAAAAAAATCATATCTCTTACCAATAAAAAGTCAACTCTCCCATCGAAGAAGAAAATCGCGATTTTGGTGATTTTAGCGAAATGCTAACTTTCTAATCTCTCGTAATTTAGCTTATCTAAAAATTTGATAATTCAAATAAACTACATGGAACACTAAAAATTCAAAGTCCGGTAAAAAAAGTCAAACGTGCATGTGACTTCTCCAATGGAGCCACTCTCCTACTGACAACACTTAGTCTGCTTGAGACCTCTCAGGATTTGGTCAAACTTAAGTTATCATCATCCAAACATCTCAGAATTTGGTCAAATTGAACTACCATCACCCAACTCATGACACTCATGAGTTTGGGTGATGATAGCTTAGTTTGACCAAATCCTAAGAGGTCTCAAGTAGACTTAGTGCTGTCAGTAGGAGAGCGGCTTCTTGGAGAAGTCATATGCACGTTTGATTTTTTTTTTTTTTTGACTTTAGATTTTTAGTATTTTATTAGACTTATTTGAATTATAAAATTTTAAATATGTCAAATTATGAGAGATTAGAAAGTTGCTACTTTGATAAAATCACAAAAATTGCGATTTTCTTCTTGGATGGGAGAGTTGACTTTTTATTAGTAAGAGATATGATTTTTTTGATATTTTTATTGGATTCAAATGGGGGATATTTCCTTATTTACATGTAATATCTTAAATAAATGAAACTACAAATTTTAACATTTACTTAAATGGTATTCAGGTCAATAATACACTAAGTCTTTAATATTATACTTTTCTTGTATTATTATAGTAGTAATAATACACAAAATCTTTTGTTTCATATATTATGAATGCATGTATGATTGGTTTTTTATGCAAATATTAGTTCTTTCAATTTATCAGATTTTCCCTCATTTTTGCTGTTTTTTTTTTCTCTTTTTTTTCTGAATTTTCCTGAATTTTCCCAAAAAAAAAACCATTTTATAAACTGGCCGATCCAGGATCGGCCAGACTTCCCTTGGATCCATGGGATCTTGCGATCCGATCGAGCCTGGTCGATCCCGTTCCCGATTCCGATCCTGCCTTCCATGTCAACAACTCCCTACCAGTGGACTCCCTCATCCATGCCAAAACAACATGGTGGTTGTAAATATATTTTGTAATTCTCTGCCCAACCTCCACTACCTTTTGCATGGGTTGCAACATGCCTATTTCTTTCAACATCAAATCTACGCAGTGAGCTGCACAAGGGGTTCAGAAAAGATGGGGGTAGATCTTCATCAACTCTTTCCCTCCTTCTTGTAGGCTGAGCCATTATCAGTCACCATTGCTCTTCAATCTCGTCAACAACCTCCCTCATCAAACACAAAATATACTCATAATTGTGCACTCTGTTGGATGCATCAACAGACTTGTGGTAAAATACTTGCCTATCACAATACACAAAGAAGTTGATGAGATTGCTCTTCGTGGTGCCTGACCAACCATCACACATTAACGTGACACCATATTTCTCCCACTTCTTCTTAAAACTTTGAATGTAAGACTTTATCTCAGCCGCTTCTTCATCTAGATATTTCTTTGCCAAGTCTTTAGTGTAGGAGGCTGCACATGTAGCCCTTGGCGTTGTGTCTCTTGGATTGTCGATTTGTAATAGAGGCTATTGGCTGCATTGAATGGAAAGCCTGCATGGTGCCACCATTTTTCCATTGCTTGACCCACTTTATATCTAGGCCTCTGCTTGTCATAGGCATATTCAATTCTCGTTTATTTCCCAGTTCCATGCCGAATTTGATCAAATTGGTGTGAATCAAGGTAATATCGATTCCTGATTCGCCTGATTCACCCGATTCTCTTCATTTATGTAATGTAATATGTATAATATCTGAACATCATTTAAGTAAATATTTATATTTACTTAAGATATTACATGTAAATAAGGAAGTACTCCCCATTTGAATCTAATAAAAATATAAAAAAAAATCATATCTCTTACCAATAAAAAGTTAACTCTCCCATCTAAGAAGAAAATTCACGATTTTGGTTATCCCATCAAAATGTCGACTTTCTAAGCCCTCATAATTTGACCTAACTAAAAATTTCATAATTTAAATAAACCACATGGAATACTAAAAATTTGAAGTCTGGTGAAGTAAGTCAAATGTACACTTGACTTCTCCAAGGGACTCACTCCCCTACTGTGAACTATGTATGTTTGACTAATTTCACTGGACATAAGATTTTTAGTATTCCATGTGGTTTATTTGAATCAAGGTTTGGCGGATCGGGATCGGAAGGCGAATCGATTTCTCTTGATCCGATTCGATTCCCCCCGAATCGACCCGAATCGATCCGCATCGGATCGATTCTCATGGGTATAATATATAATATATCATATATATGATATTTATAATGTATAATATATATTATTAATATGATATAATATAATATATCATATATATGATATTTATAATGTATAATATATATTATTAATATGATATAATAATATTATATATATGAGGCGAATCGGACCGAATCGATGGAATCGAGGATCGGTTTTCCCTGATCCGATGCGATACGGGGGTATCGGGCCGCACGATCCGGCACGCCAAACCTTGATTTGAATTATGAAATTTTTAGTTAGGCCAAATTATGAGGGATTAGAAAGTAGGCATTTTGATGGGATCACTAAAATCATGATTTTCTTCTTAGATAGGAGAGTTGACTTTTTATTGGTAAGAGATATAATTTTTTTGATATTTTTATTAGATTCAAAAATAGGGTATTTCGTTATTTACATGTAATATCTTAAGTAAATAAAACTTAAATGATGTTCAGGTAAATAAAGTATTTCACTGAGATATTCACCATGGGTTTACCATTGTATATATATTTCTGCATATATACTATGCGAATTGGTCTGATTCGGGCCCGGTATGGCTGAATCGGATTGAATCAGAAAATTGTTGATTCGATTCTCGATTCTGATCCGGCCAACCTTGCTCTAGGGTACACAAAGTAGTCACTTCTTCTATCGTCACACTTGTGGATCTCTTTCTTTGTCTTTCCTACCGCTGTGTCGTAGGGGGTTGAGTGAAGTAATCCCCCACATTGGAAAATCGATGAGATTGAGCCCTTCCCCCGGCCCTTGAGCTGTCGCCAACCTCATACTCTGATCTGTCAAAATTGACTTTTTGAGCTGCCCTTTGGTCAGCTTCCCATGCTTCAGTTTTGCTTTGTGCTCTTGCCCACCTTTTCATCCGGCTTGGTATAGTGGTATGTGGCACTTCTTGGACATCGAAATCAGCTTCTTGAAATGGTTCTGTGTCACCATCTCCCTACGTTCTAGGCATGATCCTCTTTTGCATTTCCCTGGCCGTCTTCTTCCTTGCAATTTCGGCCCAAACACCTTCAAGGTGTTCAACCATGAGCCACTTCACTTCAGCTGGCACCATCTTGCAACCCTACACATCATGGTACTTTGTTAGCCTGCCACCTACAAGATGCTTCTTCAGGCGGGAGACACCACCTCCCGTACGAATATGGCTACAGTAGTTGCACTTGTAATTGTGTCTATTGCCTATCATGGTGCCAGGCTATCACCCAATATCCTCACTACTAGTCTTCTTCGGAGCCATCTAGAGGGAAAAAAATAGGGATTAGAGTCATTAGAATTTAGACTATTCATAATTTCATATATCATTAAAAATTAAAAATTTAAAATCATTTTTTTTTCTGACCCCAAAAATAAAAATGTTCAATCATGTTCAAAATTTTTTTATTGACAACTTACAACTTCACTAATATTCTATGTAAAGATCTTCAATTTCAAATATTTATTATATTTATTATAATTATTTTTCAATTATTAATCATCCGGAAAATAAAATTAATTTTACATCGAATTTGCATGGAATCAATTTCTAACACCATGTTAGAACTTGATGATCACATTGCTATCAAATGTTCATAGTTTCTTTTTTTAATATTTTTTTCAGAAATTCAGAATTTGGGGAAAATTTCCAAATCTTATGAAAATGGCATAGATCTAAGGGGCAAATGCTTGTAAGTGAACACTAATCGCTTGCAGCATCATTTCCCACCATCATTCATGTCATCCATGACCAAAATGCAAAAAAATGTAAGAAAAATAGTATGTTACCTTGAATGGGTGAAGAAGAAGGTCAAGAACAACAAGATCTAGCCCCAAATAGCTTGTAATCCACGAACAAAGGCTGGATCTAAGTCTTTGGGTGGAGATCCAACTGTCTTGGCCGAAATAGGGGAAAGGAAGGGAAGAGAAGAGAAGGGGCTTCGCCCCTGAAAATCTGCTAATTTGGATGGCACTGTCCAGATTCGCATGGTGTCAGCCGACACTCAAGAGTGTTGGCCGAATTGGACCCGCGTATCTGGCCCGAATCGAATCAGATCGAGCGAATCGACTCGACACTGTTCGATTCGGCTGGTTCCTAAACTAACTAGCTGAATCAGGCGAATCATGAAGGATTTCCCCTGATTTGCACCGATTCGGTCGAATCCGGCTGATTCGCTCCGATCCGGCAAACCATGTGCTCAGATGGTTAAATGCATGTGAACATAAAATTAATGTTCGTTGGCCACTGTACTTATGAATCATTATATACTCTCTCCATGTAATTGTCGTGCATCACAACCCTTTGGCATTCTCTCCCACCTTGAGAAGTCAGTCACTGCCTCTAACCACATCTTCGCTTCCACCAACTGGGTTGCCACCAACATCATATACATTGACCAGAGGAAGTGTTCAAGGAACTTGTTTTAGTGGTATTTGAACAGGCAACTTCACCTCTCCCGTTGCCAGATTGGTGTACCGTGGGCATGAAGTAGTAGTTGAGAAGTGAACCAGAGTGGATGCATTTTGATCTAATAAAGAAGATTAGGGTGAAGATGAAATAAGTCAGCCCATGGGTCATGGTTGGACAGGCTATAATGGTCTAGGCCTCAAGTCCACGATTGTGGCAGGCTATTCTTCGGCTACAACCTGGCCTGGCCGCCTAGCCCTTTGCAGCCCTATTTCAATGGACAACGCTGGGCTTAGGAATTGTGAGCTGTTAAAATTTAGGTTTTTGTAGCCCAGGCTGGCATGATAATTTAAGTGCTTCCATTGGGCCAGAGTATTGTTGGTGACTTGGGTTTAACCTGGCCCAGCCATTGGCAAGTCTAGTTACATAGTCTGGGCCAGGCCAGACTCAAGCCTAGTGAATTATTAAAGGTTTTGTGTCATGGCTGGCGTGATACTTAAAGTGTTTTATCTAGGCCAGGACTGGACTTGATAATTATTAAGGTTTGGGGCCACCATATTGTAAGATTATATAGCACGAACCTGTGTTTTTCCCTCGCACGAAAAATATGAAGCTTTTGCTTTCAGTTGTGTAAAAGCTAACTGGACAGTTATGCAGCCTTAACATCAGAGTCTCCTCAAACTTTTAATTTGCAATTTTACATTATTAGTTACATTGCCAGTCACAATGATGCTACAGAACACTCATCTGCTGGGTGTTTTTCTTTTGTTCTTTTTCCTTGCAGCTAATTCAATTAAAAACAGAAGGGGAAACAGTAGACACAGCTGTCCTTCCACATTGTGCTTCTATGCATTCTCTGGAGCTTAAACCTTATATTGAAGTGCCAAGAAGCTTCTTTGCATATCCTCCACAATGCAGACATGACTTTGTGCTTTCAAATAAGGAGGCTGTTCACTCTTATTGGCATACTCTGGAGTACTGCTATATCGCTGCTGATCGGGAATCTGCCTCACATGCATTCCCAGGCTCAGATGTTCCTGAGGTTTAACATCCCAAAATTTTCTCTGTTCTGTTGTGACGATGTGGAGCTTCTTAATCTCATTTTTTTTATTTCTTACCCATTAGTCAATGGTCTACTCCCCCATTGGTATTGGGAAAGGAGGGATAACCTTCTAGTTGTGTGGATATTATTAATAGGGTGTTCATGAGTCGATTTGGTTTAAGGAAAAAGTTTCCAACCCAAACCAAACTGGCTGACATAGAAGTAAAACCAAACCAAATAGCATGTGCTCCAATATTTTTGTTTGGTTTGCCTTAAACTGATCAAATAAAGCATATGTGAAAGATTAAATATTCAAGAAAGGACATGGCTCTGGAGTCACACTGTGTTTAAGCTGAATAAGCCCTTGTGCATGTTGAGTCCAATAGTAGATGGCAGGGCATGATGCAGCTCGAGCCACCAATAGCACGAACTGAAGCATCGGGTGAGTTTACCTACATAAGCTTAAGATAGGCTGGTATTCCAATTCCTGATATGGGACAAAAGGAAGTGTGAAGAAACCAAGAACCCTTCGCCCTTAGAATATCTTATGTGCATTCTGCATTTTTGTACTTAACTCGAGTCCCATACCAAGAATGCAAAGACATTATCCCATGCCATAGTTAGGATGCTCTTTGATTAACTGCACCTGATGCCATCCCAAACACATCGGCTTGTGACTGGAGTGAGTTAAATCACTTTTAAGATGTGAAGTGTTTTTTAATATTATGTACTAATTTAGTTATATCATTTAGTGTGATTATGTGGATTAAGAAAATCTGGAAAATGAATGAAAGTGAAGTGTCTTTCAAACTGGTTAAACTAAAATTTTACTCTGGTTTGTTCTTGGTTTGAACCATGTAGTGTAGAGTCTGTAGACTGCTAGTGAATAAGCTGGTTCAGATAGCCTGTGGCTTGATAATCAATCTCATAGATGCATTTAAAGCTGGTAAGTTGGTTAATCTGTACGTCCATAGCTCAAATTCCAAATTTCAGTGACAATGTTGTAAAATTTGGTCTAATAACTATGAGGAATATGCATTATAGAATATGGTATATGAAAATGAAGTACATATGGTCATTTTCTGAGGATTCTATATCATATTGTTGTCTCAGACATACTGTGGCTGGAAGATATATGTAAATTTCATCTTTGACAAAATACATGCTGACATTTGAGATTCATTAGTGGGACCTCCTTATGGTGAATTCAGTTTTCTGAGAGACAACCTTATTTTGATGCTTTAGTTTTTTATATAATTGGAATCATAGAAATGGCTTTAGCCAAAGTCATGTCATTATTTATGGGGAAATGCTTGTCACATGATTTATAATTTCTTAGCATGTCTTTTGTTTAGTATGCACCGGGTAGCTGTATTCACAAAGTTTTTTTTTTTAATTTCTGACTTTAATAATTTTTATCCATTTTTAGTTACTACTTAGTAATAATTTGATATGATTAATTTTCAGGTTTTCCTTCCTCGTTCATGGACTTCAGTCCGAGTCATGACTGCTGAACAACGCATGGAACTGCTTAGGCATTTGGAAAATTATGAGCCAAACAGAAAAGTTCCTTTTCGAGAATGTGTTAAGATTTCCAAAGAACTAGATCTTACTTTAGAGCAGGTTAATGAAGTAGTTATCATTGGAAATTAGATTCCATATACTGAAGCTTTAATTCTAGCAAAAATGCATCTTTATCTTGAAATTTCCGTTAAAACATTGCAGTTTTGGGTTTGTAGATTATTGCCTGCATACATGAGAGTTTTAGATTTACATAAAATATTTTTTGAAGGACATTATCATCTCGATCTTTATGCTTCCAAAATGCTTGCCATATGCACCAAAATATTAGTATCTAGCTGTTTGAAAAGAACTATTATATGTTCTAACATCGTTTTTTTTCTTTGATATTAGTTTTGTTCTTTTCTTAATATGTGTATTGGAAAATATGAATATGAGACCCCTATGCATATAGTTAGGGGTTCATCATCATCTTCTGCGTATGAATTTCAGGTGATTAGAAGTTCGTCCGTTGGACTATTCCCCGTCGATCGAAATCGACGTTTCCTTTACATCGAGGAGAACTCGAACACCTTCGATACATGTTAGACTTTTTAGTTGGAGCGAGCTATTCATGAAAGAAAACACCATTCAAATAGATTGGGGGTTACTCGTAGCCTCATTATCTGTCTTTCCAAATGAGACTAGGACTGATTTATCAGAATACTCCCTTAAAATAGGGGGGCTGATTTATGGAACCTCCCTTTAAATGGGGACTGATTTGCCTATTTCCTCCTAAAATGAGGATTGATTTGCAAATTGTCCCTTAAAATAGGGATTGATTTATGAATTTCATTTTATTTTGGGACTGATTTGCAAATTTCCCCTGATTTAGGGTCTGATTTGCCATTTCTTTGTCATCTGGGGATTAAACTTGTAATTTTTCTCATGAATGGAAACTGTTTGATGATTTCTCTTGGATGCTATTTCTTAAAACATCATTTCTGAATTTTCAGAACAATTATTCATATCTAGAAATGTTAAGTTCAGATAGTTTCATATTTCTTGGTCGTTTACGCAAATAAACAATGTGCAGGGTTTATTTGTAGTTTCTTTTGATGTCAATATACAGAAATAATATCTCTTGTCAGGTGCATCTCAAGTGAAAACATTTGGTATATCCCTCTCGTTCATTTCTTTGGCATATACACAAGTTTTGGCAAGAATAGTCCATTGGGGTAATTTAAGAAACCCACAGGGACTTATTTACAAAAGGTACAGCCTGTATATAGCCTTGCCTGTAGTATGAAAAGGACAAACACTTCAAGTTGCAGCAGAGAAAGCCCTGGGCGATTTCTGAACACTTTGGGATTTGACCAATTTTTCTCCTCCCCCTTTCTTCTTGGAGGTGGTCTTCTTATATAGGAGTTTGGGTGGAGAGTTGGGGTCCAACGGGACTTTCTTTTGCGCCCCAACGGAGCAATCTTTCGTGCCCCAACGGAACATCTCCATCAATGTGAGTCTTCCCCCTCCCCATTGGTGTTTTTTTTTTTTTTGTTTAGAGGAGTTAGGGGGGATCCCACCAGGTGCCGCGATGGGTCCCGGTGGCCCCCGGTGGGAGTCGCACCAGCCTGCGGACCTTGGTGGGAGCCCCCCCACCGGGTGCGGGTTCCGTTGGGAGTCCCATTGGGCAACAGGTCCCGATGGGACATCCCACTGGGCGTGGGGCCCTGGTGGAGATCCCACTGGGTGCGGGGTCTCGGTGGGACTCCCCACCGGGCATGGCACCCCTGTGGGGGTTCCTACCGGGCCTCGACCCATCGTGGGTGGGTCCCGGTGGGACCACGCCCCCGTTGGGAGTCCCAATGGGGGCACGGTTCTCGTTGGGATCTCCAACGGGGGGAGGCACGGAGATGGACTCCCCTTCGGGGACTTTTTTCTTATAAATTCACACCTCGTGTCATTTTCACCACGTGGTTTGTCTGAGGGTGGGACTTCTATCGTTTGTTTGTTGTGCAAGGATCTGTGCCTGTGCCACGTCGTTTTCTTGTTGACATGGGTATTGGACAGGCCCTTACACATATTGATATGTGCACCACATAGGACGACTTCCACCGGGACATTCCGGGGCATTAAAAAAAATTGTTCACCCGGAGGGATTTTTACTCAAAAAACACCGGGGATTAATTGGTTTCTGCTCCGGCTCAACCCTGAACGACTTTTCTTCAAAACTCCAAGATGTGCAGAAATATTTCTTTTTCTGCTGTTAATTTATTCCGAAAATTCAGAATAAATACTTTTCTTTCATTCATTCATCCTGAAAATTCTGAATAAATAGATTTGAGGGTTATTTTTATCCGGCACTCCGGACAAATATTATCCTCCCCATACACTTGCTCTAAATATCTAAAACAAGTGTTTCTAAGGTAATACAATTTATGAGGGAAATTTTTTCGGGTTCAACACTAGCCTTTATACAGGAAGCATATATAAGGCACACCGTGGGAATTTGATGTACCCTATGGTTTGAATATTGGTATCAATTTCATAACAGTCAAAGCTTGCTACCATTGGTCTTCCACTGAAGGTTTTACTTGGCTAGTTCTTCTCAAAAGTAGTCTCTCCAGATCCCCTATGTGCTAATGTCCTTCCAAAATCCTGCTTATATTCCTATCTTATGAAGGCTCTTGGCTATTGAATGATCATGTCTTTGTGTCCACTAGTTCCTGCTTTTACCTAGGTTCCCTAGTCTAAAACTTATCTCTGTTTAGGTTTTCTTTGTGCTATTTTATATCACTGTTAGAAATTAAATCACGGTTTCATCACTAAAGTGCTTGCAATTGTTTATGCACAGATTTTTGTGCAAAAATGTTGTTCAAGTGTTCTTGTCCACAAATAGGAACTAAGGATAGATTATAGGTACTCTTTACAGGGATAAATGTTTGTACATTAAATAAATTGCCCTTGTTTCATTGAAAAGATTCGAGCAGCCTATCTTCTCTCCTTTCCCTCTCCATCATGCCTGTGCACCTTGTTACGAATTGGATCGCTGCCAGCACAGTGAGCCATGCACATAGTGGTATTGGAAGGAACCTGAATATCCAATTTTTTCATTTGATTCTGACAACTCAGGGTCAGATATGGAAAGCTAATTAAAATCATTCTATTGCTGTTAGCCTGTTGCAGACATTGATTTTTTCATGACACTTCAATAAAGTTTGTATTTACATAAAAATAGTAAACTTATTTATAGGACATTTGAGTTTAACGTTAGTGAGCTGGCTCCTATGGGGCTGTTCCATAATGAGCCCTGAAAAGGAGGGGATGTGAGTAAAAAACGAGGAAGAGGAAACAAACAAGATGTCTGGCCTCCACTTCCCCTCTTCCTCTGTTGCCTAGTGTCGGACGCGGAAAAAATATTCACCCTCTCTTTTCTCTCTTTCTTTCTTTTCTTTTTTCTTTCTGTTTTATTTTTACGGGCGTGCCAGTCTGTACAACAGACATTTAGGGTTCGCTTAATGCGGGTATTTTACATGCCCATTTATTGGACAATATATATTCCACACATTTATTTTTATCAGGCGATTAGGGTTTCGTGTTCTGGACCTTTCCCCACCGACCGAAGTCGGTGTTAATTTACATCGAGTCGAACTCGAACAACTTTGATTCTCTGTCAAAGAAAGCCTTTTGTCTCTGTTTGTTGTGACAACATTGACCTTAATGGTCGCCCTTTATGGGTACACACTCTTGCAAAGAAAATTGAAAGCTTTAATATTTGTACACATGTAATTTAAATTACAATTGGTCTTTCAAGACCTGTACAAGGTGTCTCGATTATATAATCGGCTCTTCAACACTTCATTTGGTCACGATCCGATTCTTTTCAATTTGCTTCAGCCACGATCAGACCGTTGACTTGGATTTCATTACAATGGGACTGTTGGATCGCCAAGATGATCACTGCCAGTCCATTGTGTTTGCTTCATGGCCACCATCATCATTTGATTGTGACGGGATCTTTGAGGGGTCTTGCCGGGTTTCTGCCAACTTATACCCTTTCTGGGTGCTTCTATTATTTTTGGTATCCCGAGGTCTTTTCGGTCATTCACTAACTTCTCAGGATACACTTGTCATTTCTTGGCTTCCTGGGGCTTTAGGATCATTTCTTGACCTCCCAGGGCTTTTCAGCCACTTCCTGACCTTTAACAGGGGTTCCTGCCATTTCTTGGCGATCCCAAGGTCGGGGATGGCCAGCCATAAGCTGCGCCCAGGAGAGCGCACACCGCTTTAGGGAAGTGATGTGGGTACCGCTCCACCGAGCCGTGTAAACAGCATGCACCATATGGTTTCCTCCCTTTAAAGGGACTTTTCTGCTATTTCTTGCTTTTGAGAAGTTTACTGCAGTTTCTGGCCCTGCAAGGACTTTTCCGCAGTTCTCCGCCCTTTGAAGGATTTTGCTGCAACTCTCTGCCTTTTCTAGGACTTCTGCAACTTTTTCTTATCAGGGTATTTCTGCAAGCATCAACTGCCATGATCAGAGAATGGAAAACTTGGCCAATGTTGTCTTTTGAAGAAGAAATTTGGAGGAGGCATGGACAACATTATATTCATAACTGTCCGGGGGCCCCTTGTCATTTACTGACATTTCCAGGTACGTCTGCCATTTCGTGGCCTTTCCTGACCGTCTGTCATTAGCTAACATCTTCGGGTTCTTTCCGTCATTTTTTGACTCCCCCGAGTAGTTCCCGGTATCCCTGTCATTGATTGACTTTTCCAATTGCTTCTACCGTTTCTTGGTCTGCTTGGGCATCCTTGCCATTTCTTGGCTTGCTCGGACATCCCTGCCACTTCTTGGCTTTCTCGGACATCCCTGCCATTTCTTGGCTTTCTCGAACATTCCTGCCATTTCTTGGCTTTCTTGGGCATCCCTGCCATTTCCTGGCTTTCCCGGACATTTTTGCCATTTCCTGGCTTTCTGGGACATCCCTGCCATTTCTTGGCTTTCTCGGACATCCCTGCCATTTCCTGGCTTTCTCGAACATCCCTGTCATTTCTTGGCTTTCTCGAACATTCTTGCCATTTCTTGGCTTTCTTGGACATCCTTGCCATTTCTTGGCTTTCTCGGACATTCCTGCCATTGCTTGGCTTTCTGGGACATCCCTGCCATTTCTTGGCTTTCTCGGACATCCCTGTCATTTCCTGGCTTTCTCGGAAATCCCTGCCATTTCATGGCTTTCCCGGACATCCCTGCCATTTCCTGGCTTTCTTGGACATCCTTGTCATTTCCTGGCTTTCTGGGACATCACTGCCATTTTTTGGCTTTCTCGGAAATCCCTGCCATTTCTTGGCTTTCTCGGAAATCCCTGTCATTTCCTGGCTTTCTCGGAAATCCCTGCCATTTCATGGCTTTCCCGACATCCCTGCCATTTCCTGGCTTTCTTGACATCCTTGTCATTTCCTGGCTTTCTGGGCATTCACTGCCATTTTTTGGCTTTCTCGGAAATCCCTGCCATTTCTTGGCTTTCTCGGAATCCCTGCCATTTCTTGGCTTTCTCGGACGTTCTTGCCATTTCCTGGCTTTCTCGAACATCCCTGCCATTTTCTGGCTTTCTCGGACGTTCCTGCCATTTCTTGGCTTTCTCGGACATCTCTGCCATTTCCTGGCTTTTTCTGGACATCTCTGCCATTTTCTGGCTGTTCTTTCTGAGACATCCCTGGCATTTTCTGGCTTTCTGGGACATTTCTGCCATTTCTTGGCTTAGATGTTCCTACCATTTTCTGGCTTTCTCGGACATCTCTGCCATTTTCTGGCTTTTTGGGACATCCCTGCCATTTCCTGGCTTTCTGGGACATCCCTGTCATTTCCTGGCTTTCTTGGACATCCCTGCCATTTCCTGGCTTTCTCGGACATCCCTGCCATTTTTTGGCTTTCTCGGACGTTCCTGCCATTTCCTAGCTTTCTCGGATTTCCTTGCCATTTCTTGGCTTTCTGGGACATCCCTGCCATTTTCTGCCTTTCTCGGACATCCCTGCCATTTCCTGGCTTTCTCAGACATCCCTGCCATTTTCTGGCTTTCTCGGACGTTCCTGCCATTTCTTGGCTTTCTCGGACATCCCTGCCATTTCCTGGCTTTCTGGGACATCCCTGCCATTTCATGGCTTTTTGGGACATTCTTGCCATTTCCTGGCTTTCTCGGACATCCCTGCCATTTTCTGGCTTTCTGGGACATTTCTGCAATTTCCTGGCTTTCTGAGACATCCCTACCATTTTCTGGCTTTCTCGGACGTTCCTGCCATTTCCTGGCTTTCTCGGACATCCCTGCCAATTTCTCGTTTTCTCGGACGTTCCTGCCATTTCCTTGCTTTTCCGAGCAACTTCTGCCATTTTTTGGCCTTTCTGAGCAGTCCCGGGTAATTTTTCCATTGTTTGACTTCCCTCGGTGCTACTGCCATTTCTTGGGCGTTCCTGGGTGTTTCGGCCATTTGTTGACTTCCTCAAGTGTCTTCGCCATTGATTGGCATACTCGTACATTTTCGCCATTAACTGACTTTTCCGAGCACCTTTGGCAAGTGGGGTTAACCTGGGTCCGACCCAGGAGAGCGCACGCCGCTTCAGAGAAGTGACGTGGGTACTACTCCACCGAGTCATGCCAACGACATTCCCGTCTTGAGCTCTGTCGCCTTTGGAGCTTGCCAGGGGCTTCGTGCCATTTTCTGGACCGACCAAGGGCTTCCATGTAATCTTCGAACTCCGTGAGGGTTTATATGTAGTTTTTCCCTAAACCGAAGTATTTCTGCCATTTTTCCAACAGCAGGGCCATTTCTGCAATTTTTGCCACAACCGGGGTGTTTCTACAATTTCTGCACTTTTCAGGGGTATTTCTACAATTTTCTGGGCAGCAGAGGGACCTCCTTGCAATTTTGCACCTTTCGGGACTTTTCTGCAATTTCCAATCTTTCAGGGGCATTTTTGCACTCTTCCCCCACAATTGGGGTATTTCTGCAATTTTTTGCTCTTCAGGGCTTTTTGTAATTTCCCACAATTGGGGCTTCTATGCAACTTCTCGGAGCAGCAGGGGTTCTTTTGCAATTTTTACCTACCCGGGGTCTTTTCTGCAATTTCTACATCTTCCGGGTTTTTTCTGCAATTTTCCCATCCCGGAAGTATTTTTGCAATTTTCTGCTCTTTTTGGGGGCCTTGGTGACATTTCTTACAAACCGGGGACTTCTGTGCAATTTCCCGGACAGTAGGGATATTTCTGTCATTTTTTCCCTTCTCTGAGACATTTCTCTAATTGTAGACAGCATAGGGTCTTTTCTGCAATTTCTTCACCTTTTGGGAATGTTTCTGTGATTTTCCCCAAACATGGGTATATTTGCAATTTTCCCCTTCCAAAGGGCCCAAGGGAGATGAGGGGGACTAAGGGCCAAAGGGAGAGGGTCAAAAAGACCCCTCTTAAGAGAGGGTCCAAGACCCCCTCCTCCTAACACCCCTCCCTCCTTTTATAGAGGTGAGGGGGGTGAAGAGGAGGGGGACCGGAGGTACCCCCCCCCCTCCGGTTGGAGAGGGGGGAACCAGAGGTGGGGGCACCTCCGGTTGGGGGTGCCAACTGGACGTACCCCCCCTCCGGTTGGATAGTGGGGGGGGGGGGGAGACCGGAGCACCCCCCCACCTCCGGTCATGGATGGCAGAATCGCCGGGGTCGGCTCGGGAGCGCCCGAGTCTGGGTCGGGTCGGCGCCTCCCGACCCGACTGGGCGGGGGAACTGGGCGGGATCCGTGGAGTCCAGTTGGTCGGGCCGGATCCGCCGGAGTCCCGGGACTCCGACCCGACTAGCGCGACTCCGCGGATCCCGGGATCCCTCCTTAAGGAGGGATCACGGGACTGTTTGCGCAGTCCCCCCGAGCCCCCCCTTCCCAGCCCCCAGCCCCTTGCCCCCCCTCCCCCCACCAGAGCTGCTGCCCCTTGCCGCCGCCGCCGCCGGACCTCCGAGCAGGGCCGCCGCCGGCCGCCGCCGCCGGCACCACTGCTAGCCGCTGCCGCCGCTGCTCCTCTCTCTCTCTATCCTCCTCTCTCTCTTCTTTGAGGTGAGATTTTAATTTTTTTTAAAATCTGAAAAAATAGAAATGTTAAATAGGCTATAGATTTATAGATCTATAGCATATTTAACATGTTTATGACTCTCATTCTCCTAAATCTTTAAATTTAGCCCTAATTAGGGTATAAAAATTAAGGATTTTGTGTCCATGAATGAAATTAATGTGCAATTGAGTGTTGAATAGAACAATTTTAGTTGATTAGAGTTTGTTGGTAGATTAATTGCATTACATGGACTGTTTTCCCTGAAAATCCCCAAATAACCTTAATTAGGGGTTTAAAAATTAGGGATTTTAGGTCTTTAAATAATTATTATGTAATTGAGTGTCTAATATAGTTATTTTAGTTGATTAGGGATTTTATGTACATTCAATTACATTGCATGATCTGTTTTATTTTAATTCTCAAATTAAACCTTAATTAGGGGTTTAAAAAATAAAAATTTTAGGTCATTAATATAATAAATGTGTAATTGAGTGTTCAATGTGGTCATTTGAGTTGATTAGAGTTTTGTATGTACATTATTTATAGTCTATGATATTTTTGATCATAAATTCTCAAATTAAACCCTAAAAGGGTTTAAAAATTAGGGATTATGTGTAATTAACGTGCAATTCAATTACATTCTTACACAGGAATATGACACATCAAGAACATGAAGAGCAAGAGGTGGAGCAGGCCATTGATCCTGGTTGGGCTCATGGCACTCTCCTTGATGCCTCTAAGAAAAAAGTGAAATGTAATTGGTGTAGAAAGGAGATGTTTGGAGGCATTTATCGCCTTAACACATCTTGCTGGGATTGCTGAGAATGTTTCAAAATGTCCCAATTGTCCAGTGGAAGTTAGAAATGAAATAAAAGAATATATGAAGGGGAAGAAAGCAGAAAAAAGATTGACAACTCAGCAGCAACAAGAACTTCAAGATGAGCTTTCTGGGAGACAGATTCGTAGAGATTACGATCTACCAATTCCTGTGGATGATGATGAAGATGAGGATGATGATCTTGATCCTGAGTTTACTGCAGCGGCACGTGCTAGTCGCCGTTCTTATGCGGAGGAAGATGAGAGACGAAGGGGTTTAGGGACTTCAGGAGCACATTTGTCCAGAGATGACTCTAGGACATCTCTTCCCAGGAGTACACAGGGTCCTATGGATGCATATATGTATAGATCCAGGTCTGTAAAGCAACCAAGAATCAAGCAGGCATTGAAAGGAGTGAAATCCACTGCAAAGGCAGCAAAGGGTGCAATCAAAGGCATTGTAAAATGGTTTTTACATGCAGGTGTGCCGGCACATACGGCAGAGAGCCCATATTTCCAGAGTATGTTGGATGCAATTGCGGAAGCAGGGCCTGGTCTTAAGGCTCCTACAAGGAAGTACATTTATGATGCTGGGCTTGATGATGAATATGATAGTTGAAAGGATGGGTGGGTACCTTCAAAAATATTTGGAAAGAACGTGGTTGCACCATTATGTGTGATGGTTGGACAGGGACCACAAGAAAATCCATGATAAATTTTCTTGTGTATTGTTGCGAAGGGTCTATTTTCTTTAAATCTGTTGATGCATCTAACAAAATCAAGAATGCAGATTATTTGTTCAAACTAATGGATGCAGTTGTGGAGGAAGTGGGTGAAGAGAACGTTGTACAGGTTGTGACGGATAATGAAGCGAGCTACAAGGCTGCGGGTAGGTTGTTGATGGAAAAGCGACAACATCTCTATTGGGTTCCATGTGCAGCACATTGCATTGATTTAATGATGGAGGACATAGGCAAAGATTCTCATATTCATGGTATCATTGATGATGCTCAGATGATAACTTCCTTTATTTATAGTCATAACAGGATTTTGAATATGATGAGGAAGTACACAGATGGGAGAGATCTCCTTCGTGCAGGTCCCACTAGATTTGTCCAATTTTATTTCTTTGGAGAGCCTAATGAAATATAGGCATCAATTGGCCCAATTGATTAATTCTGCAGAATTTTTGCAACATGTAGACACTCTACGGCCTGATAGTAAAGATGTTGCTCTCCAAGCCCAAGACCTGATTAGCAATGCACGATTTTGGGAGAAGGTTTCCTACTACCTCAAAGTAATAGAGCCTTTGGTACTTATCCTTAGAATGGTTGATGGTGACGACAAAAATGATATGGATATTTGTACGAGGCAATGGACAAGGCAAAGGAAAAGTTGAGGGAAAGGAATCCTAAAGCATACAGAAAATGGTGGGCCATCATAGACAAGCGATGGGAGATGACTCTCCACCATGATCTTCATGCTGCAGGTAATTTATTTAATGTAATTACTTGCTGAATTATTAAGTCTTCTCCGTCATATTTAAACTTCTTTTATCATATGCAGGGTATTTTTTCAACCCTAGGATTCAATATAAAGATGATGTGAACAATGACGGAGAAGTGATGAGAGGCACCATGAATGTCATCACTCGCATTACAAGGAGCATGAATGAGAGATTAGACGCAATGGCAGAGGTAGGATAATATATTTTAATTTGCATATGTATGTATGATTCATTTGTTGTGACATATGCCATGTCCTCTACTTTGTAGGTGGAGAGATATAAGATGAAAGTTGGGATATACGGAGGATATGACTTGACATATGCAGCTCAAAGACTCAGTCCAGTGGTTTTACATGTTTGGGTGTTTGCCTAAAATCATAAATATAATTTCACCATCCTTATAATGATTAATGCTTGCTTATTTTATTGTAACAGCTGAATGGTGGATCCAAGTCAACTATCAGCAAGCTGGGACAAATCCCTTAGCGTATGTTGCAGTGAGAGTATTAAGTCAAACCACTTCCTCTAGCCCTTGTGAAAGGAATTGGAGTACATTCAGCCTTATTCACACAAAAATCCGCAATAGGCTGGGTGTGGATAGGCTAGAGAAGTTGGTTTACTGTCATTATAATATGCATTTAAGGGTGAAGCAAAAAGAAGAAAGGCAAAAGATAGAAAGACGGAGATTCATGCAGCTAGCTGGTAGACCATTTGAGGAGGTGGTTCCTGAGATAGATGTTGATGAGTTGCTAAATGAAGACACCCTTTACATGCTTGGGTGGAGACGAGAGCTGAGGGAGAGCTAGCTGACTTTCATCCTGATGATCGCCTGGTTCAGGCATGTGAAGGAGATGTCTTATTAGAAGAACATGTACCTGAGAGAGCTGAGAGGCCAGAATTAAGAAGATCTTCTACCGTACATGATACTAGTATTTCTTCAAGCCAGCCAGAATTGAGAAGATCTACCTCCCAATTAGAGCCCAAAAGAAAGAAAGACAAAGGCAAGAAGAAAGCAAAGCCAAATAAAGAAAGAAGAACAGAAGAACCAAGAAGAAAATCACAAGAAGGTGAAGAGGACTCTCCCCAGGGGAGTGAGGAGAGACATATTGGGCAGCCATTTTCTGAGGCTCCACCCCTGCCATCTCACTTGGCTACATTATATGAGGCAGAGAAACACAAATATGAACGTCGCAAAAAGAAGAGTACAAAAGAAAAAGAAAAAACCGTGGGGAGTGATGACTCCACCCAATCACCTGATGATGATGATGGTGCTGCTGCAGGTATTGGAGGAGGTTATGGCCTTGGGGGTATTATGTCAGGATATGAAGATTATTCACAACCACCCCAACAACAACAAGAAGGAAGCCAAGGGGAAGCACAACAGCAACATGGGGGAAGCAGGGCATGATTGGGGATATGGGCTTCATATCCACCATTTTTTAGTCCCCCAAAATTGCCATATTCAGATATCAGCTCTAGTAGTGGGCTTAGTTATTTGGGCAATATTCAATTACTGGATATGGTAGTTTCTTCTTCCCTCCGGGACACTCAGGAGAAAGTTCAAGTCAACAAGCAACAACACCGCGAGGCATCCAAAAAGGATTCCAAGACATTGCAAATTCTTTGTTTGGCTTTGGATATACACAATATGGAGGACATGAGTATGTGCCACCTATTCAATCTCATGAGATAGAGGATGAGGGTTCAGAAATGTCAAATTGAGAAGGTATTTTTATCTATTTCATGTTATCAACTTGTACATGTATACATTTTTTCAATGTATGAACATTAATAATTATGTCTTTAGTCATTGTTATTGTTCTTCATGGTACATGAACATGATAGGATTTAAATTCAGTGTGTTTGAATGTTGTATGTGTCTAGGTAATTTTCTGTACATTTTAGCGAATTTTTTTGAATTTCCTGAATTTTCCTGATTTTTTTCCAATTTTTAAACAATTCTTTACCCTGGCCGACCCTGGGTCGGCCAGACTCCATTGGAGTCGGCCGGATCCAAGGATCCGACCCGACCCGAGTCGGGGTCGGCCGGGTCCGACTCACCTAGCCGACCCGACTCTGCCATCCATGCCTCCGGTGGGGGTGGGGGGGGGGGGGACTACCGAGGTACCCCCCTGTTGGAAGGTAAAAATGTGACACGTTTACTTCAGCAGGAATTATAAAATTCATCATATGATGGTCCGGCGACTTGGCCAGTTGAAGCTTATTCTCGGCGGGCAATCGTTCAAGTTACGGACATGATGAAGGGGTCATTGAGTCATGAAGATTAAATGCTGGCTATCAACGGGCCTGATTCCAATATATTATCAACAGCCTATTCAGAGGCCAAATAAGTGTGATTTAAAATGACCCCAAGTTATTTAAGTTACAAACTTATTCGTGGGATTCATCCCCAAAGTTCGGCAGGGGAGTTCCGGCCCTTAAAATGGCGCCCGGATTCCCGGTTAAATTGAAAGTACAAGGAGAACATGTCTCCGTCAAGTACAACGCACGGAAAAATCCGGCAGCACAAGGTCTTAGGACCAAGTATAAAGCACAAGTACAAAGGACAAGCTCGAGGCAGGAACTCCAGAAGCTCCACACGGCGGTCTTCAAGCAGGAAGAACTCCAAATAGAGCAGGATTTCAGCAGCACCTCCGGCAGCACAAGGTCTATAGACCGAATACGAAGCACAAGAACAAAGAACAAGCTCGAGGAAGAACTCCGAGGCTTGCAAAGGCACCCTCTGATCGGGCAGAACTCCGAGAAGTCGGGCAGAACTCCGAGACAGAAAGAAAAACTCCAGCACCTGGGCATTATACCCTTGTAAATGAGGGGGTGTAGGGGGGGTATTTATAGGCAAAATCCCCCCCTCTCCTCTCTCTCTCCATCGGTTAGGACCCCTAACCGATGGTGACCTCACAATGAGGTCACCATCGGTTAAGGGGGGTCTCCCCCTAACCGATGGTGACCTCAACATGAGGTCACCATCGGTTAGGGGCAACCGATGGTGACCTAAGCATGAGGTCACCATCGGTTGCCCCTAACCGATGGTGACCTCATGATGAGGTCACCATCGGTTAAGGGGGGTCTCCCCCTAACCGATGGTGACCTCATCATGAGGTCACCATCGGTTAGGGGCTCTCTCTCTCCTCTCTCCCACGCATGTAAGGGGCCGAAACCCCTATAAATACCCCCCCTATTCCAAAGGAAAGGGGGTCTCTCCTACTTGCCCTGGCGAAGCCCTGTTGGGTCTTTTGCTGGCCTCGGCGAAGCCCTGTCGGAAAAATTCCAGAAAAATAGAAAAATAGCCTTTACTCATTCCCTCTCTCATTCTTCAATCCCCCTGCTTGGTGTTCGGAGGTACAAATCCCCTTCTTTAGCCCGATAGGCCAGGCGCGGAGAGAGGAGCGGTCGGCGTAATCGTCATCAACACTCCTTCTTAATCCCCATCCCCCACATTGAGCAAGACTCTGTGGGGTGATATTCCGGGGTTTAAATGCCGTCCATATCGAGCAAGACTCTATGGACACATGGCATTTAAATACCCATGTTCTCCCTGCCCATCGAGCGAGACTCTGGGATAGTGGATTTTGTGCTTATATGTATATGTTTTCTTGAGGAGACTCTGCCCAAGCGGAGGTTCTGCCCAAGGACATATTCGTATATTCGCAAATTTGTGTTCTTATATATATGTTTCTTAAGACGAAACTCTGCCCAAGTGGAGATTCCGTCCAAGAACACATATATAAAGATTACGAATTTGTAACTATACAAATATGTTCCTTAGGGAGAATCCCGCCCAGGCAAAAATCTCTTTCAGGGGACGTATCCATGTAAACACAAACTCGTGTTATATGTATATGTTTCTTAGAGGAAACTCTGCCCAAGCGGAGGTTCTGTCCAAGAACATATTCGTATATTCACAAATTTATGTTCTTATGCATATGTTTCTTAGAGGAAACTCTGCTCAAATGAAGATTTCCCTAAGAACATATCCATAAAATCATGAATCTGCCAATATACGCATATGTCTCTTAGCTGGAATCTTGCCCGGACAAAGTTCCCTCTAAATTCATATCCGTATAATCACAAACTTCATGTTTATATAATGTATTTCTTAGTGGAACCTCTGCCCAAATAGAGACTCCGCCCGAGAATATATCTGTATAATCACAAATATGCCCCATTGTGTATATGTTTCTCAAAGGGAATCCCGCTCATACGGGGACATCTTCCCATCGGATGCTCTGCTCAAATAGAGATACCATTTGAGAATATACTCACAAAGTGTAAATTTGTGTTATACACATATATCTCTTTAAGGCAAAATCTCTCCGGGTAAAGTTTCTCCCGAGAATACACGGACATAAGCATATACCAATATGAAAATATCTCTACAAGAACACCCTGCCTAAGCAGGGACTCGCCAAGACATACTCATATATTCAAAAAAAAAGGGGATTGTGATAACATACACACATCCAAAGAAAAAGAAAGATAAGACAAGAACTGCGCTCAGATACTCCAAATGGGAGCACATATGCACCTCCACGAGAACCATACCCGTGGAAATGGACTTCGGACAAAAATCACAAATATGACAAGGACTTCCGTGGAGATACATCCATATGATCTCCGGAAATTGTACCCGCACAAGTACGAAATGAGGAGAAAAGAAACTCTACCTCAAACTCGGATTCTGCTCAGAAATGGCATTGTGAAAGAACCTCATATAAAATTTGCACAATCACCCTTCTAATACGGAAGTGTTGCTCCGGGTTATAATACCCCCAAGTTCAGAATCATAAATCCACGGGCATGCACCCGTTCATGATAATAATCCCCATGTTTTCCCAAATAAAAAATCCATAATCAACCTTTTGCAAAGAGGAGAAAAGACCTCAAATCGGTCCATGGGTATATACCCGCTCCCCTTTTTAAAGGAATCAAATTTTGGGCTCCCACAAAGGCAGTCGTTTCAAAAATGGAATATCCAAAGCAAAAAGCATTTCAAAACAATCAAAAGAAAGGAAAAACATGTCATAATCAGGATTTTCTAAGAAAAAGCATGTATATTCTCTCGTCCTTTTTACTATGAAATGGTATTCGGGTTAGAAATTGGTATTAAATAATGCCAAGAGTTTTAACTCGATGTAAATGTAACATCGATTCCGATCGATGGAGATGGAGGTCCAGCACATGCTACCCTAATTGCCTGATGAGAATAGACATGGGACTCAAGAAGTTCAGATAAAAAACGGCGCACCCGTCCGTTCGCGGACACCCCCGTCCGTTCGCGGACACCCCCGTCCGTTCGCGACACACCCGTCCGTTCACGGACACCATACCCGTCCGTCTCACGGACACCCAAATTTCCTTCCGCATTGCGCGGATTCTTTCTTCTGTCTGTTAGACAGGCTGGCACGCCCCGTGATATAAAAATCAAAGCATGCGAAACAAATGAATACCCCCTCAATGGAATGAAATGAATAAACCAAAAAGAATGCGATGATCCATAATGATGTACTCTGCATATACTCTCTCTTCTATAACCTCTCCCTCATTCCCTTTTCCCCCGTGTCAACAGCTGGCACGCCCGGTGGGACCTCTTCTCACCATTCATAGTAAAAAGGACGAGACCTACATACCTTTTATGAAAATTCTGATACTGCTATTTCCTTTTGAAGGTACTTGAAAAGAAACAAATCACAAATTGTTGAAGATGGCCGTCACTTATGGACCGCTCGTCGTCAACAACCATGCCAGGTTCGGCTACCTGGCGACTTCGATTATATTCGGAGATTTCCCTGTAGTCGTCGGATCCCCTTTCTTTCTGGGAGTGGTTCCGGCCCATCAAGAGGAGGAAGCTGCTCAAATATCTTCCTCCCACAAACCAACAAAGAAGAAGTCCAACAACAGCGGACGTGTCAAGGCTCGTTCTGCTACTGTTAATGAGGGCACCCAAATGCCCATGAAGGATGATGCTGTCAAAGGGGGTAAACCCCATTCAACTCAAGTTCGGACCTATTCGGTCCATATGATCTCTTCTACCATTGTGGCTCCTGTCTCCTCACAGCGAGGGCAAAATAAACGCCACAAGAACAAAAGGCCGCCCGCTGCTATCTCCAGATCCGGCAAGTCCGTCATGATTGGAAATGTGCGAGTGCGCCTTGATGGTACTCCACCTACCACTCCTCGTGATAGGTATGTTCCAAATATTCCAACCTCGAACCGTTTCTCAGCTCTACGATGGTTCCGAGGGAAGCATGAAGATTCCATGGTGAAAGCCGGCGTCAAGCAAAAGACGCGGCGCTTTGCCAAGTTGAAACAAATCTGGGTTCCAAAGAATAAAGCCCAGAAGTTGAAGAAGAATCAGGCGAATGCATCAAAGGTGATTCAAAGAAAAAGTAACACCGAAGATGCCTCTCTTCAATATGCCGGACCTGAGCATCCCAGAGGATGGAAAAGAAACGGCATATACAGAAAACCAAACTACAATCCTCAAGGCCCGGAGAATACCCGGGTGGTCGAAGAAATTCCAACTCAACAATCTAATCCTCGAGTATCGGTCTTTGACCGTATATCGTGGATTCCAAGATTTGATAAGCCAAAGGCAATTCCTAGCACCAGTGCTCGTCCGTCAAAAAGGCGACGTGTCACTGGGCAGCTCGGGAAACGCCCAAGCTTATAATCTTCTCATGTTATACTACTGGAAGGGAAGCTGGCGAACTCGCGGAACACCCCCCTCCGGATGACAGGGGGGGGGGACCGGAGCCAACCCCCCTCCGGTTGGGACAGACGGAGGGGGGGGAGGCCAGGGGTGCCTCCGTTGCACAGAGCAACCGGAGGTGGTATTTCTGGGAATTTTTTGGGTTTTTTTGGTGGGGGGTTTTGGCATTTTGGGGTTTCTTTTGTGGGGTTTTTGGGAATTTCGGGATTTCTGGGGATTTTTGGGTAAACTTTGGGGTTTTGGGGAATTTCAGGGAATTTTAGGTATGTTTTTTGGATTTGTGGAGTTTCTGGAAATTTTTGAGTATTTTCAGAAATGGGTATTTTCTGGGAATTTTTGGATTTCAGAAATTTTGGGGTTTTAGGAAATGAAGGTTTTGAGATTTTCGGGGAATTTATGGGATTTTGGCTTTTTATGGAGGTTTGGGTATTTGTGGGGTTTTTTGGGTTTGGAAATATTATGTGCCAACACCTAGATGGCCTGTTCCCTCCAGTGCACCCTTAGTGCTGCTCTCCTTGGGATATTTTGTCCTGTGGCTGGGGAACAAAGGAAGAGACATTTGATGTGTAGGGATGCGATTAACAACTAAGAGGGGTGGGGTGAATGGGTTATAGTCCAATAAAAATTCTTTTAACTCAGGATTAATCAAACCTATTACGTGATATGCACAACGGAATATAACAAGTATATTGACAAAACCAACTATCCTAACATGCGTAGAACGGAGGTAGAAAAGATGGAACAAACCACACATGCACGCAGGATTTAGAGTGGTTTGACAACACATCCCTGTGTGCGTCTACGTCCACTACCCCACACCCCTGTAAGGATTTCCACTAACTTGTTTCCCAGGTACAAGTTACAAGACCTCACACACACACTGTTGTTTTCGGAGATAACCACAACCCCACCTCGTTTCCTAGGGACGGGATAACCCGATGTGTATGCGCGCACGCACCACACACCAACAAACACAACGTGCGCACAGCCGAGCACACACACACAGATATGTAAAGTAATGTGTGAGCAGTTTCTCAACCCAAAGAACAAGAGGATAGAATAGAAACACACGAGGTTCAGATTTCTCCTGTTTGCGGTGTTGAGAAAATGTTGAAGTAGAAATCAGTTGCACTGACTTCCTTGGACGTTGCACTATGATTGCAGATGAAACTTGACATCCAAAGCTTCAACTTGAATCAGCAACCCCGGAGAAGAAAGCCTGGAAGAACCTCTGGTTCGCTTGTGCTTTCTCTGACCTAACTTCTTGCTGGAACCCGTTCTCCAAGGATGTAAATATATACTGCTCACAAGGATAGACTTCTACCTTGAGACTCACGACCAAAATATTTCTTTTGAATCGTAGATCTAAAGATAATCTCGTGCAAATCCTAAATAGCAAGGAGTTCTATCCAGAAAGGAAATTGGGTTTCCGGAGTCAATCGATCAATTTCCCAAAGATCAGTCGTCCGATTCAGAACTCTGACTTTGGTGTCGACCTACTTATTATTCTACGTCGACGTCGACACACAGATCAACGTCGGTCGTCTAATCCAGGACTTGGGCTTTGGTGTCGACCTGGTTCTTCTTTTGTGTCGACACACAACACCAAGTCGGTCGTCCGATTCACTGAAGTCGATCGACCGATTCTTCGACTGTCCCACTGCCAAAGCTACTGACTGGGTCGGTCGACCGAATCCTTCATATCGGTCGTTGTTGAAAGGTAAAATTGTGACACGTTTACTTCAGCAGGAATTATAGAATTCATCAGATGATGGTCCGGCGACTTGGCTAGTTGAAGCCTATTCTTGGCGGACAATCGTTCAAGTCATGGACATGATGAAAGGGGTCGTTGAGCCGTGAAGATTAAATGTTGGTTATCAACGGGCCTTCTTACAATATGTTATCAACAGCCTGCTGTGGACACGGGAAATTTTCTTCCTCTTTTCTTCATCACCCCCCCCCCCCACCATTATGTATGGGGAGGTTCGTTTCAATTATCATGTTTTTGACTTTGTGTTGCGGGGCGTGCCAGCCTGCCTACCAGGCAGAAGTAAGGGTCTGCGCAATGCAGAGAAAGAATTTTTATATATCCGTGAAACGGATGGGTGCGCCGTGTTTTGATCTGAACTTCTTTGATTCCGTGCCTTTTAATCATCATGCGATTGGGGTGGCGTGTGCTGGACCCCTGTCTCCATCGATCGGAATCGATGTTGCATTTACATCGAGTTAAAAGCCTTAGGTGTCGTATTAACACCTGCTTCAACCCGAATACCATTTCATAGCGTGGGCGAGAATATATGCATCTGTAAGAAATTTCAAGACAACATTTTTGCTTTGTTTATTTTGAACAGAATGAGTCCAAGTTTGAAAAATAGGGTTATCTTTTTGAAAAGAGTATGAATTTCCTTTGTGGAACTTGTCATATAGCTTGCCATGGGCGGAACATGCCCGTGTTAGCGAAGTTATTTCTTTTTTTGAGTATATACTCGTTTTCAGAGGCAAAATATTAGTTGAAGCGTATGCGTATAAACACCCTGGATCCCTCACAGAGACTTGCTCGATGTGGGGTATAAATATACCAGAGAGAGAGAACAAAGGGCGTTTAAATACCATATGTCCATAGAGACTTGCTCGATATGGACGGTATTTAAACCCCTGGATCCCCACAGAGACTTGCTCGATGTGGGGTATAAATATACCAGAGAGAGAGAACAAAGGGTGTTTAAACACCATATGTCCATAGAGACTTGCTCGATATGGACAGTATTTAAACCCCTGAATTCCCCACAGAGACTTGCTCGATGTGGGGTATAAATATACCGAGAGAGAGAGAACAAAGGGTGTTTAAACACCATATGTCCATAGAGACTTGCTCGATATGGACAGTATTTATACCCCTGAATCCCCCACAGAGACTTGCTCGATGTGGGGTATAAATATACCGAGAGAGAGAGAACAAAGGGTGTTTAAATACCATATGTCCATAGAGACTTGCTCGATATGGACAGTATTTAAACCCCTGAATCCCCCACAGAGACTTGCTCGATGTGGGGTATAAATATACCGAGAGAGAGAGAACAAAGGGTGTTTAAATACCATATGCCCATAGAGACTTGCTCGATATGGATAGTATTTAAACCCCTGAATCCCCACAGAGACTTGCTCGATGTGGGGTATAAATATACCGAGAGAGAGAACAAAGGGTGTTTAAATACCATATGTCCATAGAGACTTGCTCGATATGGACAGTATTTAAACCCCTGAATCCCCCACAGAGACTTGCTCGATGTGGGGTATAAATATACCAAGAGCGAGAGAACAAAGGGTGTTTAAATACCATATGTCCATAGAGACTTGCTTGATATGGACGGTATTTAAACCCCTGGATCCCCACAGAGACTTGCTCGATGTGGGGATGTGGCGCGAGGGAGATGTCGGAGCCGTATACGATGGCGATCTCCCGCTCTTTTCTACGTTATCGGGCACTCCTCACTCCATATTGAACAAGGAATAAACCAATACCTTCACGCCAAACCAAAGAATTGGATGGAAGGAGATCGGGAGAACAAGAAGATTTGCAATATTTCTGAAAATTTCAGAACCCGGGCCTTACAAGGCTTGGAGGGACTGGTTTACAAGGGTTTTGGGACTGGTTTACAAGGCTTGGGGGATTGCCAACCAGCGGGGATTTTCGGGGGACTGGTTTTTCACAGCATGTGGGGGTTTATGGGGCTTGGCTGGCCAGCATATGGGGGTTTCTCCTCTATTTCAGATGAAGGGGGGGGGGTGCTTCCCCTTTTATAGGGGCTGGCCTCTCCTCCCCTCCCTGCATAAACAGGAGAAGGATCGGGGGGAGAACCCCATTTCGGTTGGGGGGGACACCCCCAACCTGTTTAACATTAAACAGGTTGGGGGTGTGAACACCCCCCCAACCTGTTTAGTATTAAACCGGTTGGGGGGGGGGGGGGTTCCCCCTCCAACCTGTTTTATATAAAACAGGTTGGGGGTGCGGTCACCCCCCAACCTGATTTACATAAAACAGGTTGGGGGGGGGTTCCCCTCAACCTGTTTTCATGTAAAACCGTTGGAGGGGAGCACCCCCCAACCGGTTTTACTTTAAACAGGTTGGAGGGGGTCCCCTCCAACCTGTTTTTCTGTTTTTTTTTTTTTTTAAAACCGTTGGAGGGGGTCCCCTCCAACCTGTTTTTTTATATAAAACTGGTTGGAGGGGGAGTCCCCCAACCGGTTTTATATTAAAAAGGTTGGAGGGGGCCTCCCCTCCAACCTGATTTCACATAAAACCGGTTGGGGGGGAGCACCCCCCAACCGGTTTTATGTTTCAGAAGTTGAAGGGGGGGGCCTCCCCTCCAACCGCCCTCTCTTCCCCCCATTCCCCTTACACCTAAGGGTTGTTTTAAAATGGGGGGGAGGATGGCCTATAAATAGGCTATAAGGGGCTCATTTAGGGGGGACTGGTTTGTTGAAATCTCGCTCCCCTTTGCTCGGAGTTTTGCCCGGTGAAGAGCTGCACTTGCATCCTCGGAGCTTCTGTCGCCGGCTTGTTCTTGTGCTTGTACTTGTACTTCATGCTTGGTCTTCATGGACCTCGTACTGCCGGATTTCTTCCGTACACCAATTTTTGTGGAGTGTCATTCTATTCTGAACTTTGTTTTTTTTTTTTTTTCTGGAGGGCTTAATGCCAATGGTATTTATAAGGCTTCTCCCTTGGCTTGGAGGGGGACTTCAGTCCCACTTTTACCTTGCCTTCAAGGCATAAGTTGCTTTGTCTTCAAGTCTTTTCTCTTTCTTTTACCTTGTCTTCAAGGAACCAAATGCTTTGCTTTCTGAATTTTCTGTCTTTAAGGTGTGAATTGCCTTGGTTTTAAGGCATGCATCACTTTGCTTCCAAGACATCTTTCTAGGTGTTTTAACCACTTGGATCAGTATAAATAGATCCATGGGCTCTTTTCAGCTGGGCATCCCTCATAGTTCAGAAATTCCTTCAGTTCAGAAACTCCTTCTAGTGGATATTCCACACACCTTAAAAATTCAAGAAGTCCTTCTATTGGACATTCCACATATCTTCTATTCAGAAATTCTTTTTAGTGGGAACTCCACACATCTTCAGGCCTCCCGAGTACTTCTTTTGGTAAATGTTTATCATGCCTTTTTGGGGTTCAACACCTGCTCAGAGGCCAAATAAGTTGTGATTTAAAATGACCCACAATGTTATTTAAGTTACAAATTTATTCAGTGGGATCCTTCCCAAAATTCAGCAGGGGAGTTCCGGCCCTTAAAATGGCGCCCGGATTCCCGTTAAAGTGAAAGTACAAGGAGAACATGTCTCCGTCCAAAGTACGAAGCACGGAAAAATCCGGCAGCACAAGGTTTATAGACCGAGTACGAAGGACAAGTACAAAGAACAAGCTTGAGGAAGAACTCCGAGGCTTGCAAAGGCACCCTCCGATCGGGCAGAACTCCGAGAAGTCAGGGCGAAGCACCAAGGAAACGGAGCAGGACTCCAGCAGCACCTCCGGCAGCACAAGGTCTATAGACCGAGTACAAAGACAAGTACAAAGAACAACCTCGAGGAAGAACTCCGAGGCTTGCAAAGGCACCCTCCGATCGGGCAGAACTCCGAGAAGTCGGGCAGAACTCCGAGACAGAAAGAAAAATTCCAGCACTTGGGCAAGATGGCCTTGTAAATGAGGGTGTAGGGGGGGTATTTATAGACAAAACCCCCCCTCTCCCTCTCTCTCTCCATCGGTTAGGCAGCCCCTAACCGATGGTGACCTCAACATGAGGTCACCATCGGTTAAGGGGCTCACATCGGTTAGCCCCTTAACCGATGGTGACCTCATGTTGAGGTCACCATCGGTTAAGGGGGGATCTCCCCTAACCGATGGTGACCTCATCATGAGGTCACCATCTCTCTCTCCTCTCCCACGCAATGTAAAGGGGCCGAAACCCCTATAAATACCCCCCCTATTCCAAAGGAAGGGGAGTCTTCTACTTGCCCTGGCGAAGCCCTGTTGGGTTTTCCATTTGCCCCGGCGAAGCCCTGTTGGAAAAATCCCAGAAAAATAGAAAAGAGCATTTGCTCATTCCCTCCCTCATTCTCAAATCCCTCCTGTTTGGTGTGCGAAGGTACAAATCCCCTTCTTTAGCCCGATAGGCCAGGCGCGGAGAGGAGAGCAGTCGGCGTAATCGTCATCAACATTCCTTCTTAATCTCCATCCCCCACATCGAGCAAGTCTCTGTGGGTGATATTCCCGGGGTTTAAATGCCGTCCATATCGAGCGAGTCTCTATGACACATGGTATTTAAATACCCATGTTCTCCCCGCCCATCGAGCAAGTCTCTGGGATGGTGGATTTTGTGCTTATATGTATATGTTTTCTTGAGGAGACTCTGCCCAAGCGGAGGTTCTGCCCAAGGACATATTCGTATATTCACAAATTTGTGTTCTTATATATATGTTTCTTAAGACGAAACTTTGCCCAAATGGAGATTCCGTCCAAGAACACATATATAAAGATTACAAATTTGTAATTATACAAATATGTTCCTTAAGGAGAATCTCGCCCAGACAAAAATCTCTCTCAGGGGACGTATCCATGTAAATACAAACTCGTGTTATATGTATATGTTTCTTAGAGGAAACTCTGCCCAGCGGGGGTTCTGTCCAAGAACATATTCGTATATTCACAAATTCATGTTCTTATGCATATGTTCCTTAGGGGAAACTCTGCCCAAATGGAGACTTCCCTAAGAACATATCCATAAAATTACGAATTTGTGCTTATATGCATATGTCTCTTAGGGGGAATCTTGCCCGGACAAAGGTTCCCTCTGAGTTCATATTCGTATAATCACGAACTTTATGTTTATGTAAATGTGTTTCTTAGTGGAATCTCTGCCCAATTAGAGACTCTGCCCGAGAACGTATCTATATAATCACAAATACGCCCATTGTGTATATGTTTCCCAAAAGGGGATCCCATTCATACGGGGGTACTTTCCCATCGGACACTCCGCTCAAATGGAGATACCGTTTGAGAATATATTCACAAAGTGCAAATTTGTGTTTATACACATATATCTCTTCAAGGTAAAATCTCTCCGGGCAAAGCTTCTCCCGAGAACGTATGGACATGAGCATACGCCCATATAAACATGCCATTACAAGGATACTCTGCCTAAACAAGGACTTGCCAAGATATACTCATATATTCAAAGAAAAAAAGGATTGTGATAATATACACACATCCAAAGAAAAAGGAGGATAAGACAAGAACTGCGCTCAGACACCCCAAATGGGAGCACATATGCACCTCCACGAGAACCATAACCGTGGAAAATGAACTTTGGACAAAATCACAATATGACAAGGACTTCCATGGAGATACATCCATATGCTCTCCGGAAATTGTACCCGCACAAGTGCGAAATGAGAAGGAACTTTGGACAAAATCACAATATGACAAGGACTTCCATGGGGATACATCCATATGCTCTCCGAAAATTGTACCCGCACAAGTGCGAAATGAGGAGAAAAAACCCTACCTCAACTCGGACTTTGCTCAAAAATGGCATTGTGAAAGAACCTCATATAAAAATTTGCACAATCACCCTTCTAATACGGAAGTGTTGCTCTGGGTTATAATACCCCAAGTTCAGAATCAAAATCCATAGGTTATGCCCGTTCATAATGATAATCTCCATGTTTTCCCAAATAAAAATCCATAATCACCTTTTGCAAAAGGAGAAAAAAACCTCAAATCGGTCCACGGATATATACCCGCTCCCCTTTTCAAAAGAAATCAAACTTTGGACTCCCAAAAGGTAGTCATTTCAAAAAATGAAATATCCAAAGCAAAAGCATTTCAAAACAATCAAAAGAAACAAAAACATGTCATGATCAGAATTTTCTAAGAAAAGCATGTATATTTTTCTCGTCCTTTACTATGAAATGGTGTTCGGGTTAGAACTGGTGTTAAATATATCAAGAGTTTTAATTCGATGTAAATGTAACATCGATTCCGGTCGATGGAGATGGAGGTCTAGCACATGCTACCCTAATCACCTGATGAGAATAGACATGGGACTCAAGAGGTTCAGATTAAAAACGGCGCACCCGTCCGTTCGCGGACACAACCCGTCCGTTCCACGGACACCATACTCGTCCGTTCCACGGACACCATACCCGTCCGTCCACGGACACCATACCCGTCCGTTCGCGGACACAACCCGTCCGTTCGCGGACACAACCCGTCCGTTCCACGACACCATACCCGTCCATTCCCCGGACACCAAAATTCTTCTTCCGCATTGTGCGGATTCTTTTTCTGTCTGTTAGACAGGCTGGCACGCCCCACAAATATAAAATATAAAATATTGGAAATAAATGATACATGCACCAAATAAAACAAATGAACAAAACCGAGTGTGAAAGGAAAGGAACGGAAATCTCTCCCCCGTGTCAACAGTCGTCTGATCTTTTCTTCATCAATCAGAACCTTTAGTGTCAATCGATTGGCTTTCTTTCTATCAATCGATTGGACTGTACATCAATTGACTGCCCTTGTACCACAATAGATTGAACTATCTTCAATATATTGGCCTTTGATTATCAGTTGACCGATTTCGGCAAGTCGGTCGTCCGATTGTCAGTTTTGCAGTCTTGGCTTTACTGTTGTCAATTTTCAGTCTTAGCTTTACTGTTGTTAGTTTTGCAGTCTTGGCTTTGCTATTTTGTCCGGGCCTTGGGCTTTATATTATCCACTTCAAGTGTGACTTTTGGACAAATGTACTGCACACTTAACACACAAATTAGACCATCAAATTAAATAAACATAAATCAAATGCTTGGTCATGAACATGAATTATATTCAGTGTTTTGTGATTTTTTGAACATGAGTTAAACTTAGTGTTTTTGTGATCATCGAAATCTACAGAGTACAACAACATTACCCAGCCTTGTGAAAGGGAGTCCACCCTTCTAATCGATGCATGAGTCAAGATCCTTTAAAAAGGCCTAGAAGGCATTGGTTTTGGTTCAAGCAGGACAACCTCAATTTGTTAAGCTGGCACAAGACGAAAAAACTTATCTTCTTGATATCAAAATCTTTTGAGGATTTTGAAACCAGAAACTAGTAATCCTGACTCAATCAGAGAGTTGTTTCCAACTCCATCTCTGACCTGATGACGCCTTCATCTCTATCATGTCTCCTGAGTTTCTCTCATGTGTTATGTATATACTTTGAAAGGAGGAAAAAGGGAGGCAGAAATGGTTCGATCAAAAACTTTTCCCCTTATGAGACCCGTTTCTATTATACGAGGACAGTAGTGACAGCATACATGCCCACCTGTATGTGCAGTGATGTTCCCATTCTTGACCTTTATCCTTGTTTAAACAAAAAAGGGAAAAGAAGGAAGAGAAACAGAAACAGAAACACCCAAAGAAAAGGAAAAACTAAGCAGAAGCAGCAGCTTGATCTGACACCCATTAAGGACCAGAGCACAGAGAAACAGAGCAGAGGAGGAGAATGATGCCCCCAGAACTACCTTGTAGGGCTGGCACACAAGTGAGGAGGAGTCCAACAAGAAATGGAAATGAAGAAGAAAAAGTCAAGGAAGAAAATAAAGGACAAAGAGTCCAAAACAGAGGCTAAAGGAGAGCAGGAAATAGGAGAGAAGAGAGAGGAGTCTGGAGAGCAAGATATGCCATCATACGGGATTTCTTCACCCTGTGGAGATAAGAGGAGCTCATGTGGCTTCCCAACCCAACCGGATATGATTCTTCACATGGTGGAGGTAGTGGATCATTGGGAACCACCCAAATCCATCAGTTGGAGAATCCTCTCGGGCAGAGTGGGGAGGAGAACCTGTGGGTTCTCCTTCTTACACAAGTTGGAAAACCTTGATGAGGTGGAGGTATGAGAAGTACATGGATTCCATTTCCTCCCCACCAGGTGAATTTCACAGAAAGAAAAAATTGTCCACATGGCGCATGGTTAACCTCTACCAGGTGGTGGTTTAAACTTAAACACCCCCTTTCTATCCTCTTGCTTATCCATATCCACCAATGCCATTACCATGCAGACAGCATGGAGATAAGTCTCGTGGAGAACGAAAGTATGGATGCATGTGGTGACAATCTGATCATGATGTTGATCATCATCATGTGATCATGATCGGTAATCAGAATGATGATCAAGTGATAATAATCAGGTGCTAATTATGATCATCATGTGATGATAATAGTCCTACATGATGACAATAATCAAGATGATGATGCTCATATGATGGGGATCCCTAATGGGATTAAATTGGGTCTGGGACCTTAAGCAGTTTCTCAAGCATGTATCCTCTCTAAATCTAACCATATCCATTACGATCATACCTTTCATGGATGTAGCGAGTTTTTCTACTGTGCTTTTTTAACTAAACTTGGACATAGATTTCTACAGTTCATGAGCTGAATCATATTCCATATACCTGTTATTTAGGGATTCCTTTGTCCTCTCATTTAACTTAATGTAGACCTGAAGTAGCCTAAACCTAATAATTTGTCCTTAACTCTTGCAGATCAATAACTTAACCAAAAACATGAACTCAGTCGCTCATTAAGAGATTAATAACCTGTAGATGGGATAAATTATTAAAATATTTTTTATTCCCCTTAATTGGATGACCAAAAACATCCTTCAAGCCCTAAACCAACATATGAATTCTTCGAAAACATCAAGAAAACATAAGAGTCACTAAAATCTCTAGGAATGTCTCATAAATCACTTTGTAGAATCCTGACAGATGTCCAACATTACCAAAGTACCCATCAAATTCTAAAAATCTCGTTAATTTGCAGAAAGAACTCAAATGACTAAAATATCCTCTGAAATGTAACATTTTCAAAATTTAAAATTACAAAGTTAAAGTTATCCTAAATATAGAAAAACCTTAAGTGCCTAAATGTACTTAAACTTTGATTTTTCAAAGATTGCCAAATACCTTTAGAACACTAAGATATCCAAAGATGATCTAAGCAATCTGTCCTAGGATTTCAAATCTTCTATAACACATGAAAACAGTAAACTTTAAAATTACAAAATACTCTCCGTCCTTGAATTCTTGCAAAGCATTAAAGTAACTCTGAACACTTGACGTCAATCCAAACTTCATAGAGCTTGTGAAAACCAATTAAAACCACACGTGGGCATGGTATGGCTTCTGGGCTTAATTAACCCTTGATAGCCGAGATGATCCATTCTTCGAAACCTCCATTATTATTAGAGTTTATTGAAGTGTGCCATCCAACTTAAAACCTTAGGGCATTTAGTGGCCATGGCCCTAGTATCAGGAGTAGATTAATCTTTTTATCCCTTTATAATTCTAATTATGGAATGCGAAATCGGCCGATCTAGATTAGGACCAGCCGATTCTATATCAAATCAGCCTAGGGGGTTGCTTCCTAGATCGTAGATATTTTGGCCGAATCTAGGCCAATTCTGCCACCAAAATTTATATATGGGAAAATTACCTATATACCCCTATAAAATCTATGAATTACCAATATACCCCTACCATTGTAGAATATGCCCGTATATCCCCCAAAACTCAAACAACTCTCAACTTTATGCCTACTATTGATGATCTGCCATTTTTGCTAACTGGGGTGCTAACTGGAGGATGGAATAAACTAACCTACCCCTAAACTATAGTTGGGGTAACGTGTGTTAGTCATTTGAAAAAAATTACATGCTTTCGAGCCCCTAAAATTGCTCGCTCCCTCTTGCCTCCTCCATTTATGGTTTCTTCTTCGTGGCTCACGATCGAGAGGCTGAAAGGGTGGACGGAAACCGGCAATGGGGCTCTCATTGATCGATGTGTGAAAAATCGCACGTGGGAGAGGACGGAAGGCAAGACAATTACCAACGGCGGGGCCTGTTGAACCCTAAAAAGTTTGTGGTGGATATCTACCAGAAGAAATACCAGGGTCAATTTATAGTGGTCCAAAGATTACTTAGGTAGCCCATTTTGGTTGCTTAAGTAATAAGGCTGAAGTTCCCTTTAAGGGGTGACTTGAAGACAAAGTAAAGGTCATTATTGCTTAAAGTAATTCCATGGTTGCTTAGGTAATATTGATTTCAAATGTCCTTCAAGTTAAGGAAGGGAGCCCATTTATTGAATTGGCAGTAAGCCGTCTAAGGAAGCCAAAGTTCAAGGAAGAACAACGCTTCAAGGGAAATACGACACGGAAGAAATCCGGCAGCACAAGGTCTATAAGACCAAGTATGAAGAACAAGTACAAAGAACAAACTTGCAACGGAAGCTCCAAGGATTTGCAAATCCAACTCTTCGTCGAGCAAAACTCTGAGGGAAGAGGCAGAGCTCCAGCAACACCAACACCCCTACAATGGGGCATATGGGGGCCTATTTATAGGCAAAACCCCTCCCAAGTTCAAGTCCCAACCGATGGGACTTCCATCGGTTGGAGGGGGGTATCCCTCCCAACCGATGGAGGTTCCATCGGTTGGGGGGAAATACCCCTCCAACCGATGGAACCCCCATCGGTTGGAGGGGTGTTTACCCCCAACCGATGGAAGGTCCATTGGTTGGAGGGGTTCTTCCCCCCCAACCGATGGACTGTCCATCGGTTGGGAGGGGAGCTCCCCTAACCGATGGGGGTTCCATCGGTTAGGCCCTTAACCGACGGGCCTTCCATCGGTTAAGGGGTGGGTCCCATCCCTCTCATCCCACGCAATGTAAAGGGGTTGAAACCCCTATAAAAAGCCATGTAGCCCCCTAGGGGCAAAGGATCTTCCCCCCATCCTCTTTCTGGTTTTTCCAGGAAGATTGGAAGAAAAATCTGAAAAAAGCAAAAGTTTTCCCCCCAAACCCTCGCTTGCTCTCAAGGCTCCCCGCTCGGTGTGAAGGTATCGATTCTTCCTCAGTCTGGTGAAAAAGCATCTGATCTTGGCAAGTGCAAAGAAAGGGAGATCGTCTCCATATGTCATCGACACCTCCTCCATCCCCCTCTATGCAGAGCTAGTCTCCATGGAGGGCTTCACAAAGAAATCATAATACGGTTCATACTTCCACATCGAGCAAGACTCTGTGGGGGTAATATCCTTCGGGGTTTAAATACCTTCCATATCGAGTGAGACTCTATGGATATACGGTATTTAAATACCCTTGTTCTCGTGCTCTGAATGCTTCCATATTGAGCAAGACTCTATGGGTATGGGTATTTAGATGCACATATTTCTCCCCACCCGTCGAGCAAGACTCCGGGATGGGCGAGTGTTTGTGCTCGTATGGGTATGCGTCTTCTAGGAAGACATGCTTCTATGCTCACAACGTTGTGCTTATATGTATATGTTTCTTAAAAGAGACTCTGCCCCAAGGATCGACGCATCGGGGAATCGGGGTGAATCGGGTTTTTCCTGATCCGCCACGATTCGCCAGAATCGGACCGATTCGCATGGGAATCGGATGTGAATCGGTCCGATTCGATGGGAATTGGGCGAATCGGGTTTCTCCTGATTCGATCCGATTCGGCCGAATCGGATCGATTCAATCCGATTCGGCAAACCATGCTCTACCCAAGCGGAGGTTCTGCCTGGGAACATATCCATGTAATCACAATTCCATGCTCATGTGTATATGTTTTCTTAAAGAAACTCTGTCTAAGCGGAGGTTCTACTCGAAAACATACCCATATGTTCGCAACTTTGTGCTTATATGTATATATTTCCTAAATGAAACTCTGCCCAAGCAGAAGTTCTGCTGGAGATATATCCATATATTCACAAATATTGTGCTTATATGTATATATTTTCTTAAGGAAACTCTGCCCAAGTGGAGGTTCTGCTCGGAAACATATCCATGTATTCACAAAAAGTTGTATTTATATGCGTATGTTTTCTAAAGGGAACTCTGCCTAAACGGAGGTTCTGTCGAAAATATATCCATATGTTCATAGAAACATGTTCATATGAATATGTCTTTTAAAGGAAACTCTGCCCAAGCAGGGGTTCTGCCCAAAAAGCATATCCATACGTCCATAAACATATATGTACATATGTGCGTATTTCATGGGGACACCCTGTCCATACGGAGACTCTCCCCTAAAATCAATACAATCATATGTCCATCAAATTCATATTTATATATTCGCGCGATAACTCTGCCAATGTAGGAACGCTGCCAAAATTCACAATATACTCAAATCTCAAATAGATTCACGGGTATACACCCGCTCATTTTCCAAATCATACGTCAAATCCTCAAAAGGAACTCATACTCCTTTTCAAAATAAAATTCCTTTTCATCTCTATGGTAAATCAATACCAAATGAAATCACGGGTATACATCTGCACACCTCCCAAATTATATTTCAAAACCCAAAAGAAGTCCATACTCCTTCTCAAAATGAAATTCTTTTCTCAAAACAAATATTCTTCTTTTTAAAAATAAAATACCTTTTTTAAGGGAACAAATCCTTTCTTTCGAACCAAAATCTATTTTGTCCAATAAAATAAGAAAACATCGTATTATGATTTTCTAGAAAATGCATAATTCCTCGACTTTGCTATCAATGGTATTCGGGTTAAAACTGATGTAAAAATAACATCAAGGACTTTTACCCGATGTAAACAAAATTCGATTCCGATCGATGGAGACGGGGTCCAGCACACGCTACCCTAATCGCCTGATGAATAAAAATCGCGGAACCAATAAAGTTCAAAGATAAAAGTGGCACACTTGTCCATTCCATGAACATCAAATATTCTCTCCGCATTGCGTGGATTTTAACTTCTGTCTGTTAGACAGGCTGGCACGCCCCGCAAGACAAAAGAAACAAATAAAAATCAACTCAAACTCAAACCAAATACAAAATAAAAGCATACGAAAATTTTCCGCGTACCACAGGGCCCTTGTTTGGGTGGGAATCATGAGAAAAAGTAAGAGGAGGCAGGAGAAAAACGATTGTGGGTTATAAACCCTTTCTCTATGCCCATACCTTTACCTTTCTGTCCCAACTCAACTAATCACTCTACATTACTCAACTTCCAACTCAAAATACATTCATATGGCAATTTATGGAGTACATATATTAAGTGCAAATCAACAGGCACATATGAACATGGATGGCAAAGTCGGCCGATCTAGTTCGGAATCGGCCTATGGCGACCCGATTTTTTTTTTTTTTTTGGGGGGGGGGGGGACGGCGACCCACCCACGATGTAAGGTGGGATTGGGGTGGATCGAGCAAAATCGGATGGAATCGGCCCGATCCAGTCCGATTCTATCTGATTCCACCTTGATTCCATCTGATGTAGTTCGATTCCCTTAGCTACGTCTGATCCCCTCCACTTACCTTATTTATCTGAACATCATTTAAGTAAATGTTATGTTTGTAGTTTTATTTACTTAAAATAGTACATGTAAATAAGAAAGTACCCCCCATTTGAATCCAAAAAAAATATCAGAAAAATCATATCTCTTACAAATAAAAATCAGCTCTCCCATTCAAGAAAAAATTGCGATTTCGGTGGTTCCATCAAAATAGTGACTTTCTAATATTTCATAATTTAACATATCTAAAATTTCATAATTCAAATAAACCTAATAGAATACTAAAAATCTAAAGTCCGGTAAAAAAAGTCAAACGTGCATATGACTTCTCCAAGGGAGCCACTCTTCTACTGACAGTACTTAGTCTGCTTGAGACCTCTCAGGGTTTGGTCAAACTTAAACTATCATCCCCCAAACTCATGAGAATTGTCACTTTCTAGTTTCTTTTCAATTAGAAAGTGAAAAATTTCATGAGTTTAGTTGATGATAGTTTAGGTTTGACCAAATCCTGAGATGTCTCAAGCAGACTAAGTGCTGTCAGTAGGAGAGTGGCTCCCTTGGAGAAGTCATATGCACGTTTGATTTGTTTTACCGGACTTTAGATTTTTAGTATTCTAATAGGTTTATTTAAATTATGAAATTTTTATATATGTCAAATTATGAAAGATTAGAAAGTCGCTATTTGATGGAAATCGCGATTTTTTTCTTGGATGAGAGAGTTGACTTTTTATTTGTAAGAGATATGATTTTTCTGATATTTTTATTGGATTCAAATGGAGGGTACTTTCTTATTTACATGTAATATCTTAAGTAAATGAAACTACAAATATAACATTTATTTGAACATATGTGCAAGTGGAACTACACTATGGATATACCCAAAATGTTCTATTATTATATGTTTTTTAAGATTTTTTTTCTTGATTTTTCCCTTCATTTTTTACATTTTCTTCATTTTTTAACTTGGCCGATCCAAGATCGGCCGGATTCCCATGGAATCGGGCGGATCCTACGATCCGTCCGATTCCCTGCGATTCGACCCGACTCAGATAGAGGTCAGCTAGGTCCGATCCAGCACCCCGATCCGACTCTGCCATCCATGCATATGAACGCCCACTTGTCACATCAAATTACATAGTAGATCACAACATAGATGGCAACTAAAATGACAAAGTTTAATGTGATCTTTCTTGCTTCTTCCATCACTTTCTCGACTGCCAGTGCTCTATTTCGTTAACCCTGCTTGCAACTTATCTATCATCATTTCAATTGATTCAAGCTTGTCTAATTTCTTTTCCAGCGCCCTAAACTGTCTCCAAGAGTGCCTCTATATTGATTAGTTGATACTTCAAGTCTATCGTAGAATGATGCACTTCATCAATCTATGCAAAGTACCCATAAGTACTGTCTTCCTGGTAAAAAAAAACATCAATTAACGCACTTGCAATTTCTAAGGCATAACATCAATCATGCAACATGCATTTTCAATAGACTTACATTCCATCGTGCACATTGATAAAATTGTCTCATTTTGCTTAATTCTTGAGACGAGATATATATCTTACATATCTTCTTACAAAGGCAATCTGGAGCAATCGGACCTCAACTAATAGTGTGCAGTCGTATCCTTACTCATTGTCACCCACTATGACCAACAACCTATTCAAACATTGGCATGTGCAAAATTAACTTCTGCTAAATGTGAAGCAGCGATTTTTAGACTACATGGTGCTCACTGATTACTGTTCAAGCTAGGTTACAACTATGACTAAACCTCTGGGGTCTCCTGTTCCATTGCACGGGAGGTGAGCTCCCCTCCGTGAGAGGGAGAGGTCGAGGGAGAGGGCGAGGGATGGCTACCGATCGCAGAAACCCTCTACTGTCTCCTCTATGGTTGCATGGGAGGCGACTTCCCCTCCTTTCTGGTCACTGCTACAGTGAAGAGGTCGCGAGAGGGCGATGGACGGCTTTTGATCGCGGATGCCCTTTGCTGCCTCCTCTGGCAGGATGGCGCTACAGTGAAGAGTCTGTGAGAGGGGAGGGGGAGGGAGAGGGCTTTGGATCACAGAGTGGGAGTGAATAAAATGCATGCTTTTTTTTGGGGGGGGGGGGAGGAGGGCGTAAAACGGTCCAAGTAGCTTGACCATTAGCTTCATCAACACAACGATTAATCTCAAGGGTGTAGCGACATTGGTGAAGGGTTTTTAGAGATACATGGGTAGATTCCATAGTAGGGGTATATTGGTAATTCGTGGGTTTTTATAGTGGTACACATGTAATTTTCCCTATATATAGTGTCATATATATTTATATATACACATTAACTATATATTATTATTATATTTACATTAATATATAGTGTGTACATTCACACACATATATATGTATAAAGTGTTCATTAATATGGTGTATATATACACACACACATATATATATATACACACACTATAAAGATATACATATTGTTGTATATGTGCATTAATAGATATATGTGATTACATATATATTTTATACATATATGAAATTATGAATGTGTAAATTTATAAATATATGTAATATCCTGTGCTTAGGTCTAGGACCTTTAGTTTTCTCTTGGAATTGTTTTTGAACTTTGGACCCTTTTATCTTTTTAAATTAACTAATTTGCCCCATACTTTTAAGCTGAAATTCGTCACTTATGGGGAAAAAGATCTAATAATTAAGGGCTAGAAGCCAGGATACTTATGTAAATTGTTCCTCCTAGGCCTTGGAATAAGTTCCCCATTGGTTTCCATGCCTAGCTTTCGTGTATGACGATGTTCTGCTTCGTGTACGACGAAGTGCTACTCCGTATATGACGACGTTCTACTTCGTGTACAACGAAGATACCTTCGACTTCAGCTTTTCCTTTGTGTATGACGAAGTTCTGCTTCGTATATGACGAAATTATGCTTCGTATACGATGAAGTGCCCTTCGTGTATGACGAAGTGCTGCTTCGTGTATGACAAAGATAACTTTAACTTCAGCTTTCCCTTTGCTTTTGATGAAACCTAACCTCGACTCCTATTATGTGAATGATTTCAACTTTGACTCTAGTTGGAAGTCAACTTTGTCTAGCCCCTTTGATTGGTTAAACTTTTGACTTCGACTTCAATGCCTGACAGGATAATCATGATTTCTCCAAGAGTTTCACCGCATGCCTTTCAAATCCTTCTGTCTTAGTTCCATTAGTTATCTCCGCTGGGTTAATGTCACCTCCCTTGATCTGCAGGTTGGCCCGATGTCTGAACTTTCTTGTTGTTATCGATCATCGAACTCCTATCAAACCCTCGTTACCACCCTTATTATTGGCCTTTTTCTTCTTGCTGCTAGAGGAAAGTTGAAGGCTAGAGCTTGGGGTTGAAGCGTCATCCTGGCATGGTTGTTGGTTTCGGCCGAAACGAAACCGGTCGAAATTACTGTAGCATTTCTGAAACTGAAAAAAATAATATTTTAATTAGTTTCATCCGAAACCAGACCAAAACCGTTCGAAACCAAACCGAAACCAAGCCGAAACCGACCGAAACCGGCCAACACTCTCCTTTTGAGGCCGCCCGAGATCGGTCGAAACCAGCCGAAACGAAACCAAAACGGTTTCGGTTTCGGGCCTGGGCGATCCCGAAACTGAAACTCCCATCCTTGCATCCTGGTGGAGAAGGCCTCCCAGTCGTCTCACGGGATCTTTAAGTTAGGCTCTTCAACTCTAAGGGTAGGCATGACCAAGTCATTCTTTGCCCTTTTAAAACCTCTCCAACTCCTTTGAACAATGCTACTGGCAAGCCTTGTACATATGTTCTACAAGTCCTTTCTGATTAACCCCCCTCTCTTTTTCATGCTACCAGCACTCTTGTGTTCCATATTCCGATGTTCTTGGCAAGATATGTTGAACTCTCTCTGGGGTGGTTAGCATGGATGGCAGAATCGGCCAAATTGGATCGGAATCGACTGATTCCCGCACGATTCGGATCGGGATTGGCCATGGCCGATCCAGACCCCGATTCCGATTCTGCCATCTATGGTGGTTAGGACATCTCATGGTTGGCGTCATACATGAGTTGTCGGCCGTGACGACTGTTTCATCCCACAATTCTAAGCGTGGGTGGTTAGCATCCTACTTAAAAGTAGGTGGTTAGGCTCAGTTCGTTGGGTACTTTTAGATATATGTATGTATATATGTTCGCATTCTGCTTTGGTTGGTGGTTAGTTATATGCTATGCATCTCCATGAGAGATTTGATGATGCTTTTTGATATACTTGAATTCAGATACTTGCCATCCTATTACATTTGAAATCTGTTATTTGCCATCCTGTTATACTTGAAATTCGACAAGCCAATACGTATGTGTGGTCTTTGTTTAAGATGTTGCATTTCTGCTACCTTATAAGCTGCGCTATACTTCATGCACATTAGTTTTAAATCTCCGTGTTTGGTTTTGTCTATTGAGTTCCTTTCGAACTCATGCCTTTGTTCTGAACACATTTCCAGATGTTTCATCTTGATGTGATCTTTGCCTCGGGGCGAACCTCCTTAGCTGTTGTAATACTTTGGGTCTGAAAGAACTTAAGGGATTTTTTTGTGTTTAGGATGTGAATGTGTCACTTTCTGTACTTGGCTCCTTCTGGGCATGTAACTAATGAACAGATTATGGTACTTGTACTTTGACATATGGATACAATCTAATTTCCGTGCTGAAGTTTGTATTTAGTATTTGTACCACGCTTCGTCCACGCGATTGGTCTATTGTTTTATTGCATGCAACGCAAAAGTCCATCCTATAACAAAAGTGTTTAGGATATTTCTGTTTGTGTGCTTGTGGCACCTCTTAACCGGCCGGGAGAGGTGTTACAATATAATTACATATATCATAAACAAGAATGAGGTCAGGTCATGCTGATTGACCTGAGAGGTCAGGTCGCAGGGGTCAAGGGGGCAGCGTGCCCAGAACCTCTTGTGGGGGTTTTAGGGGCGGAAACCCTGAAAAGAAAATTTTGCTGTCATTAGTCTTTCAGCACCTCTTGCTGCAAAGTTGTCTCATGCAATAATATTTTTAATTTTTTATACTGCGTTTTATTGTCTATTATTGTCATTAGTCTTTCACTTTCCTAAACATGTTTAAAAGTTAAAACGGTTTTGCAGCAATTATTGTCACCTTGTCAAATATTTGATCTTGTGATTTTCCATCATCAATGTGGTTGGTTTAATACAGGTGCTTCGTGTCTCCTATGATATGAGGCGGCCTCTTCGTCTCAGGTCAAGGAGGAGGGAAAATCCTATGCAGCAGGAACTGAACCTGGAAATACACAAGTCTCAGTCTGTTTTACAAAAAAGAAAAAGGCGTTCAAGAGCTGCCTCACAGAATCAAGTTCATTCTGAGAGCAGAACTGAGGAAACAAGTATATCAAAAACATCTGGGGAAGAAAACACTGAAGGGATGGCTTGTCATCCCATTACAGCTGAAAAACATGATATTGACTTGCTTGAGATTGAGAACGACAAAGATCTGAGTGGTGCAGATTATTTCAGAAAAAGCAGAGAAGGAGAAAACTGTGCTTCCCTGGAGCAGTCTTCTCTTTCTGGGCAAAAGATGAAGCGCAAAAGGAAATTCCCATGGAATGACATTTTGGACAGGTAAGAATGTCCTAATATGTTGTCGCAGAGTCCCATATTGGTTCAAGCACAACTATGCCATTCCAATGCTGTGTTCTCTGCTCCAAATTCTAAAAAGGAAAATCATCATACTGCTGCTCATCATGTATTTCTTCCCTCCAACAGGAAATTGATTGTCGTATATGTCAAGTATCGTGCACCTCTTGGTGCAAAATTTTCTCGTGTGGATTGGGCTTCTATTTCTGATCTTCCCACAGATCCAGATTCCTGCAGAAGACGAATGCACAAGTTAAATAGTAACTTGACTATAAGAAAAGCAGTTTTGAGGCTCTGCAACATTGTTGGTGGAAGATACGCTAAGTTTATGGGTAAAAAAATAGAAGATAGAATTAGGAGAAATGATGGTTTTGCTATGGATAATGATGACTCTTCACAAGAAAATTGGGATGATTTTGAAGACCCTGAGGTGAAGATGGCTGTAGATGACATACTTCATTTCAAAAGAATGGCTGATTTGGCAAGTGCTAAGCGAATTCGACCAAGGCATGAAAAGAATGTGGTTGATAATTTTCCTACCAAGTCGGGCATAGATGAATATGTAAGTGGTGTGTTGTGTCAGTCCAAAAATATGTCATTAGATAAATATGTTGCTGACTATGTTGTCTCGTCCTATTAATCACATCCTTGAGGAATCATTGATTACTGACTAAGAAGAGAAACCACTCTTTCAGGTTCATTTGGAAAAAGATAAAGAAATATTATCACCAATTCTTGGGAATAAATCAAGTCCTCACAAGAAGTTCCCCAGTCCTTCAGATGGCAAATGCTCACATGCGAGCAAACAGGTGCAGGAATCCTTGTCAGTTGCTAACGCTGTGGAGCTCTTCAAGCTTGTTTTTTTGAGCACCTCAACTGTACCTGAAGTGAGATCATTGCTAATGGATACTCTCAACTGGTATTCTGAACATGATCTAACAGTGGCATTTAACTATCTTAAGGAGAAGAAATTGATGGTATGACTCGTTTTGCTTTTAACCATCAATCAGTCGTTAATAAGGTGGCCTCCTAGGCAACTAGGTGGGCTGATTAATCGACTTGGGGAACCTAGTCCGAACTCAGATTACTGCTGCAATATCTAATTTAGCATTTTCCCCCCCAGCGAATGAGTTTTATGTCACTGTTTAAGTTACATGTTTAATTGTATTCCTGTTGCTCTTTTTTGTCTTTTTCCTTCCTCCAATTGCCAATTATATGACAAACAGGACCCCAACTCCAATGTGTGGGAATTAAATCAAGTCCTTTGATTCAATCAGATTATTTTTCATGATGCCTTTGGTTTTAAATATGAGATGTATATACTCTCAATGTTATCAATTAACAGGAACACGCATAAGAAATTTAAAAAAAGAAATCCTGAAAAAACAACTGAGTTGGACTTATGGCACCTGATTCACCACATAGTCAGTCCAACCAGTCAGTGAGGGGGTCATCCGACACGAACTGTATAGTCCTTTTTAAACCATTGCCATCGATAATGTTTTCCAACTGCTTTTCAACAAAGTTTATGTAGTTCCATTTGGTTTTAAATGGCTCTGTAGATTCAGGTTGATTGGATCTGACATGTTCCCTATGGTTGTGATGCAAGATTCAACATAGAAGGACACCATTGTTTGCAGCAATTGGTAAATTTTGATGTTTGTCATCTCTAGGGGCTTGACAGGTTCTTGAGGATATAAACTGGTAGGACCAAAGAGGAGAGAGGAGTAAGTTAGGTTGAGGGGAGACTATGATGATGATGATGATGGACGACGATGTGTAATGTAGCTTTTCTTGAAACTTGTTTAGTCCCAGACAGTCAATTTGTATATAATAGCCTCCTCCCAATCTCTTTTGACAACTTAGCACATTGAAGGAATCAGATAGCTCAGCCAACTGATTCTGCATCACCATTGATGACTTCAGGGTGCTTGTCCATTCCCACGATACAGATCACAGATTATGGAATTTACTAATTCAGATCCCATGCTTCTCAAGCGCTCCAAGTTATTAAAATTGATGGAGGCGATTGCCTTGGCGATGAGGTGAGGCACCTCATGTCATCCCAGTTCGTTGAGGGGACCGGTTTTGTCGCCTTTTGAGCATTTTAGCCACCCCATGCTGGCTCGAGCCGGGCTTGGGTGGACCAACTTATATGCCCCCTCCACCCCACCCCAGTTTCAAACTCTAGCCCTCTGTTCGAACTCCTCCCCTCCCCTCCCCCCCCACCCACACACACGCAGAGACCAGCAACGGTAGTCTCACCCTCTCTCTCTCTCTCACACACACACACATGCACAGTCACCGGCAACCTCTTCCTGGCGGCCTCATCCCCCTGTTGACACGGGAAAAATATCACTTTAACATATCATTTGATTTTGGATGCCTCATTTGATTTTATCTGGTTCATGTATCCATTTCACATGCTTTGGATTTTCTGTTGGGATTTGCGGGGCGTGCCAGTCTGTCTAACAGACAGAAGAAAGAGTCCGCACAATGCGGAGAAAGTATTTTTGGATGTCCTTGGAACGGACGGGTATGATGTCCGTGGAACGAACGGGTATGATGTCCGAGGGACGGACGGGTATGATGTCCGTGAACGGACGGGTACGATGTCCGTGGGACGGACGGGTATGATGTCCGAGGGACGGACGGGTGCGCCGTATTTTAATCTGAACTCCTTGAGTCCCGTATCTATACTCATCAGGTGATTGAGGTAGCATGTGCTGGACCTCTGTCTCCATCGACCGGAGTCGATGTTACATTTACATCGAGTTAAGACTCTTGGTGTTATTTAACACCAGTTTTAACCCGAATACCATTCATAGCAAAGGGGATGAGAAAATACACACTTTTTTAGAAAATCCTAGTCATGATGTATCATTTTTCTTTGGTTTATTTTTGAAATACTTTTGCTTTGAGTGTTTCATTTTGAAAAGACTGCCCTTTGTGGAGTCCGAGATATGACTTTTAAGAAGGGAACATATATATTTCCGTGAACCCATTTGGGGTCTCCCTCCTCTCCTTTTTTGAGAAAGATGTTGTTTGAAGGTTTTATTTTGGAAAACCTGAGGATTATTATTGCAGACAGGCATATACCCGTGCATTTGATTCTGAACTTGGGGGAAGTCGTGATTCAAAGTAGCATTTCTGTATTAGAAGAGTTGCTACATTATTTTTTTATGACGTGATATTCTTTTACAACATCCTTCTTTTAAATGAAGTTTGAATTGAGGCAGAATTTCCTTTCTCCTCGTTCATTGTTTCATTCATTCATCATTCATTTTTTTTTTACTTGTATGAGTATGATTTTCGGAGAACGTATGCACATATCTCCATGGACGTTCTTGTCAACTTGAAGTTCCTTTCTGGAAACTGTCCATATGAACACAATTCTTGTGAGTATGCATTCATGCTGCTCTTTGAATAACTGAGCACAGTTCGGGTCCTGTCACAGTTCGGGTCCTGTCACAGTTCGGGTCCTGTCCCCTTTTTTTTGGATGGTGTTATATCATCACAATTTTCATAAATTTATTTTGGCAGAGTTTCTGCCTATGCGGAATGTCCTCACGGAGATATATTCATATGAACATGTACTTATATCCATGTGTCCCCAGAGAATCTTTGCCCGGAGGGATTTTGCCCTAAGAAAGTATGTGTGCATGATCATAAATTTGCAGTTTACGCATATTTTCTCACCGGTATTCCTATTTGAATGGAGTATCCAGCAAAAGGTACCATCTGCATATGCAGAATCCTTTTTGAGAGGCATACGCATATAACTGTGAATTTATGATTATATAGACATGTCCGTAGGCGGAGACTCCATTTGGGCAGAGTTTTTCTCTTGGGAGCACATGTATATGAATACAAAGTTTGTGATTATATTGATATGTTTTTAGAGGGAAAACTCTGACATGGGCAGAGCTTCCTTTCAAGTAACACATGTGTATAGGCACAAATTTGAATTTTATAGATATGTTCTTAGGCGGAATCTCCACTTGGGCAGAGTTTCCTCAAGGAAACATGCATATAAAAATACAAATTTGTGAATATACCAACATGTTCTTGGGCAGAATCTTCCGTTGGGCAGAATCTCCTCTAAGAAACATATAAATATAAACACAGATTTGAAATTTATAGATATGTTCTTAGGTTGAATCTCTGCTTGGGCAGAGTTTCCTCTAAGAAACACATATATAAAAAGACGAATTTGTGAATATATGAATATGTTCTCGAGCAGAATCTCCACTTGGGCAGAGTCTCCTCTAAGAAACATATGCATATAGCACAAACACACCATCCCGGAGAGTTTAAAACTCGATGGGAGGGGCATGAATAACAAAGGTATCTAAAATACCATATGTCTGGAATGGACGGTATTTAGAACCTATAGCCTGTGAGGGCCGTTGCCGCTATTGCGGACTTTTAGCCGATGAAGTTTGCCGATGCCGTATACGAACAACTTCTCAATGCTCGGGAGAGATTTGGTACTTTCACACAAGAGGGGAGCTTGAGGAGGAGATCGGGAAGCTTTGAGAATTTGGGAATTTTCTATTCTTTCGGGATTTCAGAAAATGGGGGACAGCACTTTGAGAAGAGGGCTGTAGCTCCTTATGGGGGGTTGGCCTCCTCTAGAATGGGGGGATGGGGGTGCCTTTTATAGGGGAAGGCCCCCCCTTACATGCGTGGGAGTGGGGCTCCCTTTAACCGATGGAGTCCCATCGGTTAGAGGGAAAATTCCCTTTAACCGATGGGGGTACCATCGGTTAGAGGGTTAAAACCCCTCAACCGATGGTATCCCATCGGTTGGGGGTTTTAAAAGGGGAATCCCCCTTAACCGATGGTACTTCCATCGGTTGAAGGGGAATTTCCCCTCAACCGATGGAACTCCCATCGGTTGAAGGGAAAAATCCCCTTAACCGATGGTAGTCCCATCGGTTAGGGGATTTAAAGGGGAGGTCCCCTTTAACCGATGGTACTTCCATCGGTTAAAGGGGGATTTCCCCTCAACCGATGGTACTGTGCTCCCATCGGTTTGGGGAGATAATCCCCTTAACCGATGGTAGCCCCATAGGTTAAGGGGTTAAAATTTTTTCGTGTCCACACCCCCCCCCCCTCGGTGGTCCCTCTCTCTCTCTCTCTCTCACACACACACACACACAGAGGGGGCCGGCCCCCCCTCTCTCTCTTCTCTCTGTCATTGTCACAAAGAGGGTGGCCGACCCCCCTCTCTCACTGTCCTCTGTTTCACTGTTCTCTCGTCACTGTGACACTCCCACAGAGAGACCTCTCTCTGTTCTCTCTCTCACTCGCACACAAAGGGGAGAGAGAGAGAATAATATTCATTTACATATGTATTATTTCAGTGTATATTCATTTTTCTAAAAATTATTAATAGGCATTTGAGGATGAGGTGACCCCTCAGCTGCTCATGCCTTTAACCAAAAGCTTGAACTTGATATCATCTTTATGGTTTCAACTTGAAATTACACTTTTCCAGTTAATTTCAGATTTAGCAATCCTCAAGATGCCAAAGAGTGTTCAGAGAAGAATTGAAAGTGTTCGAAGAACTTTTTCCTGGGTAGTTGTCAAGGCGGACGCCTAGGCGCCGCTTAAGCACCCTACCCGCCTTTTTAAGAGTAAAAAAGGCGCCCCAAGGCGCACGCCAGGTGTGCCCAAGCGCGCCTAGACCCATTAAGGGTCCGCGATATCCCGCTTAGACAGCGGATACGGGTCAGTTTTCAGGCATCCGATCTGACCCCGTGGTAGTCTTGCCAAGGGCTTACTGTAGCCTGATTTCAGGAAACATCTTATTTACCTGAATATCATTTAAGTAAATGATTCATTTACTTAAGATATTGCATGTAAATAAGAAAATACCCCCCATTTGAATCCAATGAAAATATCAAAAAAATCATATCTCTTATCAATAAAAAGTCAACTTTCTCATCTAAGAAGAAAATCACGATTTTGGTGATTTTATCAAAATACCGAATTTCTAATTTATCATAATTTTACCTAACCAAAAATTTCATAATTCAAATAAACCATATAGAATATTAAAAATTTAAAGTCCGGTGAAAAAAGTCAAACATACATATGACTTCTTCAAGGGACTCACTCTCCGACTGACAACACTTAGTCTGTCTGAGGTCTCTCAGGATTTGGTCAAACTTAAGCTATCATCACCCAAACTCATGAGAATTGTCACTTTCTAGTTTTTTTTTTTCAATTTTTTAAACATATTGTGGGATTATGTAATGGACTCTTTTAGTTTTTACTTGTTTTAAGTGTGTTAAGATATTGCATTTCCTATTTTCATTTAGCATATTACATGTATGTGTATTTACTGGTTTGTTTTAAAAGTTGGAAATTAGTTTTCTGATGATATAATGATATTTGCACTTCTTGTTCGTATTTAGTGTGCTTATTTATTTGAAGATGCCAATTTAGATTTTTTATAACTTTATGATATACAATGTGAGTTTGTTTACTAGTAATTTAATTTTTGTTGCTTTCATATAGTTTTGACCTTTTTGTTATGACATTTTATTTTTTTTGCAAGTATTTTTTTGTGATACGTAGATCTTATCTATATTTATCAAATTTATGTATTATTTTAATAATATATCTGCCATATTATGATATGTCACTGCCTTTATGTCTGTCATATTATGATATTTTTATTGAATTTTCATCATCATATATATTTTTAGAGACATAAATATCATATAAGAGGGACACTTGAAAACAGCTCATACTTAGTTCCGTCCTAAACGCCTAGGCACTGTGTAGGCGGGCGCCTAAGCGCTTAGGTGATCCGAGACCTCAAACTACGTCTTGGTCACTTTGACGCCTTGACAACTATAGGAAGGGGCAAGGGTGATAGGAAAGGCTTTGACATGGTGAAATGGTCACTAGTCTACACAAGCAAATGCAAAGGCGAGGTAAGTTTAAATCCCATTCATACTTTCATCCATGTGATGTTGGCTAAGTGGCTGTAGAGGCTTGGCAAAGAACAATATTCAGTTTGGTCCTCTATAGTCAAGGCTAAATATTTTAGGGGGAAAGGTAGATGGAACTTCTCTCCCAGTAATTTGCAAAAGGTGTCTCCAATTTGGAGAAATATTCAGCAACATGTGGGAGTAGTAAATGCCTCTTCTAAATTCATTGTAGGAGATGGTGACAACTGACAACTTCTTATTTTGGAAGGTTTGTTTGTGTTCTCATGTTCCTTTGCCAGAATGTCTTAGAGGGTGTATAAACTTTCAAAGTTTAAATGCAGATAAGTTACATTTATGTTTGTGGAAGGAGGTTTTGGAAATTGGGTTATCCAACTAAGGAGGAAACTCACTGACGAGGAAAACTACTACAAAATTTCCTCAGGCACTTTCAGAACATGAACTCTAATCCGGATCAGAGGTTGTGGAGGGAGGAAAAATGGGCTATTTTCAGCCAGATGATAAATAGGTTGTTGAATGATGGGGGAACAAGGATTTGGTGGCACAAATTGGTAGGATCCAAGTACATCCCTACAAAGATAAGTTCATTCGTTTGGAAGATTGCCTTAGAATGCAGACCATTTTCTATGTGCTTGTGGCATTATCAAAGTTGTATGGAGGACTGAGTGTGAATCTTTGCATATTGGTGTCATCATTTCTGAAAAAGTTTCTGAATTATTAAAGTGAAGCCAGAGAACACCTTCAGGCTTCTGTGAAGAAGCTGATGATTAATCTTCCCGCACTTTGGTGGATTATCTGGCAGGCCAGGAATGAAAGAGGATACAGTCAGCATATGATCTTGAAGAGAGAAGTGAAATCAGTGGATAGGGACATGGAAGGCAGGATCGGGATCGACCCTGGTCGATCCGATCCTGGATCGGATCGGATCGAAGGATCCTCTGGATCCCAGGGAAGTCTGGCCGATCCTGGATCGGCCAGACTATAAAATGTTTATTTTTTTTGCAAAAAATGCAGGAAAATTCAGAAAAATCAGGAAAAAACAGAAAAATCTGATATATTGAAAGAACTAAGATTTGCATCAAAAATCAATTATACATGCATTCATAGTACATAAAACATGAAATTTAAGACATTGTACATGTAACTTACATTTGATAGAAGACTAATAATCTTTCCATCCACTTCCAGACATAGATGAGCCACCATTTGGGTTTTGGTAGCTATAACCAAAGAGGGAATTTGCTAAATCATGCATACCCATTTGAATCCCTCTTGGTGTAAATTGTTGACTTGAGCTTTCTCCAGATTGTGATGGAGCTGGACACCATATACCAAGCGGTTTGTATGTACTTGTTGCTTCACTAGGGCCACTAGGCTCTTGTTCTTGTGAAGGCCAAGGTCCCCATCCTCCTTGTACTCCATAAGGTGAGCTACTAATATCTGAGTACGGTAAAATGGGAGGCTGAAATGCAGGTATATGAGTAGACCCTGAACTATAGTTTGGCTCCCAAGGTGGCCACTCATAGGCTGCATGATGTTGTTGTCCTTCATATCCCCCTTGTCCATGCCTTGTCCTTCTCCTCCGCCTCCCTGATGTTCTGTTTCTGGTACATAACTTTCAGTAAGCCCTACACCTGTGGCCCCAGTATATCCTGCTCCTGCATATCCCTGGCCAGCTCCTGTGGCCCCCCTCCATCATCATCATCATCATCATTTGGATCTTGTGTGGTGTCATCACTACGAATTGGTTGCTGCACTTTCCTCTTTTTTTGCCTGGCATATGTTTTTTTTTCTAACTCTAAGGCTTTTGAACTCTTCTCTTTTTGTGTTGCAGCTCTTCTTAATGCAGGCTGAGTGGGAGGCACTCTAGATGTCTCTGGCAAGATAGCTGAGTGTCGTGGCTGAGAGAAGAGAGGACCGAGGGTGAGAGGTTGGTCCTCACTTACCCTAAGCTCTGGATCTCGAGCCTCTACTCCATCCAATTCTCCTTCCGCCCATGAGCAATCGCGAGGGTCAAATTCTGGAACATCCCTTTCCTGTCTTGTTTCCACCCATGCATTTAGTGGGTGTTCCTCATCAAATAACTCATCAACATCAATTTGAGATGATAATGCTTCCCTCTCTGCAAAACGTTGCTCCCAATGACTACCTGCAAAAGTCATTAGCCTTGCCTCGCTCTTCTTTTGTCTATCTTTAATGCATTTCAGCTTCAACCTCATATTGTAGTGGCAATAGACCAACTTCTCTAGCCTAGTTGCACTCAACCTGTTCCTCACTTTTGTGTGAATAAGTGAGAAAGTGCTCCAATTTCTCTCACACTGGCTAGATGAAGTGGTCTGACTGAGTACTCTAATAGCAATCCTTGCAAGTGGACTTCTTTGACCAGTCTTGTAGTCTAACATAACCCACCACTCACCTACAAAAAAAAACATACAATGAATTAGCACAAGTGATTTGTCATTTTGTTATGAAGTAAGCATGAGCTTAAGTCTGAAGGTTCTTACTCGGACCCATTCTGGTCACTGCTTCTTTAACATCATAATCTCTGTAGATGTCCAACTTCAGTTTAAATCTGTCCATCTACAGTATAATACAGTTGCTAAGTGTAACTCCAAAAGTATATTGAATACATGAAAATGGAATGAAGTTTTTAACTTGGCCGTACCTCTATCATAGCATCTATTCTTTCGTCCATGCTCCTAGATAATCTCCCGATGACATTGATTGTCCCCTGGAGCACCTCACCATCATTGTGAGGGGAATCACTATATTGATGCCTAGGGTTAAAGAAATACCCTATATGTACAAAACATGTCTAGTAAGTTAGAAATTCAACTCATGCTAATAAGAAATATGCACAATAAGATAATACATTTACCTGCTGCATGTAAATCGTGGTGGAGTGTGGACTCCCATCTTGCATCAATAATCTTCCACCATTTTTGATATGCTTGCGGATGCTTCTCTCTCAACCTTTCCTTGGCTTTATCCATAGCCTCATATAAGTAACCCATGTCATTCTTGTCCTCTCCATCAACCATCCTCACACCTGTACTAGAGGCTCTATTAGCTTCAAATAATAGTGGATTTTCTCCCAAAAACGATGGTCGCTGATCAAGCAAGAAATCTCATGTGCGACATCTCTTGATTCCTCTCTCAATGTAGCCACATGTGCCAAGTACTCAGAACTGTGCATAAGAGTGCCCAACTCATGTCTAAACTTATGCAGACTCTCCAATGCAATAAATTGTGAGGCAAATCTTGTTGGGCCAGGACGAATTATGTCATGTCCATCTGTGCACTCTCATCATATGTAAGATTCTATTGTGTCCATAAATAAAAGTAGTAATCATTTGCGCCTTGGACACCAAGTCATGCACATGTTTGTCTTTGCCAATATCCTCCATCATCAAGTCTAAGGAGTGGGCTGCACAAGGGACCCAATAAAGATGATGTCGTTTTGCCATCAATTTTCTTCCAGCTGCCTTGTAACTAGCTTCATTATCAGTGACAACTTGGACTACATGTTCCTCGCCAATTTCATCAATCATCTCATCCATAAGCCTAAACAAGTAATCTGCATTTTTTATTTGTCCACTTGCATCTACAGATTTCATGAACACTGTACCCTCACTGCAATATACAAGAAAGTTAATCATGGACCTTCTTGTTGTTCCCGTCCACATCACACAAGAGTACAACCTCTTGCCATCCATATATCTTTGAATGACGCCACCCAATCCTTTATCTCAGTCAATTCCTCTTCAAGATATTTGCCATAAATCTCCTTTGGTGTAGGAGCTTTCAAACCTGGGCCTGCCTCACCAACTGAATCTATCATTGTTTGGAAATAAGGACTAGATGCTGTATGGGCTGGGACCCCTGCATGCAAAAACCATTTTACAATGTTTTTAACTGCATGTTTAGGCGGAAGCAGCTGTGGCCTTTACCCCTTTCAATGCATGCTTTATGCCAGGCTGTTTTGATGAAGGTTTCCTGTGCAAAAATGTGTCAAGCCCACTAGTTGGTCCCGTTCCCCTCATAGAACCACCTCTCCTGATAGGTGGTGCCGGTGGCCGTGTTACACTAGCCCCTGATGATGATCCTTCTCTTGTACTATGGAACCTCCGCATGTCACTTTCTAACATGGCAGCACGCCGACTCTGCCGTAGTCCTTCTCGATATTCTCTCTCATTAGGTGAGAGATCCTCATAATCTGTATCATCTGAGTCCTCAACATCAACAGGAATTTGTCTTCCTTTCATTGCAGCCTTACTTTTCCCTTCCCAGAAATCTCTTCATGCAGTTCTTCTTGATGTTGAATACGTATGCCTCTTTGTTGTTGTCTTCCAGCCATGTACTCTTTCATCTCATTCACTAACTCCCGTGGACAATGCTTGCATTTTACTACATTTGTTCCAATGCCTGCAATGTGTTGTTTTAGGCGGTTACACCTCCATTCATTTCCTTACCACAGTGGTTACACCGCACTCTCTTAGAGGCAGCATCAATAAGGACACCGTGTTTCCATCCAATGTCTACTTGTGGTGCCTTCTTCCTCGTGTCCCTCATCAGCCATACTTGCTAATCCTATAACAAATTAAGAATACAAACACATCATGTGTAAGTATACAATTATAACATAATTACATCTAATATAACCCTAATACGTGTATCCAATGTATTGTGTGCTCTTTCGTGTCCCTCATCAGATACTTGCTAATCCTATAATTAGAATACAAACCATGCATTACATATAACATTACATCATATAACCCTAATTAGGGTAATTTAGAGATTTTCTCTAATTTCCCGAAATGAAATAGTTCCATTATCATAGAAAGGCATGATTATTGATCTCTAATTGTGCTAATACAACAAAGCCCCAAATTTCAAACCTAATTAGGGTGAAATTTGAAGATTTTCTCTAATTCCTGAAATTAAATAGTTCATTATCAAACAAAGGCATGATTAAGTCAATTAAGTGATTGAAACACTTAATTGATCTCTAATTGTGCTAATACAACATAAGCCCCAAATTTCAACCCTAATTAGCCAATTAGGGTGAAATTTGAGATTTTGTCTAATTGACAAAATGTAAGGGAAGAATAAGAAGATTAAACATCTGTACATGTGTTTTCATTTTTTTCAGAATTTATAACTGAATTTCGAAATTAAAAAATTAAATATACCTTAAGAAGAACAACTTCTTCCTTGCTTGAGTAAGATCTCTTGAGATCTACTCAAGAAGATCCCCCTTGGATGTGCTCCTTCTAACCTCTTTCAAACTTGAAAGAGAAGATAGGTTTAGAAGAAAAAGTATAAGAGGAAGGAGAAGAGGAAGAAGAAGAAGAAGAAGAACGAAGAAGAAGAGGAGGAGGAGGGGAGGCCGGCTGGGGAGGAGGCCGGCGGCGGTGAGGAGGCCGCGGCGGCGGCGGTGGAGGAGGCAGCCCGAGCTGGGGGGGGGGGGGGAGGGGGAGCACCTTCCTTCCTTCCCTTGACACCAAAACCTGCATCTTTTGGTGTCCTCGGTGGGAAGGGGCCGAAATAAGGGGGATCGAGCCGGATCGATCGGGATCGACCCTTATCGGGTCGGATCGAACCATGATCGATCGATTCGACCCGATAAGGGTCGATCCGGCGGCTTAAGTTCAAATTTGAACTGAAACCGGCCGGATCGACTGAATCGAGCCGGGATCGATCGATCTCGGTTCGACTCGAGCGATCCAACTCAGATCCTACTGAGTTGGGTCGATCCAGCCGGAAATGTGGGGTTTTGGGGGGCTTCAAGGGGGAATCGGTCCTTGGGGGGTCGATCCGATCTGGGATCGAGCGATTCTGGCTCGATCCCGGCGATTCTTCCTTCCATGGTAGTGGATCAAGTTAGTGGGACTCCAATGGGACATCCTACCCTTGCAGCAGTAAGAAATGGAGGGATTTCACTATGATTTTCATTTCCTACCCTACCATCTCAGCACTCAGCAGGATCACTTGTTTCTGCATTTTCCCCCCTCTATCATTTTTTTATTGTCACTGCTTTCTTTGGCCTTGTTTTTTGCCTTTTTCCTTCTTATTGTAACCTTCCTTTTAAGAATGAAATGCGACCTTTCTGGTTGCCTTAAAAAAGTTGTCAAAGCATACTGGTCTTGTAGGGTTGTTGAATCCTGAAAAGTTTGTGGTGGATATCTACGAAGGGAAATGCCAAAGGCCATTTGTAATGATCCAATGGTCACTTAGGTAGCCCCATGGTTGCTTAAGTAATATTGGGTCCGAGTCTCTTTCAAAGGTGACTTGTGAATGAAGTAAATATCGTTATTACTTAGGTAACCCCATGGTTGCTTAGGTAATATTGGAATCAAGCCCCTTTCAAATTAAGAGAGGGAATTTATTCATCATGTCGGCATCAAATCTCTCCAGTGAGGCAGAAGTTCAGAAAAGAACAGCGCTTCAAAGAGAATATGTTGCGGAAGAAATTCAGCAGCACAAGGTCAATAAGACCAAGTTTGAAGAACAGTACAAAGAACACGTGCAGCAGAAAGCGTCAACCACTTGCAAACCCAAGCCTTCGTCGCGAGGTCTCCAAGAAAAAGGGGAAAGTCTCACAACATCAACACCCTTTGTAAAGAAAACCAAAGTGATGTATTTATAGAAAAACCCCCATGTAAAACCCATCTAACCGATGGAAATCTCCCATCGGTTATGGGGTTCCCTTAATCGATGGAGAACTCCTTAACCGATGGAAGGGTACCCTGCCATCGGTTAAGCAAGAGGCCCTTAACCGATGGAAGGGTCCATCGGTTAAGCCTTAACCGATGGAACCCTTCCATCAGTTACCTCTCTCTCTTCTCTTAAATGTAAGGGGCAAAACCCCTATAAATAGCCCATGTAGCTCGATGGCAATAGGAGCTTTTTTTTGATTCCAAAAATTGGAAGAAAATCTGAAAAAAGAAGACTCTCTCAAAGGAAGTTCTAGCTTGCTCATAAAGGTTCTCCCGCTCGGTGTGAAGTTATTTGCCCTCGGCAAAGGATAGAGAGGTCGTCTCCCTCCGGCTACGAAATCTTCTTATCTCCCTTCATGTCGAGTTAGTCTCCATGTGGGGTTTTAAAAAAATCCAAGCGTAACCCATACCTCCACATCGAGTTAGTCTTTGTGGAGGTAAAATTAAATTGTGCTCGTGTGCTTTGGGTGTTTAAATGCCTTCCATGTCGAGCGAGTCTCCATGGGTATAGGGTATTTAAACATCTTTGTGTTCTTGTGTTCTAAATGTTTCCATGTCGAACTAGTCTTCATGGATATAAGCATTTAGGCACATATGTTCTCCCCTCTCGTTGAGCGAGTGTTGAACCCGAAAAATATCGGGGCTTAAACGAACCCCGGGCGATAAATACGCCATGGGGGAACCGGGAACAAACCCCCGGTCTCCCCCGCTCGGACGTCAGAAACAGACAAGTCCGAGTACTCGCGCCAAACCGGGATGACCCGGAAGCGAGAAACCCGAAAAGTCTTCGTCGGCGAAGAGCACGTACTCCGGGTGTCAGAAAATCCACGTTCGGAGCGGAATTCGAAGTCGCGCCTGAAGCTGAAGGGTTCCGGGAGATCAAATGCACGTGCCTCCAGAAAACGGGGACAAACGCACGTGGGACGGCCGTGTGCACGTGCGCGGCACAGCCGTCAACCAACAAACCAAGGGAGGCCCACAAGCTCTCTCCCAAGTCTTCTCCCGGACAGTGCGGAGAAAATGACGGGAGGCCCCACTTATATAGGTGGGCCAAGAAGGAGGCCCCAAGGGGGGGCGTCGGTCAGCCAACCCCGCCACCAGCAGGGGGGGCGCCGGTTCGGCCCCCGCCAGCGTAGGGGGGCCGCCGGTTCGCCCCCCGCGCCAGCAGGGGGGCCGCCGGTCAGCCCCCCGCCCAGCAGGGGGCGTCGGTTCGGCCCCCGCCAGCGCAGGGGGGGGCCGCCGGTTCGCCCCCCCCGCGCCAGCAGGGGGGCCGCCGGTTAGCCCCCGCGGGCGCCGGTTCGGCCCTGCGCCAGCAGGGGGGGGCCGCCGGTCAGCCCCCGCGGGCGCCGGTTCGGCCCGCTAGCGCAGGGGGCCGCCGGTTTGGCCCCGCGCCAGCTGGGGGGGGCGCCGGTCAGGCCCCCCTGACTGGCGGCCCCCTCCGCCAGTCTGCCCGTCTCCAGCACCCTCGCCGGTTCGCGCCCAGCCTCGGCGCTCGCGTCCATCCTCGACGCTCGAGCCCGAAGACCCCCGCCGTGGAGGGTACCCCCGCCGGTTTGCCCCCCACGAACCCTATAAATAGGGGGGCATACCCCCATTTGAAAAGACGCTTCCAGACGCCGTTCGGCCAAAACACGCCCAAAACCTTCCTCCCTCGAGCAGACGCCTGCAAACCACTTCAGTTGGTCCGGGGTGGTCCGTCGTGCGTGAGCTATATAGGCCGCACGAGTCGGGGAAGGTCTGTCGACACCCGTGTGGTGCTTTGTCTCCGTGGCCGGGCCCTTCTCGCGCTCGCCGAATAGAGACGCCACAGTTTGTTACAAGACCCCCGAGGCTCATGTTCTAGTCCTCCGGTGTCATAAAACGACACACGTCGAGACACATGTTCTAAGTCCTCCGATGTCATGAAACGACACACGTCGAGGCTCCTGTTTAAGTCCTCCGGTGTCACAAAAGACACACGTAGAGGCATGTTACCTTGTGGAGGAACAAACACCCCATTAGTAACAAAAATGTACTCCATGTAAACGTCCGACGGAGGCACAAACACCCTGTCTTCGACGTCCATGTACATGACTTGTTGTATAACACCCCAGTGGAGGTACAAAATCCCATTAAAGGCGTAAATGTAAATGTCATAAATATAAATGACATGAGCATGCTTGAATAAATTGTGGAAATTTGCTTGTCATCTGCCTTTTTTTCTTTAAATTTCGGCATACGGTCTTTTAATAAACATTACGCATTCGAAGGTATTCGGTGTTATACTCGATGTAAACGAACATCGACTTTGGTCGGTGGGGAACGGTCCAGTACACGACCACTCCAATCGCCCTGAACGCGAGCGCACGCGGAAAATAAATGAAATGAAATTCGAGGGTATCAGGGTTCGCACCCAATACTCCTCACAAAATAAATCTTTGTCTGTTTCCCGTAAACAGTCTGGCACGCCCAAAATTCGTCACTTCAGAAAAGAAGTGGGGAAAAAATAAAGTCCTATAAAACGAAATTAAAAATCCGCGTTCCAACAGCGAGTCTCCGAGAAGGGTAAGTTTTTGTGCTCATACGTGTATGTTTTCTGGGGAAACTCTACTCAAGTGGAGGTTCTACCCAAAAATATACTCGTATGTTCACAAATAATATGTGTTCATATGTATATATTTTCTAAAGGAAACTTTGTCCAAGCAGAGGTTCTGCCCGAAAATATACTCATATGTTCACAAATAACACATGTTCATATGTATATGTTTTCTAAAGGAAACTCTGCCCAATTGGAGGTTTTACCCGAAAACATACTCATATGTTCACAAAATATATGTCCATATGTACGTATTTTCTGAGGAAACTCTGTCCATACGGAAACTCTGCTCTAAAATAATACGGCCATATGTTCATTAAATATATGTGTTTGTGTATTTACACGGCAACTCTGCCCAAATGCAGGATATATTCAAATACCAAATAAATCCACGGGTCTATGCCCGCTCGTTTCTCAAAGTTACATGCTAAACTCGCAAATGGAGTTCATACTCTTTTCAAAATAAAAATCCCTTTTCAAAGCAAATCTATTTCGTCCGATAAAAAAACATAAAACACCGTGTTATTATTTTCTAGAAAAATGTAAAACCTCTCGACTTTGCTATCAATGGTATTCGGGTTAAAACTGATGTAAAAATAACATCAAAGGCTTTTAATCCGATGTAAACAAAACATCGATTTCGATCGATGGAGACAGGGGTCCAGCACACGCTACCCTAATCGCCCCGCAAGGCAAAATAAATAAATAAAAATCAAATCAAACTTAAACCCCAATAAAAAAAATCCAACACGAAATTCTCCACGTCCGACAAGGGTGAGCAGTTATGATAAGGGGTTTGCCAGAGCATAGATGCTGAGTTGGGTGAGTTAACTTGGCTCTCTGTTTCAGACTCATTTGCATTGAATTATTTAGATATTCTTCAAAACAAGGATGCCAATTACCATTCTTTTTTTTTGGGTGGGTGGGTGGGGGGTGGGGGCGAAGGCCTTTTACAGAGACATGAGAAAATTGTTACTGGAAAGGTTCTAAAGATTAGGGAAATAAATATTTTAGAAATTAGAATTCAAATGGAAGCAGTATGTTATAGTTTTGGGCAATTAGGCTGGCACGATGGCATCTCTCGCTCTCATCTGGAATGCAAGATTGTAGTGGATATAATAGAAAGGATGATACCAGGTAAAAAAGGTGTGATTGTCTGCAGTTTACCCTTTGCTGTTTGCATTAAACATATGGAGGAGCACCCATGGGGAATGCTGAAAATAATGGAACATGCGACGATTCTGTTGTGGTTTCCTTTGCTTATGGTGGCTACCTGCTGTTCGAATGGCTAATACATGGAAAATTGCCAGTGTTGTCTCTTTCCTCAGATGGACTTGCAGGTGGAGAACCTACATTTTCAGAGGGCCACATGCTGTCAGTCTATTCTTTTAGAAAGTGGTGCTCCTTGTTTGATGACGTCTAAGCAGCAAAGACACGATAATTTGGCGTGTCTGGACTCTATTTCTTCTATGAATGATGTGAAGATGATCAGAAGGCCTGCTTTTGGTATACAAGTTTGGACTGTGACAAAATTTGTGGCAAAATGTTAGAGAATAAATGTTTCTTCAGTCCCTTTCAATTGGGGAAAGCAAGAAATGAAGTCTCTTTTGAAAGATGAATGTAGTGAAGGAGTGGAGATCATAATTTCAGGATCCCATATTCTTAGAGGGCACCACTTTTTTTATGACTTTTCTTTTTCACCTCCAGGATCTTCGGTGTTTGATGTGACTTGTCTTTTACTTTGCAACTTAGAGTCTATTTTATTTGTTGTCTTGTAGTTGGGGAAGGCGAGGAATCTCTCCTCTGCCTTCTAGTTTTTGATTCTGCTGCTTGATGCCTCTGTTTATTTTTCAGTAAAATTGGTCCACAGGTCCTCTAAAAAAAGTGGGTGGTCCAAAAATAAAATCAGCTGCACCTTCTCCTTAGCTGGAAGTTGACTATAGCCATTCAATTCTGACCATGTCAAGGATGAATGGGTAAAAAACAAAAAGAGGGTATGCTGCACATTGGGTGGGCAGGTCTGTGAGATAGCTCTACCCTTCCTGCTCATGTGAACCTGTAGGTGGGGCTACATTTTCGTTTCTTTTCTTTCACTTCTTTTCTTCTTGAATTTGGCTGACTGTTGCACCCGTTAATTTTTCTCGTATTAATCGAGATTCATTTTCCTCGACGATGTCGAGGTGGCTTATGTTCGAAGATGGGCGGAATGCGATATAAAGCCCACACTGACCTCCGTGACATATATTTACGTTGCATTTTTCTCGTCTGCGTCGAGATGTTACATGTTTAAGGACGAAAGAAGCTTGGCGTAAAGCCAACAATGTCATCTTGTTGAGTATCTCTGCACACTGGGTTTATCGACCCAATTAAAGATAATCGCAGCAAGGGTTCTTGTCGATTACGCACTTGTGAAAAAGAAAAAGACGTGCATCACGCAATCCTGGACGAGTGCAAACTCCCCCGACAGTGTTGGGAAACAGACAACCCCGTGCACGATCGCTCCTCAATCTCCGACGTGCACCTTGACCAAGCCACGAAGCAAGCACAGAACCTTCTTGAGAACCGTGCCCAAGGTTTGCCATATCGGATCTCGACTTCGTCTCGGAGGGTGTTGAACCCGGAAAATATCGGGGCTTAAACAAACCCCGGCGACAAATAACGCCCTGGGGGAACCAGGGATGAGCTCCCGATCCCCCGCTCGGACATCGGGAAGATGAACCCGAGTGCTCGCATCAATCCGGAGTGGCCCGGAAGCGAGGTGCCCGAGAAGCTCGTCGACGGCGAAGAATGCGTACTCCGGATGCCAGAAACTCCGTGTCCGGATCAACGTTCGAGAGCCGCGCCTGAAGCCGAAGGATCCGGAAAGGTCAAATGCACGTGCCCTCCGAAAACGGGGACAAACGCACGTGAGACGGCCGGAGAAGCACAAGCGGCGCACGCGTGCACGTGCGCGGCACGGCCGTCAACCACGAACAACGCCCGGGAGGCCCACAGAGCTCTCTCCCGTGGAAACCGGAGGAAACGGCCGATGGAGTGGAGGCCCACCCCATTTTAGGGGGGGCCAGGCGGTGGCACCCCCGCCGGTTAGGCGGGGTGCGCACCCCCGCCGGTTCGGCAGGGGGCGCACCCCCGCCGGGCCGGGCGGGGGCCGCACCCCCGCCGGTTAGGCGGGGCGCGGGCCCCCCGCCGGTTCGGCAGGGGGCGCACCCCCGCCGGTTGGGCGTGGGCGCGGGCCCCCCGCCGGTTCGGCAGGGGGCGCACCCCCGCCGGTTGGGCGGGGTGCGGGCCCCCCGCCGGTTCGGCAGGGGGCGCACCCCCGCCGGGCCGGGCGGGGGCTGCACCCCCGCCGTTCGGCGGGGTGTGCACCCCCGCCGGTTCGGCGGGGGGCGCACCCCCGCCGGTTCGGCGGGAGGTGCACCCCCGCCGGTTCAAGCGGGGGCCGCACCCCCGCCAGTCCAGGCGGGGTGTGCACCCCCGCCAGTCCGGGCGCACCCCCCGCCAGTCCAGGGCACCCCCGCCGGTTCGCGTGCGCACCCCCGCCGGTCCGCCATGCCTCGGCGCCCGCGCCCGCCTCGACGCTCGAGCCGGGAGGCACCCCCGCCGGTTCGCGTGCGCACCCCCGCCGGTCCGCCATGCCTCGGCGCCCGCGCCCGCCTCGACGCTCGAGCCGGGAGGCACCCCCGCCGGGGAGCACACCCCCGCCGGTTCGACCCTTCGAGCCCCTATAAATAGGGGGTACTCCCCCATTTGAACACACGCCGAATCGGCCTAAACGCGCCATCTCCGGCCCAAGCCCAGAGTCTGCCCGTGCTCAAAGGTGGTCCGTGCGTGAGCTTGTATAGGCCGCACGAGTCGAGGGAGGTCTTCGACACCCGTTGGTGCTTCCTCCCGTGGTCGAGCCCTCCTGCGTTCGCCCATACGGAGACACCACGGGTTGTTATAAGATCCCCAAGGCATACATTTAAGTCCTCCGGCGTCATAAAACGACGCACGTCAAGGCATGCATTTAAGTCCTCCGGCGTCATAAAACGACGCACGTCGAGGCATGCATTTAAGTCCTCCGGCGTCATAAAACAACGCACGTCGAGGCATGCATTTAAGTCCTCCGGCGTCATAAAACGACGCACGTCGAGGCATGTACTTAAGCCCTCCGGTGTCGTAAAATGACGCACGTCGAGGCACACATACTTAAGCCCTCCGGTGTCGTAAAATGACGCACGTCGAGGCACATATATTTAAGTCCTCCGGTGTCACAAAACGACACGCGTCGAGGCATGTTAACCTATGGAGGCACAAACACCCCACTGGTAACACACATGTACCCACCATCGTGTAAACGTCCGACGGAGGCACATACACCCTGTCGTCGACGTCCATGTACTTGGCTTGTCATATACACGTCCAGTGGAGGTATAAAACCCCACTAAAGGCGTACATGTAAATGTAAATGTCATGTCATAAATATAAATGACATGAGCATGCTTGAATAAAATTGTGGAAATTCATTTGTCATCTGCCTTTTCTTCTTTAATTTCGGCATACGGTCTTTTAACAAACATTACGCATTCGAAGGTATTCGAGTGTTATACTCGATGTAAATGAAACATCGACTTCGGTCGGTGGGGAACGGTCCAGTACACGACCACTCCAATCGCCCTGAACGCGAGCGCACGCGGAAAATAAATTCGAGGGTATCAGGGTTCGCACCCAAACTCCTCATAAAATAATCTTTGTCTGTTTCTCGCAAACAGTCTGGCACGCCCACGCAAAGATCCATCTCGAAGACGAGAGGGATGGATCGAAAGAAAAAGAAAGAAAATTCCGCGTTCCAACAGAGGGTCAAAGAGAAGAGATCTCGGAGAGATCTTGGGAGATCAGGATAACATAAAAGTGTGGATCACATAGGTTCACATGGATAATTCCTTAAGGAACATAGATAATTACATACATTCTCAAGCCTCAACCATGGATGACATAGGTTCACATATATCATACAACAAGAGTGTGAGAATTGGACTTCGAGATGTGCATTTTGATTTTTCTCTCCTTAGGATTCTAGTTTATTTTCAATTAGAAAGTGAAAAATCTCATGAGTTTAGGTGATGATAGCTTAGGTTTGACAAATCCTGAGAGGTCTCAAGCAGACTAAGTGCTGTCAGTAGGAGAGTGGCTCCCTGGAGAAGTCATATGCACGTTTGACTTTTTTTACCGGACTTTAGATTTTTAGTATTCTATTAGGTTTATTTGAATATGAAATTTTTAGATATGTCAAATTATAACAAATTATGAAAGATTAGAAAGTCACTATTTTGATTGGAACCATCGAAATCACGATTTTCTTCTTGGATGAGAGAGTTGACTTTTTATTTGTAAGAGATATGATTTTTTTGATATTTTTATTGGATTCAAATGGGGGGTACTTCCTTATTTACATGTAATATCTTAAGTAAATGAAACAATAAGGTAAATAAGGTCCTGACAACCCTGCCTGAAGAGGATCCTAACTGACAACCCTGCCTGAACCCTGAAGACATATCTCGGCCATCTCGTTTCTCGGGGAGGGGCCGAGACCGAGAATCTCGCGAGATTCTCGCGAGATTGCATACCATGACCGTGCCTTATTTCTGGCCCGAAGGAGGGTTTTTATAGGAGGAGGGGGGGCCCTAACCCCGGTGGGTCCTATAGGGCCCAGCAACCCTCTGCAGGGTCTATTTGGATCAGTAGGTCCTTATTGGGCCCATTTGGCCTCTGATGGGCCCAACTGCACCCTGCTGGCTCCTGCAAGGTCTAGATCAACCCGCTGGAGCCTAGCGGCTTTGACCAGGCCCCCACCTGGCCCAATTCAACCCACTGGGACTTTAGCGGGTTCATTTTGAACCCAACAGGACCCCATCGGGTTCAAATGCCTCTTTTTGAACCTAGCAGGAGGTTATCGGGTTCAAATGGCCCCTTCGGAACCCAACAGGAGGTTACCGGGTTCAAATGAGCCCCTTTTGAACCCAGCAGGGCCCCACTGGGTTCAAATCCCCCTTTTTGAACCCAGAGGAAGTTATTGGGTTCAAATGGCCCCTTTTGAACCCAACAAGATGTTGCCGGATTCAAATGAACCCCTTTTGAACCCAGCAGGCCCCACCAGGTCTAAATGCCCCCTTTTGAACCCGATAGATCCCATTGGGACCAACTGAGGGGTCCGCTTATATAAATATCCCCGTAGGGGTTTGAAATGGGCAGGTTGAGGAGGCTAAGGCTGAACTGCTCAAGGCTTGTTTGTGTGTTCGTTCGTTGCTCGTTGGCTCATTCGTCCATGGCTTTGTGTAGGGCCCTCAAGGGTATGCAAAATTATATAAATACCCCTGGGTTAATTTTACACTTATGCCCTTATCCCCTTGCGGCTCAGATGAAGCTTGTCATGTAATGTTCGTACATCTCTTAGAGGTGGTAACTTGTAATTCTCAGAAGTTAAAAAAATACACCTCCTCAAGTACTGTAAAATTGTAGTTATACCCTGCACTTCTGCACAATTATGGCTATGCCCTTATGACCTATGTCAGTGCGGAGTACCATGTTGTACAGCTGACAAGACATCGACCACCCTTTGTATTTGTGCAAGTGACGAATACAATGAAATATGTTCATTTCCATCTACTTATCTTGTGGTCATGTGGCAAATTACACATAAACCCCTATAATCCAAAAGGTGTTCAAACACATCTAAACCTTTTAGAAATTGCCTCCTGAAGGTCAATAGACATCTCATAACCCTTTATCAGTCCAGAATTTGTACCAAGTCTCTATCCTGGCCAAATTACCAATTAACCCCTAGAGTCTAAAAATGGTCATATGACTTCAGAACTTTTCGAAAATGGCCTCAGAGCCCTTGGAAGTCGGGGATTGCGTCAAAACCCTATTCCAACCCAGAACTTGTACCAAGTCCCTCTAGACTGGCTAAATTATCAAAATCCCCTAGAACCCAAAAATTGTCAAATTCCCCTAGAGTTTAGAAAACCTTCATAACCCCTCCCACAAATGCCTATGGCTTTTGCCTATGCCTATAGTCTCTGGATTATGGGGTTTTTCTCCAATCTAACATGGCCTATGACGAAACCCTAGTTCCCTCGATCCTTTGTGATGAACAATAACTCATAGTAAGCCAATGCAAATGAGTCTACCTGTAGTGTCTAAACCTATGTAAAGGGTTTTATGACCTCTTTGACAGTTAGTCAAGGGTGTTCGAACTTTATGTCGATATAAATTAACACTGATCGCAGTCAGAGGGGAAAGGTACCGAACTCGAACCTTATTCATTTGATATATGTATATATACGGAAACTCGCAGTGGCTATTCATATAGCCCTTCATGTGTACACATAAATCTCCCCTCTCATGAGGCTCAGAAAAGCGAAATTTATATTGTTATCATCATTATATTTTTTTCATGTCTAATCATGGAAGGCAAGATCGAAATCGTATCGGAATCGCCAAGGGCCGATCCGATCTGGATCGGGATCGAATCGGGAGATCCGATTGATCTAAGGGAAGTTTGGCCAATCTTGGATCGACCTGTTTTTTTTTTTTGGGGGGGGGGGAATTGAGAAAAATAAAAAAAACAGAAATTCAGAAAAAAATCTGGTAAGTTGAAAGAACTAACATTTGCATTAAAAATCAATCATACATGCATTTATAGTATATGAAATATAAGACTTTGTGTATTATTACTACTATAATAATACAAGAAAACCATAAAGTATTAAAGAATTTGTGTATTATTTACCTGAATATCATTTGTGTAAATGTTAGAATTTGTAGTTTCATTTACTTATGTAAATAAGGAAGTACCCCCATTTGAATCTAATAAAAATACCAGAAAAATCATATCTCTTACCAATGAAAAGTCAACTCTCCAATCCAATAAGAAAATCACGATTTTGGTAACTCCATCAAAATAACGACTTTTTAATCCCTCATATTTTGGCTTATCTAAAAATTTCATAATTCAAATAAATTCAATAGAATACTAAAAATTTAAAGTTCGATAAAAAAAGTCAAATATGCATATGACTTCTCCAAGAGAGCCACTCTCCTACTGACAACAAGTTCGAGTCAGTAAGAGAGTGACTCCCTTGGAGAAGTGATGCGGGACAGCAGCGTGGGGGAGGGAGAACAGCGAACAGAGAGAGAGAGATGGCAGCGGGAAGAAGAAGACACGGGTCTGGGGATTCCACCCCTGGGGAATCCACCCCGCTGGAGGAGACAGAAGTGGCGGCTGACCAAACTGTCTCAAATCATTCATTAGCCACTAAAACAGGAGATTACACCATATTAATAGTGATGGAACCCTAATGGTCCTCACTAAACACCCAAAGACCAAAATACCCCCAAGCCTAAAAAATAGGTCCAAAATCGGACCCGAAAATACATAAAAATAAAAAGAGCACTAATGGGCCTCATATGGGTCTTATTACATCAACTAAATGCCCAAATTCATAAAATAAACGTGCTAGTGATCTGAAAGCACATCGCCAAGCCAAATGGATGCCGTCGTTGCTGCACATGGTCTCCGTCTTCGATAGACTTGCACCTACTGGCCCGGTCCCAGGCTCGGATGTCCCCACCAATTCTCCCCTGATTCGAGAAAATTCGTCCTCGAATTTTGAAGTGTCGAAGCAAGAGGAAAATGAACACTAGAGTGCACATATAAGACTCCACACAGACGCTCGTATCAAGGATCACGAACGGGTGCACCATCGACGAATCACAAAATGTCAGCCACATCAGATCAACTGAGGGTTGCTCCCACTCGATCACATCAATCGTCTGATAAGGAGGTAGCACATCAGCTAGAACAGGCCCATCAACTGAAGTAAGTACAGATAGAGGAGCTTGTATATCATTTGGCTGTTCGACCGCAACTCCTATTGTCTCATCCTTTGCCAACTCGTTCTCCTTAAGGAACCCATTCTCAGACTCAAGTTGTTGATAATACTCATCTATCAAAGATTCATCTGCTTCGTAGGATACTTCAACTAGTAGGTTTTCAGATTCCTTAATAGTTGAGGAGTCAGCCTCATAGACAATCTTCTCTCGTTTGACCAACTCGTCATATAATGTTGAAGAAGATTATCTATTCTCACCAAACGTTGATCACATTTGCGCCAAAAGTGGTAGGTGCTTCAGACAATCCACAATCCATCGTTCCAAAACATAGCAAGACTTACAGACCGATCGATAAGTTGATTGTGCAAACCTGGGTGGCAGAGCGGAACTCTGTGGGGCTGCCGCGTAGCTAGAGCACGTTGTATGCAGCTGAGCAAATCTGTGTTGACCAGGTCGGACCAAACTCGTGCGGGAACACCGTGACGTACATGTACATGGTGGACGTGTCGGCGTCAAACTCCGACCTCGTGCGGGTTCAGCCGAGCACCAGGGGTCACAAGCCCCAGATGAATAGGGCCCGCCGGGATGACCGCAACGACGCGAACGACACGTCAAACCAAGCTCAGACGGGTTCTCCACGCTGGCGGTGCGATAAGGAACGTAGTGCACCATCGTGCACTGTAGCAGACCGGCTACAGTGGAGGCCGGGCCGAACCGGCTGTGGACACAAAAAATTTTTTGTGTCACCATCCCATAAAATCCCCATTCCAGAAATGCCCCTCCTTAACCGATGGGGCTACCATCGGTTAAGGGGTTTTCTCCCCCCAACCGATGGTCACCATCGGTTGGAGGGACAAACCCATCTGTTAGAGGGGAATTCCCCTCTAACAGATGGAACTACCATCTGTTAGAGGGACCTCCCCTTGAGAGTCCCCTAACCGATGGGACTGCCATCGGTTAGGGGAGTCTTCCCCTCTAACCGATGGGAGTTCCATCGGTTGAGGGGAAATTCCCCTTTAACCGATGGAACCTCCATCGGTTAGGGGAGTCTTCCCCTCTAACCGAGGGTGTTCCATCGGTTAGGGGGGATTCCCCTTTAACCGATGGAACCTCCATCGGTTAAGGGGAATCCCCTTTAAAAAAAAAAAAAACAGAAACAGGAACAAAACTGAAGAACCCCTAACCGATGGTACTACCATCGGTTAGAGGGGTTCCCTCCCCTAACCGATGGCACCCCATCGGTTAGAGGGGCTTTAACCCTCTAACCGATGGTACCCCCATCGGTTAGAGGGAATTTTCCCTCTAACCGATGGAACCCCATCGGTTAGAGGCCCCCATTCCCACACAATGTAAGGGGGTGCCTTCCCCTATAAAAGGCACCCCCATTCCCCATTCGAGAGGCTAGCCCCCGGGAGATGCCACAGCCCCTTTGAGAAATTGCTGTCCCCCTTCCCGTGAAATCCCAAACAATAGAAAATTTTGATTTCCAAGTCCCCCTCTCTCTCAACTCATTTCTTGTGTGAGTGAAGGTACCAAATCTTCTTCCCCGAGTGTTGAGAGGTTGTTCGTATACGGCATCGGCAAACTTCATCGGCTAAAAGTCCGCAATAGCGGCACCGGCCCTCACAGGCTATAGGTTCTAAATACCGTCCATTCCGGACATATGGTATTTAGATACCTTTGTAATTCATGCCACCTCCCATCGAGTTTTAAAACTCTCCGGGATGGTGTGTTTGTGCTATATGCATATGTTTCTTAGAGGAGACTCTGCCCAAGTGGAGATTCTGCTCGAGAACATATTCATATATTCACAGATTCGTATTTTTATATATATGTTTCTTAGAGGAAACTCTGCCCAAGCGGAGATTCAACCTAAGAACATATCTATGAATTTCAAATCTGTGTTTATATTTATATGTTCTTAGAGGAGATTCTGCCCAAAGGGAGATTCCCAAGAACATGTTTGTATATTCACAAATTTGTATTTTTATATGCATGTTTCCTAGAGGAAACTCTGCCCAAGTAGAGATTCCGTCTAAGAACATACCTATAAAATTCAAATTTGTGCCTATACACATGTGTTTCTTGAAAGGAAGCTCTGCCCATGTCAGAGTTCTCCCTCTAAAAACATATCAATATAATCACAAACTTTGTATTCATATATATGTGTTCCCAAGAGGAAACTCTGCCTAAATGGAGTCTCCGCCTACGGACATGTCTATATAATCATAAATTCGCAATTATATGCGTATGCCTCTCAAAAGGGATTCTGCATATGCAGATGGTACCTTTTGCCGGATACTCCATTCAAATAGAAATATCGGTGAGAAAATATGCGTAAACTGCAAATTTATGATCATACACACATACTTTCTTAAGGGCAAAATCCCTCCGGACAAAGATTCTCTGAGGACACATGGATATAAGTACATGTTCATATGAATATATCTCCGTGAGGGCATTCCGCATAGGCAGAAAACTGCCAAAATAAATTTATGAAAATTGTGTTGTGTTGATATACACACATCCAAGAAAAAGGGGACAGGTCCGAATTGTGACAGGACCCGAACTGTGACAGGACCCGAACTGTGCTCAGTTACTCCAAAGAGCAGCATGAATGCATACTCACAAGAATTGTGTTCATATGGACAGTTTCCAGAAAGGAACTTCAAGTTGACAAGAACGTCCATGGAGATATGTGCATACGTCCTCCGAAAATCATACTTACAAGTAAAAAAAAATGAAATGAATGAAACAATGAACGAGGAGAGAAAGGAATTCTGCCTCAATTCAGACTTCATTAAAAGAAGGATGTTGTAAAAGAATATCACGTCATAAAAAAATTAATGTAGCAACTCTTCTAATACAGAAATGCTACTTTGAATCACGACTTCCCCCAAGTTCAGAATCAAATGCACGGGTATATGCCTGTCTGCAATAATAATCCTCAGGTTTTCCAAAATAAAACCTTCAAACAACATCTTTCTCAAAAAAGGAGAGGAGGGAGACCCCAAATGGGTTCACGGTAATATATCTGTTCCCTTCTTAAAAGTCATATCTCGGACTCCACAAAGGGCAGTCTTTTCAAAATGAAACACTCAAAGCAAAAGTATTTCAAAAATAACCAAAGAAAAATGATACATCATGACCAGGATTTTCTAAAAAAGTGTGTATTTTCTCATCCCCTTTGCTATGAATGGTATTCGGGTTAAAACTGGTTTTAAATAACACCAAGAGTCTAACTCGATGTAAATGTAACATCGACTCCGGTCGATGGAGATAGAGGTCCAGCACATGCTACCTCAATCACCTGATGAGTATAGATACGGGACTCAAGGAGTTCAGATTAAAATACGGCGCACCGTCCGTTCCTCGGACATCATACCCGTCGTCCCTCGGACATCATACCCGTCCGTTCCACGGACATCATACCCGTCCGTTCCACGGGCACCATACCCGTCCGTTCACGGACACCATACCCGTCCGTTCACGGACACCACACCCGTCCGTTCCATGGACACCCAAAAATACCTTCTCCGCATTGCGCGGACTCTTTCTTCTGTCTGTTAGACAGACTGGCACGCCCCGCAAATCACGATACACAAATCAAAGCATGTGAAATAAATGAATACCCAAATGAAATGGATACATGAACCAGATAAAATGAAATGAGCAAACAAAATCAAATGATATGTTAAAGTGATATAAATCCCGTGTCAACAACTGGCACGCCCGGTGGGACCTCTTCTCACCTTTCATAGCAAAGGATGAGACATACGTATATTTTTCATGAAAGTCCTAATGCTGATATTTTCCCTTGAAGGTACAAATAAAAAGGCAAATCATAAGCGTTGAAGATGGCCGTCACTTATGGACCAGTCGCCATCAACAATCATGCCAGGGGTGGTTCCGGCCTATGAAGAAGATGCTGCTCAAAAGCCTCTCTCCAACAAATCAACAAGGAAGACCCACAAGAGTCATGGGCACGTCAAAGCTCGTCCTGCTATTATCAACAGGGGGCATCCGAATGCTCTCCAAAGGTAATACTAATAAAGGGGATCAGCCTAACTCTAGCCAACAACATCTATTGGCTATGAGCCTAGGCGGGTCATGTCCAATCTCAAATTCAAATTCCAACCATATGCATCCCAAAATACATTAAACCAAATATAGCCACAAACCATCAGGGTAGGCTGAATCCGAAACCAAAATCCAAATTGAATTCCAAAATCGTAGCCACCAAAACTCAATGCTAGGCTCCACCAAATTTTCATACCATATCTTGACCCAAAAAAAAAAAAAACAAAAAAAAGAAGGGGTAGCCATTTAGCAAGACTAAGTCAACCTAAATATGGACTTTTTCAGCCCAGACAATTTCCTTCGAAATCATAGTTTCTGTCTCTACAACAAGGACAAAATAAATTATGAAAGTAAAAGGCTATCAGCTGCCACCTCAAGATCTGGCAAATCCATCATGATCAGAGGTCTGCAGGTACAGCTCGACGGAAGCAACCAATCACCCAAGAATCTCAGTACTTGATAGGCTGGGGGCAATTCCTAATGCCAGTACCCGTCCGTCAATAAGACGAGGTTACTTGGGCAGCTGAGGAAAAACCCAAGCTTATATCTCCTCATAATATGCCTGGGGAATGACTCTAGCGAAATGGTGGAACAAATCGCAGAAGCCAATCCAAATATTCCTACTGAGGCCATCAAGCAATTTGCCACAAGAAACCGCCAGCCCGACTAAAAGCCGGAACATCTAGTCAAGCTCCCCCTCGTGTTGGCTTTCAATATGAAGGAATTCAAATCCCCTTCGTCAAAGAAGACAAATGTTCAGATCAAAGAAGATCGGCTCCCTACTTCAAATATCAACGCCGTCATTGATTCACCTACAAAGGAAAATTTCCAAGTAATGTCAGGCGAGGGTAAATGCCAAACGATGCAGCAATATCAATCTCAAATGGTTGTGCTTCTAAATGAAATGAGGTGATTGGCAACTTCAAGCCTCCAGCATTCTACAGAGCCAGTCTCTACTGAAAATCAACAATTTAGCATCCAGATGGGTCTGCCCCGGCAAATCATTCGGCAGTTTCTACAACTGCTCTTCTTCCTCAAACTACGGGTCAGGATATCATGATCCGTCCAATGTTATGCATCCTCAAACAGAAACAATTCAAGGTATTCCCATTCAAAGGCATGAGATATAGAAAATTATTAAATATGTTCGCTCAGCAGAGCGAAGGCATGCAGATGACAGATCTATAATCTGTTCCATATCCAGTATATCATCAATTCAAGAAGCTGCTAGAAACATGCCCTAAAGTCCCAAAACTATCAAAGTTTAATGGACATGGGTCACCACTGGAATATATGGCACATTATGTTATTGCCTTGGGCAAGCTCGCCATCGGCAAATCTTATATCCTCAGATATTTTGCAACTTCCTTGATTGAAGTTGCATTTCAAAGGTATTCAGAACTCAAGCCTGACTCAGTTCTGATTGGGCAGATTTGCAAAAGAAATTTCTAGACCATCTCTAAACGGCTAAAGGGAAGGTATCTCTCTCGCCAAATTATGTTCCCTCAAACAACAGAAAGGGGGGTCGACAATCACTTCATCAAGGGGTGGAGAGAGTTTAGCATGAAATGCGATAACCCTCCTGTTCAAGAAGATACAATCCCTATCTGCCAAAAGGCCTCATATCAACAGTCAAGGAGAAACTCTTGGGAGCAAATATCAAGAGCTTCGATCAATTGAATTCCATAGTGGCAGACACTGAGATGTTTCTAGCCGAGCAAATGACACAGACATCTCATAAAGGCAAGCTCCCCAAAGAGCGCGATAAATTAGCAAAAAAAAAAAAAGTTAACATCATTGACTCCTCACCTGATGATGAAGCAAAGGGGGCAACAATCTCTCCTGCCCCAAAGAAGAAATCAGAAGCTAAGCTCCACTGCCATCATTGATGGGGCGCATGAAGACTCCTTATTCTTTCAAAAAACAAGAATCATAGAGGCTCTTTGATCTCTGCCTCGACAATCAGTTAATATCACTGCCAGAACCAAAGAGGCAGGCAGGTGTCAGCCAAACCAATCAGCTTAATTTGCCCGTATCACCGTATGGTGGGGCATGTAATGAAGATTGCTACATCTTCAAAATGAGGCCCAGAAGATCATTCAAATGGCCTCATATCTATGCAAAATGCTGGCTGACCCTCCTCAACTTCATGCTTGGGATCGACCAGAGCAATCTGTCAATGTCATTTATATGACGAGACTTCCAACAAATTCAAATCATCCCGAGGACGGTCATTCATGTAATCCTCCTCAAGATAATTCAGGAGCTCATTCTCTACCAAGATCAAGACATGATCCACATAGAATAATGAGGAAAGTCCAAAGGTAAATATACTCTTATGCATACTCAAATATATTCAGAACTGCCTCCTATGTCGCCATATGCAGACTCAATTGGGTGGCTATCCAAGATCCTTCAACTCCTGTCGAGCCGCGGCAAGGTTATATTCTTTCCCTCGACATCTCACTTACTCACTTTTCCGGCTATGCCTTCAATCCGGATTAATGGATTACCGAGCTCCGGCAGAAATATTAGCCAATTACTGCCCATATCATCAAGTGATGGGTCATAGTATCAAAGATTGCATAAGATTCAAAAATGATGTTCAAAAGCTAATTGACCTGAGTATTCATCGGTCAACCAGCCTCATACTCAACAACCATCAAATGGACCAGCCAATCCTGGATCCTATGTGGTGAAAGTCATTAGGGCATCATCATCCTTTGGTCTTCCTCGGTATCAGTGGGGGAGCATTCAAATCCATATTTATCCAGTCAATCGTATACAAATCTGCATCTTCTATAATAAGCTCTCATTTGCAACAAAGAGCACCAAGTTTATACTTGACAATCTCAGAAGACAAAGTCTGGTTTCCATACTTAAACCAGCATCATATATCTTTCAAGAGTGAAAGGAGATGTATGACTATTGTCTGGATCTCCATGATTTGGTCGAAACTCATATCTGGGAAGAAAAATTTGATCAATAGGAATTCTTTGGCGCCAGCAAATAAGGTGTCACAACGAGCCTATGGTTCAAGTCCAGAATCCAAGCTCTATATCCAAAGATATGTGAATATTATCATCATCCCCTGGGCTATGGACGATACACAAAGTCAAAGCTGAAATGGAGCAATTTAAAATTGATCTTTTTCAATACAGAATGAAATATCGAAAGAAGTTGCGACAAAGCCAATCTCCAGCAAGCAGAGGAGTTCGTGGATCATTATCACCAACTCCCATCTTCAATTATTCAAGAAGCAATTAATGCAACTTTGAGAATGGGTCACTGTCGGCCCTCAAAATCAGCCAGTTCCAAAAGAGTCAACAACTCTACAACTAAGAGGTGGCTCCAACAAGAGAAGCATCTCCAAAATCTTCAGAGTAGAAAGTCATAAGCTTACTTAAAGCTCTTCAGGTATGAAATAAAAATATATACATATATATATATAAACAAAACAAAAAAAAAAACAAAAAAAAAAACAACAAACAACAAACAAACCAAAAAAAAAAACAACAAAGAATAATAATAATAATAATAAAAGAAGAATGAAAAAGAACAAATGTAGCGTGATGCTGCTGCTGAGGTACCTCAAGTATCAACTTAAAAAAAAAAAAAATCATCAATCAATCAAAATTGAAGAATCAAATCACATATTTAACTCACCAATTACAATATGGTGTCCAAACCTCAACCAAAGAAGCTATAAATCTCTCCAAGTGATAATACCAAACAGGCTGAAGGTAAGCCAACAATGCTGACATATCAGCGTCGGCCAACAAATAATTCAAATCGCCGTCGCAAGAAAGGGATGTAAAGAGCAAAAAGTTGCATCTACTATTTTCAAGAAGCCTGACATCACAAAATCAAGCAGAGTCATTCTCATTTAAGGCAAGGAGTCAAAGCCTTTGCCTGAAGCCGAAATACGGGCGGATTCTTATGTCTTCAACCCTTCAGATGAAAGAAGAGAGTTGTCCAATATGCCTCCTCATACAAAAGAAAGAGCCAAAGTTCCCATGCCTCATCAAATGAGCGGACAACGCTCCTCTCTTTTCAAATGGAAGGATGTTGATTCCTCTCTCTCAAAAGAAATCTGTCAAGCCAAAGAAGCCATCTGAGTCCTCGATAAAGGGATCTCCCTCATCGGACCAGATACGCATCAAGGCTGATGACAAATCTTTCAGCAACTCAAATCACTCCCCGTTAACCTTACTGTCTAGAAGGCAATTGCTTGGAGTGAGGACTTGAGGGAAACTCTCGTCAAAATACTCCAAGAACAGAAATATATGAAGCTCATATGGCTGATTTCCAAGCTCAAATATATGAAGCACTAGCAGCAGATGTCACCTTCACAGATAAAGGAATGCTACTATGTCACAATCGTCCTGAAGGGACAAGTCAATGGCAACAAATTGAGTCAGATCCTGGCCGATCTGGGGGCATCTATCAATATAATGCCTTATAAAGCCCTTGAATCTCTACATCTCATGCCTCATGTGCAACAGGTAAAAGATGTACAAGCCACTGGTTCTAAAACCAAAATTTAGGAGAAGCCATTGGAAGAGTCACTGTCAACTTAATTCTTAAAGCTTTACCACCAAGGTAGCCTTCTATATTATGATGCTGATACAACATACAGAATATTATTTGGAAGACTTTGGCTATAAAAAATTTGGGTCATCCCATCGACACCCCATCAACGCATCAAGTATGCAAAAGAAGGGAAGCAGTATACAGTCTTTGCCAGTTAGCCCCGCATCGGGAAGATGAATGCAACTTGACTGCTGCTATTTTTATCTTGGAGGGCCAATCCCTCAACCCCTTGCCCGGTCTAAAGGGAAGGGTAAGCAAATTAAATGCTCAGATGAAGACAGTAAGGCTGACGAGCCTTTTGTGGTAAACAAAGGATTTGCCAAATCACTTGCAAAGAATTCTCAAAGCAAAGTAATTCGCCCAGAGCGGCAGAGTGTCAACTATGAAGCTAACCACATAAGGGAGTACTTCCTCCACCTCCCAGTTGCATGCAAATTTACTCTCCAAGGCAAGATCAAAGTGTTCGACGATTGAAAAAACATTCGTCGTCAAATATCGGGGAATGGAAATAGACCTCGACAGAATCAAGGCGATCTAGCATCCGCCACCTCCTCAAAATCTGACCGATTTAAGGTCATTTCAAGGGAAGCTAGCCTATATTAGACATTTTATCTCAAATCTTTCAGGAAGATGCATGCCGTTCGGCAAACTAATGAAGAAGAATGCTCCCTTCATCTGGGATCAAGAATGCCAAACTGCCTTCAGCAGGTCAAGGAATACCTTCTCGCTCCACCAGTGCTGGGGCACCTATCGCTGGAAAGCATCTTATACTCTATATTTCAGCTATGGATGCTTCTCTGGAGCTCTACTGGCACAAACAAATGAAAAGGATAAAGAGCAAGCTTTATATTATCTTAGCAGAAAGCTAATTGGTCCAGAACTCCGATATGCTCCAATAGAAAAAGTATGCCTAGCACTGATATTTGCTGCAAAGAAATTGAGACATTATCTTCTGGCTCATGAAATTAAGCTCATCTCCAAGCATGATCCAATCAAACATCTGCTACGGCAACCCATATTGTCAGGAAGACTAGCGAAATGGGGTCTGCTCCTTATGGAGTTTGATATCACATATATCCCACAAAGGGCAATCAAAGGGCAAGGCTTGGCCGAATTTTTGACCGCACATCCAGTGCCAGAGGATTCCCTTATCTATAAACCTCCCAGAAGAAGAAACTCTTTCTCTTGCAAGTGAAAATTCAATGCTCAAAGAGGTTGCCACAATTGAGCTACCCTCTGGGAATTATTCTGATGGAGCTTCCCGAACTCTCCACTATACAGATGGCTCTACCAGCCCCTCTACTGGAGCAGGTATTGGGCCAGTATAAAGTCCGAAAGCCACAATCACTTCCATACTATACCATAGTCATGAAGCTCAAAGAAAAATTCAACTTCTTCGACATATCCCATGGGCCGAGAAGTGAAAATTCTCAGGCTGATGTTCTAGCCAAACTGGCTTCTACATAAAATTGCCTCCGAAGGGGAATTGGACATAAGTGTCCGTCGCAGAGGATCATGCCCATATCCTTGACACTGAGTCTAATATCACAATTGAGGAAGTATATGATACAGAGCTAGATGCAACAAATGAATCTGAAGATTGGCGCAAGGCGCTCATCAAAATCAGGAAAGGTTGGTTGCCACCTGATCAAGCAACAAAATTCAGCTCTTACGCAGGGCCACCTCATATCAATTAATAGCAGAACAACTATATAGGCTGGTCCGTGAAAAGAAAGGGCCAGCCCTCCTCAGATGCCTACCTTTCAAAGAAGCCAAAACCATCATGAAAGAAGTTCACTCCGGACTGTGTGGAGCACACCAGGTAGGAGAGAAAGTGAAAGTCAATATCAAGCTAAAAGGCTTCTACTGGAACTACATTCAATATGCCCGTACATGTCATTAATGCCAAGTATTTAGCCCTGTACCGAGAAAATCACCAATATATTACATCCCACGGCACCAACCTGGCCCTTTGCCGAATGGGGGATGGATATTGTGGGACCATTCCCACCCTTATCTCAAGGCCATAAATTCATATTGGCTGCTATAGATTACTTCTCTCGGTGGGCTGAACCTATCCCATTTTGGAACTCCTCACAGAATCATATCCGATAATGGGTCACAATTCCGCAATAAAAAATATATGCTTTAGCAGCCAAGTTCATATTAATTGGAGGACTTCTTCAGTATATAATCCACAAGCAAATGGATTGCAGAAGCCTTCAACAAAACCCTCTGCAAGCTGCTTGCCAAAATAGTCGGCAATAGAAAGCGGGAATGAGGAGAGAAAATCCATGAAGCTTTATGGGCTTACTAAATGGTACATAATACCCCTACCGGATGTTGGCCCTTCTCTTTGGTATATGGAGCTAAAGCAATTGAGTGGCAATCCAAAATGAATCTCAAAGCCAAGATCAAAGTCAGATAGAAAGAAGACTTGAGGAGCTCTCCAACCTGGAAGGAAGGCGACTCGAGCATATAAACCCCTCCAAGTATATCAAGTCAGAATGGTCTGCGCTTTTGACAAAATTGGCAAAGACCAAGAGCATTCAAGCAAGGAAACCTCGTTATGGTCAAATGTAGAGAAGTAACGACGGGAAAGCCAAGCAGCAAATTGCAACCCATTTGGCTCGGCCTATACATCGTCACCTCGGCATATGAAAGGGGTGCATACATGTTGGTGGACTATAAAGGTAATGTGCCCTTTCCCCCACTCAACGGGAAACACCTGAAATTGTACCACGCGCCAGAACATGAATCCCTGACCAGCCACCAAAACAAAAAAACCAATCGCCCAAAAAGGCACGAAGCCGAAAGAAAATGAAAAATGGTGAAATGAAGTTTGCAATAGATAGGGGCAAAGGAATCAAACTTCCACCTGCCATCATATATACCCCAAACTTTTCAGTCCTTACCAAGCGTGAAGCCAAGGGCATTCCATGTACAAACCCAAATCAAATCTTGACCATAGCCAACAAACCAAAAAGGTAGGCTATGCCAAATCCATATCCAAAACCATAACAACAAACCAAAAAGGTAGGCTATGTCAAATCCAAAATACCAAAACCATAGCCAGCAAACCAAAAAGGTAGGCTATGCCAAATCCAAATACCAAAACCATAGCCAGCAAACCAAAAAGGTAGGCTATGCCAAATCCAATACCAAAACCATAGCCAACAAACCAAAAAGGTAGGCTATGTCAAATCCAAAATACCAAAACCATAGCCAGCAAACCAAAAAGGTAGGCTATGTCAATCCAAAATACCAAAACTATAGCCAGCAAACCAAAAAGGTAGGCTATGTCAAACCCAAATACCAAAACCATAGCCAGCAAACCAAAAAGGTAGGCTATGTCAAATCCAAAATACCAAAACCATAGCCAGCAAACCAAAAAGGTAGGCTATGTCAAATCCAAAATGCCGAAACCTACAATAGGCCATATCCAAAACCATAGCCAGCAAACCAAAAAGGTAGGCTATGTCAAAATCCAAAATGCCGAAACCTACAATAGGCCATATCCAAAACCATAGCCAGCAAACCAAAAAGGTAGGCTATGTCAAAATCCAAAATGCCGAAACCTACAATAGGCCATATCCAAAACCATAGCCAGCAAACCATAAAGGTAGACTATGTCAAATCCAATCTCAAATCCATAGCCAACAAACCATCAAGGTAGGCTATGCCAAATCCAAGTTCCAAACTCATAACCAGCAAACCATAAAGGTAGGCTACCCTAAAACCAAAGTCCCACCAGCAAACCATCATGGTAGGTGACATCAAGTTCAAGTTCCAAGTTCATATCCCAAGGCCATCAAGGCAACTCATATTCAAATACAATTCCAAATATAGCCACAAACCATCAAGGTAGGCTGAACCAAATAGAAGTCCGAAATTCCATAACCAAAAGCAAAAAAACAAAAAAAAAAAAAAAACAAAAAAAAACAAAACAAAACCAAAACCAAACTAAAACCAAAACCAAAACCAAAATCAAAAACCAAAACCAAAATCAAAATCAAAACCAAAACCAAAATCAAAATCAAAAACCAAAACTAAGTCCAGAACCAAATCAACCTAAATCCTACATCCAAAAGCAAAATCAAAATCTCATATTCCATCCAGAATATCACAAAGATAAACTGACATGTCCATATCCAAATCCAAAAACAAACCCAATCTAACTCCAATACAAATCCAAATGTAAATCCCTTATCCCTGCCCCAAGCCATCAAGGGAGCGGAATTCAAACCCAAAACCACAAATCCAAACCTAAAACTCCATGCCAAAGTCTATATCAATATCCAAAATTAAGCCTGAAACTAAAGTAAACCCAAATCTCATATCCATATTCAAACTCAAATCAAAATACCACAAAGGTAAGTCACAACCCTTCCACAATCAGACCATCATCCATTCCACATCCCAGACCACCACCCTCCACAATCAGACCATCATCCATTCACATCCCAGACACCATCCGTTTCAAAACCAGACCTTACCCATTCGACCATCTGAACCAGCCAAATCTTCAATAGTCAAAAAAAAAAAAAAAAAAAGGGAGAAAGGGGTTGAAAATAGAGATACCCGATGGACTTGAGAGTACAATCCCTTGTACTCTTAAGGGTAAAAAGATCAAAAGAATCCGGCTGAGGCGAAAACCCGAAAGGGCGCTTCAGGCAAAAATGGGCAACCCTCAACGTGAAAACCCGAAAGGGCGCGTTGGAAAAAGCTAAAGGGGGCCAGTCTTGGTGAAAACCCGAAAGGGCGCTAAGGCTGGTAATGTGAAAAAAAAAATGAAATGAAAAGGAGGATTTCTCAGTCCTTCATTCATACATCCACAAAGTTACAAGTCACCACATTACAAACTTACAGAGGGTGACAGATGCCACATGCAAAATAGAAAGGAGATCAAGGAACAAGCCCAACATACAAATGTATGTTGTGAAACAAAGGCAGGAAGGCTTCTTCCTCTCCAGCCGTTCAATCCAAGTGCAAATCTCTTATCCCGGCACTAAGCCATCAAGGAGGGGCGAAATTCAAATCTCAAAGCCAAACAATGAACACCATTCCAGAGCCTATTCAAAACCAAGTCCAAAGCTAAATCATACCCAAAATCCCGTACCCATATCCAAACCGGATTCAAAATACCACAAAAGTAAGCAACATGCTCATGTTCAAACCCAAATCCACATCCAGATCCAAACTCCAAATCCGAATTTCCAATCATTGGCCAAATTCAAAATTCAAAACACATTCGAATACACCACTCATTCCACAACCAAACCCTTAGCCATTCAACTATCAAGTCAGTCGAGTCCTCAACAGTCAGTCAAAAAAAAAAAAGAAAAAGAAGAAAAAAAGGGGTTAAAAAATAGAGATACCCGATGGACTTAAGTATACGGCTCATTGTATGCTTGAGGGTAAAAAGATCAAAAAATCCGGCTGAGGTGAAAACCTGAAAAGGCGCTTCAGGCAAAAATGGGTAACTCCTCAACGTGAAAACCCGAAAGGGCACGTTGGAAAAAGCTAAAGGGGGCCAGTCTTAGTGAAAACCCGAGAGGGCACTGGGATTGGTAATGTAAAAAAAAAAAAAAGAAAAAAAGGGAAGAAAGAAAAGAAAAGAAAAAAAAAGGATGGAAATGAAAAGGAGGACCGTCATTGTCCTTCACCTTGTATTTTACAAAGTCCAAGTCACTTTTGTACAAACATACAAAGAGTGGTGATCACTACATGAAAGTAAAAAAAAAGGGGGGCAAGATAATGAGCTCACATGTAAATGTCATACTGAAAAGCAAAGGCAGGAAGACTTTTCCTCTTCGGCTGTTCAACTTCTTAACTTTGGAGGCTGTCAACTGGCGGAAGTTCCTTCCGTTTCTTACATAGGCAGTTTCTTCTTCAGAATCTATGGCCTCATCTCTAGCCTCCTGATTCAAAGAAGCTCGCGTTCCAGCGGGCAATGTTCTCCTTCCCGACAACCATGCTCAACACCATCGTCACTCGCAGCATCGCCTACTTGAAAGGCAGAATAAGCTTGAAACTCCAAAATGGGCTCCCTGCATCTCCCCAAAAGTGGAAAGAGAGGATTAGCCACAGATACAGAATATGAATCCATCATCCCCCAGAGAAGAGTTGATCACAGAAGATCTGGTCACCTGGATACAGGAAGGAAAGTCAATATCAGAAAAGAAAACATCATCTTTAAAGACTGTATATGAGCTCAGTAAAGGAAGTCACCTGCAGGAGTTGATTCCATGGCAGAATATTCCTTGGCAGGCATGGGATATAAGCCCCGACAGGAGCAAAAGAATACTGTTCCGTCGAGACTCTCAACAAATGCGGAGGCACCGTCATCCGTCACGGCTATCTCAAGAAAACAGACAGTCAGACGATGGTCATCTCAGGCATAAAATCGGCAAATGCCCGTAAGAAATTCTTACGCTCCACTTCACAAAGGAGAGAAGAACCTCCAGGTAAAGAGGCATTGCCGCCCGAAGCAATCGGACCGGCACCTTTCCTCACATGTCTCGTCATTGAGGTAGATAAGTCGAAAAGAGAAAAAAGGATAAGTGGTGAATCAAGAAGAAGAGTCATGAATGACAATGATGAGAGAAGAAAAGAAAAGAAAAGAAAGTCACCGCCAGATAAGGCGGAATCCGCCACCCTCCTTTTTCCAGCTCTCTTGGGTTGGAAGAAGAGGGAATATTCAAATGAGCTTCACCATTCCTGTCTCCAACAACTTCCGGAGCAAGGATGGTTGAGAATTCAAAACAGATCAAAAAAAAGAAAGAAGAAAGATAGCCGCAAAACCAAGAAGGTCAACCTCAGTAGCCGATATGCCATGTTAAATCTCAGACAAAGCCGAAAAGACAAGATTCAAGAAAAAGATGTCAAATCCAATCCAAGCAAATGCCAAAAAGGCAAAGCTCAGGAAAGTGATATCAGATCCAACTGCGAATCAAGTCAGAATCACAAGTCAAAAAAAAATCTCTCTCAATCAAGTTTTGAGCAAAGTAAGAAAGACGAGTCTCACCAATTGAGCCCTCAATCAATTCAAGTCCACAACAAAGCCAGAAAGGCAGATCTAAAAAAAATCCCTGAGATGAAATCCAGAAGGCAAAAACCCAGGTGAAGAAAGCCAAAGTCAGTACTGAGTAAATCCAAGAAAGCGGAGCTGATCGCTCAGCACAAGAAGCATGACAAAGTGATCATTGCCCGAGGTTGTTGACTTCACAGTACAAGTGCTGAAGCATGTTAACTGTGGCTACAACTTTCTGATTCAAGTTTATTATCAAGTCATGAAGATCAGAAGCACAATTCGAAGAATGCACGGGACGTCCTCCTCCGCCTCGGCTTCGGCGCACTTCCCGTGGGGGGCATTTGTGGACACAAAAAAATTTTTGTGTCACCATCCCCATTAAAATCCCCATTTCCAGAAATGCCCCTCCCTTAACCGATGGGGCTACCATCGGTTAAGGGGTTTCTCCCCCCAACCGATGGTAGCACCATCGGTTGGAGGGACAAACCCCTCTAATAGATGGTACTACCATCTGTTAGAGGGGAGTTCCCTCTAACAGATGGAACTACCATCTGTTAGAGGGACCTCCCTTGAGAGTCCCTAACCGATGGGACTGCCATCGGTTAGGGGAGTCTTCCCCTCTAACCGATGGGAGTTCCATCGGTGAGGGGAAATTCCCCTTTAACCGATGGAACCTCCATCGGTTAGGGGAGTCTTCCCCTCTAATCGATGGGTGTTCCATCGGTTAGGGGGGATTTCCCTTTAACCGATGGAACCTCCATCGGTTAAGGGGAATCCCCTTTAAAAAAAAAAAAAACAGAAACAGGAACAAAACTGAAGAACCCCTAAACGATGGTACTACCATCGGTTAGAGGGTTCCCTCCCCCTAACCGATGGCACCCCCATCGGTTAGAGGGGCTTTAACCCTCTAACCGATGGTACCCCCATCGGTTAGAGGGAATTTTCCCTCTAACCGATGGAACCCCCATCGGTTAGAGGCCCCCATTCCCACACATGTAAGGGGTGCCTTCCCCTATAAAAGGCACCCCCATTCCCCCATTCGAGAGGCTAGCCCCCGGGGAGATGCCACAGCCCCTTTGAGAAATTGCTGTCCCCCTTCCCTGAAATCCCAAACAATAGAAAATTTTGATTTCAAAGTCCCCCTCTCTCTCAACTCATTTCTTGTGTGAGTGAAGGTACCAAATCTTCTTCCCCAGGAGTGTTGAGAGCGTTGTTGCAATAGCGGCACCGGCCCTCACAGGCTATAGGTTCTAAATACCGTCCATTCCGGACATATGGTATTTTAGATACCTTTGTAATTCATGCCACCTCCCATCGAGTTTTAAACTCTCCGGGATGGTGTGTTTGTGCTATATGCATATGTTTCTTAGAGGAGACTCTGCCCAAGTGGAGATTCTGCTCGAGAACATATTCATATATTCACAGATTCGTATTTTTATATATATGTTTCTTAGAGGAAACTCTGCCCAAGCGGAGATTCAACCTAAGAACATATCTAAATTTCAAATCTGTGTTTATATTTATATGTTTCTTAGAGGAGATTCTGCCAAGGGAGAAGATTCTGCCCAAGAACATGTTTGTATTCACAAATTTGTATTTTTATATGCATGTTTCCTAGAGGAAAAACTGCCCAAGTAGAGATTCCGCCTAAGAACATATCTATAAAATTCAAATTTGTGCCTATACACATGTGTTTCTTGAAAGGAAGCTCTGCCCATGTCAGAGTTCTCCCTCTAAAAACATATCAATATAATCACAAACTTTGTATTCATATACATGTGTTCCCAAGAGGAAACTCTGCCCAAATGGAGTCTCCGCCTACGGACATGTCTATATAATCATAAATTCGCAATTATATGCGATGCCTCTCAAAAGGGATTCTGCATATGCAGATGGTACCTTTTGCGGATACTCCATTCAAATAAAAATACCGGTGAGAAAATATGCGTAAACTGCAAATTTATGATCATACACACATACTTTCTAAGGGCAAAATCCCTCCGGACAAAGATTCTCTGAGGACACATGGATATAAGTACATGTTCATATGAATATATCTCCGTGAGGCATTCCGCATAGGCAGAAACTCTGCCAAAATAAATTTATGAAAATTGTGTTGATATACACACATCCAAAGAAAAAGGGGACAGGACCCGAACTGTGACAGGACCCGAACTGTGACAGGACCTGAACTGTGCTCAATTACTCCAAAGAGCAGCATGAATGCATACTCACAAGAATGTGTTCATATGGACAGTTTCCAGAAAGGAACTTCAAGTTGACAAGAACGTCCATGGAGATATGTGCATACGTCCTGAAAATCATACTCATACAAGTAAAAAAAAATGAATGAATGAAAAAATGAACGAGGAAAGGAAATTCTGCCTCAATTCAGACTTCATTTAAAAGAAGGATGTTGTAAAAGAATATCACGTCATAAAAAAATTAATGTAGCAACTCTTCTAATACAGAAATGCTACTTTGAATCACGACTTTCCCCAAGTTCAGAATCAAATGCACGGGTATATGCCTGTCTGCAATAATAATCCTCAGGTTTTCCAAAATAAAACCTTCAAACAACATCTTTCTCAAAAAAGAGAGGAGGGAGACCCCAAATGGGTTCACGGAAATATATCTGTTCCCTTCTTAAAAGTCATATCTCGGACTCCACAAAGGGCAGTTTTCAAAATGAAACACTCAAAGCAAAGTATTTCAAAATAACCAAAAGAAAAATGATACATCATGACCAGGATTTTCTAAAAAAGTGTGCATTTTCTCATCCCCTTTGCTATGAATGGTATTCGGGTTAAAACTGGTTAAATAACACCAAGAGTCTTAACTCGATGTAAATGTAACATCGACTCCGGTCGATGGAGACAGAGGTCCAGCACATGCTACCTCAATCACCTGATGAGTATAGATACGGGACTCAAGGAGTTCAGATTAAAATACGGCGCACCCGTCCGTTCCTCGGACATCATACCCGTCCGTCCCTCGGACATCATACCCGTCTGTTCCACGGACATCATACCCGTCCGTTCCACGGGCACCATACCCGTCCGTTCACGGACACCATACCCGTCCGTTCACGGACACCACACCCGTCCGTTCCATGGACACCCAAAAATACCTTCTCCGCATTGCGCGGACTCTTTCTTCTGTCTGTTAGACAGACTGGCACGCCCCGCAAATCACGATACACAAATCAAAGCATGTGAAATAAATGAATACCAAATGAAATGGATACATGAACCAGATAAAATGAAATGAGCAAACAAATCAAATGATATGTTAAAGTGATATAAATCCCGTGTCAACACCGGCTTGGCTCGGTTCGCTGCCCTCTCCCTTTATCCCCTTCCCGTGTCGCGCAGAGAGGAGACAGTGGAAGGAGGAGAGAGGGAGGGCCGCGGAGCAGGGCGCCGTGAGCAGGGCGCCGCGCTGCGGGGAGGCCGCGAGCAAGGCGGGGTGGGGGCACGGTCGGGCCGGCCACGGGGGTTGGCCCGCGGAGTGAGTGAGCGGGGTCGGGGCCTGGTTCGCACAGCCCGAGGGGTGGCGGGCACCGCGCGAGGCAGGTTGCAGGGCGCGGGTCAGCTGGTGCCAGGGCTTGCGGAGGGGGCTCGCGGAGGTGGGGCGGCGGGCGGCCACGTGCCCGCTCGCCGGCGAGGCGGCCACGTCCGGGAGCGAGGCGGGTCCGGAGTGGCACGCGGGGGCGTGCTGCCGCGGGGTAGTTCGCACGCGATGGCGGGGCCGGGTCGCGCACGCGATGGGAGGAGGGGCCCGGACGCGATGGCGCCGGGGTCGCGGGGGGGGCACCAGGCGGAGACGACGATCGCGAGGGGGGGGGGTCGCGCGAGGGTGGGGGTCGCGGACGTGGAAGCGGGGCGGCGGTGAGGAACCGGGTGGAACACGGAGAGGGGGATGAGAGATGGCTTCCGGCGCCGGGTGGTGTTCGCAAATGGCGGAAGGGGGGGGTTCGCGCGAAGGAAGGGGAAGACGGACGGGCTCCAAACAAGGAGCCGACCGGCTCTGATACAATTTGATGCGGGACAGCAGCGTGGGGGAGGGAGAACAGCGAACAGAGAGAGAGAGAGATGGCAGCGGGAAGAAGAAGACACGGGTCTGGGGATTCTACCCCTGGGGAATCCACCCCGCTGGAGGAGACAGAAGTGGCGGCTGACCAAACTGTCTCAAATCATTCATTAGCCACTAAAACAGGAGATTACACCATATTAATAGTGATGGAACCCTAATGGTCCTCACTAAACACCCAAAGACCAAAATAACCCCAAGCCTAAAAAATAGGTCCAAAATCGGACCCGAAAATACATAAAAAATAAAAAGAGCACTAATGGGCCTCATATGGGCCTTATTACATCAACTAAATGCCCAAATTCATAAAATAAACGTGCTAGTGATCTGAAAGCACATCGCCAAGCCAAATGGATGCCGTCGTTGCTGCACATGGTCTCCGTCTTCGATAGACTTGCACCTACTGGCCCGGTCCCAGGCTCGGATGTCCCCACCAAGAAGTTATGTACACATTTGACTTTTTTTTATCGGACTTTAGATTTTTAATATTTTATTAGATTTATTTGAATTTGAAATTTTTAGATAGGCCAAAATATGAGGGATTATCAAGTCGTTATTTGATGAAATCACCAAAATCGTAGTTTTCTTCTTAGATGGGAGAGTTGACCTTTTATTGGTAAAAGATATAATTTTTTGATATTTTTATTGGATTCAAATAGGGGGTACTTCCTTATTTACATGTAATATCTTAAGCAGGGTTTGACGGATCGAATCGGATCGGCCCGATTCTCCCGAATCGGGGCGAATCATGGAAAAACCGATTCTCGATTCCATCGATTCGGTCCGATTCGCCTCATATATATAATATTATTATATCATATTAGTAATATAATTATAACATTATAAATATCATATATATGATATATTTATATATATATATATTATACCCATGAGAATCGATCCGATTCGGATCGATTCGGGTCGATTCGGGGGGAATCGAATCGGATCAAGAAAAATCCGATTTGCCTCCCGATTCCGATCCGACAAACCTTGATCTTAAGTAAATAAAACTACGAGTATAACATTACTTAAATGATATTCAGGGAAATAAGTAGGAGAATTGGGCTAGCTACTTGGAATATAGGAACTTTAACAGGTAAGGGTTTGGAGTTGGTCAAGTTAACGAGGGATAGAAGGGTTAGCATAGCTTGTCTACAAGAAACTAGGTGGAAATGATCTAAAGCTAAAGATATTGATGGTTATAAAATTTGATATACAGGAACTAGTAACTCTAGAAATGGTGTGGCCATAATAATAGATAAAGACTTAAAAGAGAAAGTTGTAGAAATTAATAGATTGAGAGATAGACTTATCTTAATAAAACTTATCGTATGTGAGGTTACTTTGAATGTAGTTAGTGCATATGCACCACAAGTGGGTTTAGAAGAGAGCATTAAAAAGCATTTTTGGGAGGCTATTGATAGATTGATCCAAACTATCCCTAGTGAAGAGAAAATTTATTGGTGGGGATCTTAATGGTCATGTGGGTGAAAGTAATAGAGGATATGAGAGGATTCATGGAGGATTTGGTTTTGGCGAGAGAAATGACATGGGTACTAGTATTCTTGAGTTTGCTATGGCTTATGATCTAGTAATTGCTAACACATTCTTTAAGAAGAAAGACGAACACCTAATAACTTACAAGAGTGGAACACATAGGAGCCAAATTGACTATTTTCTTATTAGAAAGGCTGATAGAGTTTTGTGTAAAGATTGCAAAGTTATTCCTGGAGAGAGTTTAGCCCCACAACATAGGTTACTAGTAATAGATGTTCGTATTCTAAAATTTAAAAGAAAAACCATCATAAATAATTGTGCTAAGATTAAGTGGTGGAATTTGAAAAGTAAAAATTTAGAAACATTTAAAAATCATCTAGTAAAAGAAAATATCTGGAATTTAGATCAAGAAGTTAATGTAATGTGGAATAATGTCACAAATTGTATAAAAAATGTAGCAAATCAACTCCTAGGTAAATCTAAAGGTAAAAGGAATATAGAAAGAGAGACTTGGTGGTGGAGTGAGGAAATTCAAAATACCATTAGAGCTAAAAGAGATTGTTTTAAAGCTTGGCAAACAAACAAGAATAATCAAACTTTAGAAGCTTATAAGATAGCTAAAAAGAGGGCTAAAAGAATAGTTAGTGAAGCTAAGTCCAAGACGTATGAAGAATTATATAATAAAGTAGGAACTCGAGAGGGAGAAAAAGACATATTTAAACTTTCTAAATTAAGAGAAAGGAAGAGTAGAGACTTAGATCATGTTCGTTGCATTAAGGATGAAGATCAAAAGGTTTTGGTTAAGGATCTAGAGGTTAAAGAGAGATGGTATAACTATTTTCAGAAATTACTTAATGGAAATTGTTTTAAGGATCCCTCCTTAGAAGAGAATCAAGAGTCAACAAAATTTGATAAGTATCAGTATTTCAGGCGTATTAAGATGTCAGAAGTGGGCGATGCTTTAAGAAAAATGAAATTGGGTAAGGCCTTAGGACCGGATGGCATACCTATTGAAGTGTGGAAAGGCTTAGGAGACATTGATATAAATGGTTAACTAAGTTTTCAATAAAATTTTAAAGGAACGGAGAATGCCAGAAGAATGGAGAAAAAGTGTTGTAGTTCCTTTCTATAAAAACAAAGGGGATATTCAAAGCTGTAATAATTACCGCGGAATTAAGCTTATGAGTCACACTATGAAACTTGAGAAAGACTTTGTGCACTTTGAGAAAGTGCAAAAGTCCTAGTCATCATGCACTTCTCCCTTCCCATTGGTGGAGAAGAGAAGAGAGATCTAGTCATCATGATGATTTCCACCAATGAGAAGGGAGAAGTGCATGATGACTAGGACTTTGCACTTTCTCAAAGTGCACAAAGTCTTTCTCATGAAACTTTGGGAAGAGTAATCGAGAGCCGAGTGCGATGCATGACTAGTATATCAGAAAATCAATTGCTTTTATGCCTAGTAGATCTACTACAGAAGCTATTTTCTTATTGCGTCAGTTAATGGAGAAGTATAGAGAGATGAGAAGAGATTTATATATGGTTTTTCTTGATTTGGAGAAGGCGTATGATCGAGTACCGAGAGACTTGATTGGTGGGCATTAACAAGAAGGGAGTCTCTCAAGGATATGTTGACTTGATTCAGGACATGTACGAGGGTGCTACTACTAGTGTGAGAACTATTGCTGGAGAGACCGTGAATTTCCGGTCACTATAGGTTTGCATCAAGGTTTTGCCCTAAGTCCATATCTCTTGCTCTGGTTATAGATGAGGTGACAAAACATTTGCATGATGATATCCCTTGGTGTATGCTATTTGCAGATGATATTGTCTTAATTGATGAGAGTATTGATGGTTAAATGTTAAGTTAGAAAGTTGGAGACATGCTTTGGAGTCTAAAGGTTTTAAAATTAGTAGGAGTAAGTCTGAGTTTATGCACTGTAATTATAGTAATCAAAGGGTTCCTCAAGGAGATGTGGTTCAAATTGATGGTCAAGATATTTCTAAGAGTAGTAGCTTTCGATACTTGGGATCTATCATCCAAGAGAATGGGGAGATTTATGACGATGTGGCACATAGGATTAAGGCAGGTGGGTAAAGTGGAGAAGTGCATCAGGAGTCCTTTGCGATCGTCGTATACCAGTGAAACTTAAAGGAAAGTTTTATAGAACGGCAGTGAGCCCTGCATTATTATATGGCACGGAGTGTTGGGCAGTGCGAAAGGAACACGTAAACAAAATATGTGTAGCAGAGATGAGGATGCTGAGATGGATGTGTGGTAAGACTAAGAAAGATATAATTAGGAATGAGCGCTTCCGTGAGGATCTGGGGATAGCTCCAATTGATAGAAAAATGAGAGAAAATAGACTTAGGTGGTTTGGACACGTGTACCGTCGCCCTAACTCGGCGCCGGTTAAAAAATGTGACCAAATTTTAGTGGATGCTAGTAAAAGAGCTAGGGGAAGGCCTAAAATGATGGGTGCGATGTTATCAGAAGGATTGGACTTTTTGAGTTAAAACCACGACTATAGCACTTGATAGAAATCTTTGGCGGAAAAGGATTCATGTAGCCGACCCCAAATAATGGGATAAGGCTCTGATGATGATGATGATGATGATGAAGTAGGAGAATCGGCCGACCCTGCCCGATTTTAGTCGACTCCGACCGATCCAACTGGAAGTCTAGGCGATTAAGGGGGAAAATCGCAAGCCATCAATCCGATCTCGAATCGGTCGATTCCACCGATTTTGCTTTCCATGTGTCTAATAGACTGCACCTAGTGGGACCTTTCTTACTGTTCGAAAGAACTTTCGTTTGTTTCTAATATCGTTTCTCTTCTTTGATATTAGTTTGGTTCTTTTCTTTATATATGTATCTGTCAACACATGGAATATATGAACATGAGACCCCTATGCATATAGTTGGGGGTTCGTCATCATTTTCCACGTACGAACTTTAGGTGATTAGGAGTTTGTGCGCTGGAGACCCGGGGATCGGTCTCGGATCGGCCGGCCCGAAACCGATCGGATCGGCCGATCCCGATCCCGAGTCGGCCGATCTGGGCCGAGCCCGACTGAGCTAATGGGAATTGAAACGACGCCCTAAATTTTTTTTGGAAAAATAGAAAAATATGAAAAAATAGGAAAAACATAACTTGCATTATGAATTGAAATCATGAAAAAAAGACATGAACATCATTGGTCGGAGGAAAATAAATACATAGGAACATTATATTGAGACATTAATTGAAATTTAACATGGAGACACATGGTGGAAATATCCAAAACATATATTGGATGGTATATAGCCTATATGATATGATCATAATATGACTATGTATATCCATATATATATGTGTATGACGATGCACTATGATATGATCGATATGATGTAAGTCCAGGTATTTTCGGCACTTGATAGCCATGACTCATATGATCATGTGCATGCAAATCGGACTCCGTGATTGTGCATATGCTCCGCCTCCGGTGTAATACGATGCATTCGGGTATTGAGGATATGCCAAGTAGCCTCCCCCCTGCCCTTGTAGTATCATTCAATGGAAGCATAAGATGATGTATTTGAGGCTTGCTCCATGGTCTCAAGCTCCATTTGTAGCTTTTCTTGATGCTCCCACTCCTCTTGTATTTTCTTCTTCTTCATTAACCAATTCCGTCTATGCAGAATGAGGTTGGGATTGTATCCCGAATCTTTGGATGCTCGTTGGCCTTACCTTTGCCCTTGGAATTGAGATGCCACTTTCTTCTCCTTTCGTGCATAATGTTGACTTGAGGTTTGTTCTGCTTCCCTCCTTTGTCTACTCCCATGGTGCTCATCTTAAGTAGCATGGGTGAAGTCTTCCTCTCCAGTGAATACAATAGGGTCTAGTGGCGGTGTCTGTACGCTGCTGACATCTCCTCCATGATCGGAGCCCTCACTAGGAGTACTTGTCTTCGATGTGGAGTCATTAGAAGTTTGGTATATAAGATTATCGCTTGGCTCCGGAGTTTCATCATCATTATCTTCCTCGATGGTCTCCAAGTCTGCAATGCTAATGCCGCATTGCTTGCTCCTTACTCTTGCACCCACAACCTTCTTTTGGCGTTTAGGGGCTAGGGGAGTTTCAAACTCTGAAAGGAAAGGCACATCATCAAGCTCACCTAAATGAGACATAAACATGTTAACATGAGAAATAAAAAACTTATAATGCCATGTTGCATGTAAATTGTAAAGGTTATCTACCATTAGCCCATGCACGATCATGCGGGTCGAACTCCGGTTCAACCGAAGTGGTTGTATTTACCCATGCATGGAATGTATGTTCCTCCTCAAAATCTTCTTCCATATCTATTGTCTCGGATGCTGCTGTTTCAGCTTGTTGTTGGCCCGAGGCTCTATATTTTTCTCTATCTTGAACTTGTCTAAGTAATTGGAGATTTTTAAGCTTCAATCTCATGTTATAGTGACAAAATACCAACTTCTCAAGACGTGCAAACTTCAGGCGGTTTCTTTACTTTGTGTGGATCAAGCCAAATGTGCTCCGATTCCTCTCACACCCTATGACAGAGGTTGTTTGACTTAACACCCGAATAGCTACATATGCTAAGTCTTCATATCCATAAGTTCTTCCATGATCCAACCACCAATCCGCCATAAATGAAGCATGTATAGTGTTTTAGAAAATATAACCAACTCATTCCGTAGGCAAAAAAAATGATGAGTAACTTCTAACCTGGACTCAAAATCTGAGCAGCTCTTTGTGCCGTGCTAGTACCAAAGTGGTAGAGCTGAAGTCTATAATCATGCATTTGTTTGCATGCTATGATTGCTCTATCCTCATTGTCTAGCATGCGTTTGATTACATTTTTTGCCCCTATCAACACTTCGGAGGCATTGTCATAGTTCTCATTCCTCCCATCAGTTCTATACATGTATTGGGGGTTGAAGAAATGCCCTACATACAGAAGAAAAATGTTAAAACATGATATGATTCCTTAAAATTATAAGTAATATGTAATCACAATTCACAAGAGTTTAAGTTTTATGCTTACCCGCAGCATGAAGATCATGATGCAATGTGTGCTCCCATTGTTGATCTATGATTTCCCACCACTTGGCATACGTCGTTTTGTTGTTTATTGGATGAGCTCCTTTGCTCGATCCATAGCCTCGTACAAGTAGCCCATCTCGGATCTCCTCTCCCTATCTACCGCCCTTAAGACTTGGACAAGCGGTTCTACTACATTCAAAAATTTTGCACCCCCTTCCAAAATGGCTTTGATTGAATCAGGTTGGTCACCTTCTTTCCCTTCTCTCTCACCCGTGTAGGAGCATGTCGGGACATATGGTTCTCCCACTCTTCGGATGCTACCATCCTAATAAGGTTGCTACGTTGGCCATTTATGTTATCTAATGCAATATATTGAGATGCAAACCTCGTACCTCCTGGTTGAAGCAACTCCCATTCATGTGTATGCGTCCTCACGATGTCCGATATGTTGTTGTGATTGTAGATGAAGGTGAAAGGAGCAAGGAACCCAATACAAGTGTTCTCTTTTCTCCACTAGTTTTTGGCCCGCCAACTTGAAAGCCGCTGCATTGTCCGTTACCACTTGGACTATTCTTTTCTCTCCGATCTCCTCCACCATGTTGTCCAACAACTTAAATAGGTACTCCGCATTCTTCATCTTGCCAGAAGCGTCTACTGACTTCCAAAAAATAGTCTCTGCTTTGCAGTAGATTAAGAAGTTTATCATGCTTCTTCGTGTAATGCCTGCACAATTTCATAAGAAAAATTAGAACCTGTGTTATTAATTAATAACAATTAACTTACCCCATGTGTTGTACATAGTACATACTTGTACATCCATCTCACATTAACGTGCAACCATATTCATCCCATATGCGTTCAAAAGTGGAAACATATGCCTTCATGTTTTCAACCTCCAAGTCCAAGTACTTGTTGTAGATTTCATAAGAGGTAGGGCCTTCTACCCCTTTGCCCAGTTCACTAATAGTCTCGATCATTGACTCATAATATGGTCTTTTTGCTGCATTAGCCGGTATGCTGTTGAAAAAGAACCATCTTGACGTCGCTCTTACTATCTTCTCCTTGCATATTTTCAAATTCTTAAATGTTGCAGAAATGGATGGTTGCTTCTCCCTCCGCTTGGTGAGAAATGGGTCCAATGGTCCCACTCTAGGATCGTCGTCTCTAGGGATATCTAGAGGAACCTCAGGTATATTTGTGCTTATCCCAGCACTTGAACTCCTTTGTCCAGAAGATGCATGGCGACTACCTTGACCTAGGTGCTGACCAATACGTCGGAGATGGTCCTCTTCCGCAAAAGACCTTCGACTTGCTTGCGATGCCCGACAAAATTGTTCTATAATAGGAGATAGATAATGTAAAAAAACTTGTTGATGATGTATAATGAGGGTTTTTGAAGTTTTGAACTAAAGTTACTAAACTAAGTTAACTAACCTTCTTCATCGTCATCAAGATCAATTGTTTGTCTCCCTCTTGATAAATGTATCTCATCCACGGACCTTCGAGGTGGGGCAGACAACTCTTCTGGATTTCTTGGCTTCTTCTAGTAATATTCGCTTTGGATGTCTCCTTCTCCTTCATGTATTGACAAAATTGTATTCGAACTTCGGAAGAAACTCACTCGAACATGGTGCCACCTCACCTTTAATTCCTACTACATGTTGTTTCAAACGCCACACGCTGCCCGATAAGACCCGGTTACAATACTTGCATTGGACCTTCCTTTGGCCTATGTCTACAACGGTACAATGAGCCCAAGCGGGATCGGCGCTAGGAGGGTTGCTTGAAGAATGGGGAGCACCACGTTCGGCGGCCATGACTTATGTTTTGCAATTTGCAATGAAAGGTGCTTATAAGTTAGGTACTACCTTCGGCGGCCATGACTTATGTCTTGCAATTTGCAATGAAAGGTGCTTATAAGTTAGAACACAAAAAATAAGTTAAAAAATAAACAAACAAAAATAAATAAATTTTTGTGGGGCTGAGAGAGAGAGAGAGCAATCACAGCCAAGAGTTCGGGCTGAGAGTGTGTGTGAAAGAGAGCCCGAAGACAAAGAGCAAGTGAGTGAAAGATGAGACCGCCTCGCAATAGTGTAAAAGAGCACCCGAGTGAGAGAGAGAATGCCCAAAGGTTGGTAGGAGGGGAGGAGAACTCAACACTTGAGTTTGGAGCATAATGGGGTCCTTTGGGGGGTTGTATGGACCCCCAAGGCCTCCAAGAGGCCAAACTAGCCGTTTGAACTGGATCGGTCCGATCCGGACCAATCTGAGGTGGATCGGTTCGGGATCGATGATCCGTCCGAGCCTGCTCGATCTAGGCCGATCCGTTAGCCAGGATTGGATGGGTTACCTCGGATCGGATCGGGCAGCCCAAAATCGACTCGGATCGGTCGATCCGATACCGATCCGGCTGAGTTTTTGAACCTTGTGCTGGACCACTCTCCGTCGATCATATCGATGTTTCTTTTACATCGAGGAGAACTCGAAGAGCTTTGATACATGTCTAGACCTTTAATTGTAACAAGTAATTCATGAAAGAAAACACAGTTTGAATAGCTTGAGGGTTATTCACAGCCTCATCATTAGGGCTGCAAACGGAACCCGATATACCGATATTCCGACCCGATTCCGATAAAAATTATCGGTTTCGGAATTAAAAATTGATACCGATAGCTTATCGGAATCGGTATCGGATATTTCGATAAGTTATCGAAATCCGAATTAAAAAAATAGTCAGAATCGGTATTGGTTATCCGATAAATTATCTATAAACTCAAAAGGTAAAACCATAGTAAGCACCTTAGCTTATCGGAATTTCGGTTCCGATAATGTTATCGAAATCGGAACGGAATTGGACTTAACCATTCTGATTTTATCGGAATCGGAACTATATTTTGGTTATCGAAATCGGAATCTGTGTTTCCGGTTCAGAACCCGACCCGGTTGTAGCCCTATTCATCATTTGTCTTTTCAAATGAGACTAGGATTGATTCATCAAAATACTTCCTCAAAATAGGGGCTGATTTATTAAATCTCCTTTGAATGGGGATTGATTTGTGAATTTCCCCTATTGTTAGAACTGATTCATGAATTTCCCCTTTTTTTAGGGATTGACTTAGAAATTTCCTCATATTTGAGGATTGATTCGTCATTTCTTTGTCATGTAAGGATTAAACTTGTAGCTCATGAACGAAACTGTTTAATGATTTTTTTTGGTATGGTATTTATTAAAACGGCATTTCTGAATTTTCAGAACAACTATTTACCTCCAGAAACGTTAATTTCAGATGGTTCTATATATATATTTGGTCATTTATACAAATAAACAAAGTTCAGGGGTTTATTTGTAAATTTTTTTGATGTCAATATACAGAAATAATGTCCCTATCATGTGTGCGCCAAGTGAACACATTTGGTAATCTTCTTCCTTCATTTGTTTTGTATAAACATGAATTTTGACAAGAATAATCCATCTAGGATATTTATAAACCCACAAGGACTTTTTTACAAAAAGTACATGGCTTATATGTAGCCTTGCCCGTAGCAAACGGAACACAACACTTCAAGCCACAACAGGGAAATCTTGGGCGATTTCTGAATGCTCCAAGACTTTGTGAAAATATTCTCCTCCTTCTTGGAGGTGGTCTCCTTATATAGGAGTTTGGGTGGAGAGTTGAGGGTCCAACGGGTTTCTCTTTCGCGCCCCAACGGAGCAGACATCCGCTCTCCAACGGAACCTCGCCATCATCAATGTGTGTCTCCCTCTCTTTGTCCATTTTTTTTTTGGGTGTCATGGGGGGAAATCCCACCGATACCGCGGTGGGCCCCAGCGGCCTCCGATGGGAGTCCCACCGGGTCGCAGATCCCACCAGAACCCATGGATGACAGAGTCGGGTCGGGTGGCTGGGTCAGACCCAGCCGATGGCGACTCCAATGGCCTTTGGCCGATCCTGGATCGGCCAGGTTTAAAAAATGTTAAAAAATTAGAGAAAAATCAGTAAAAATTGCAGAAAATTATGAAGACACATACAACATTCATTGAATACAAACACAATGAAATTCAAATCTTATCATGTTCATGTATCATAAAAAACAATAACAATGATTAAAGACATAATGATTATGTTCATACATTGAAAAAATAGATATATGTACAAGTTGATAACATGAAATAAATAAAAATACCTTCTCAATTTGACATTTCTGAATCCTTATCCTCTACCTCATGAGACTGAACAGGTGGCACATACTCATGTCCTCCATACTGGGTATATCCAAAGCCAAACAAAGAATTTGCAATGTCTTGGAATCCTTTTTGGATGCCTCGAGGTGTCGTTGCTTGTTGGCTTGAACTTTCTCCTGATTGTCCCGGAGTGAAGAAACTACCATACCCAGTAGTTTGAATATTGCCCAAATAACTAGTCCCACTACTAGAGCTGATATCTGAATATGGCAATTTTAAGGCACTAAAAAAGGGTGGATAAGAAGGCCCATATCCCCAATCATGCCCTGCTTGTCTTTGTTGGCCTTCATATCTCCCATGTTGCTGTTGTGCTTCCCCTTGGCTTCCTTGTTGTTGTTGGGGTGGTGCTGAATAATCCTCATATCCTAAGAGGATACCCCCAAGCCCATAACCTCCTGTGGCTCCAGTACCTGCAACAGCACCATCATCATCACCATCATCATCATCAGGTGATTGAGTGGAGTCATCACTCCCCACTGTTTTTCCTTTTCCTTTCTTAATCATCTTTTTTCAACATTGATAATATTTTTTCTCTGCCTCATATAATCTAGCCAAGTGAGCTGGTAGGGGTGGAGCCTCAGAAAATGGCTCCCCAATATATGTCTCTGCCTCAGGAGAGTCCTCTGCACCTTCTTGTGATTTTCTTCTTGGTTCTTCTGTTCTTCTTTCTTTGTTGGACTTTGCCTTTTTCTTGCCTTTGTCTTTCTTTCTTTTAGGCTCCAATTGAGAGGTAGATCTTCTGAATTCTGGCTGAGATGAAGAAATTCTAGTATCCTGTACAGTGGCAGGTCTTCTTAATTCGGGCCTTTCACCTCTCTCAGGTACATGTTCTTCTAATAAAACATCTTCTTCACATACCTGAACCAGACGATCATCAGGATGAAAGTCAGGTATGTCTCCCTCAGCTCTCGTCTCCACCCAAGCATGTAAAGGGTGTTCTTCATTTAGCAACTCATCCACATCTATCTTAGGAACTACCTCCTCAAATGGTCTACCAGCTAGCTGCATGAATCTCTGCCTTTCTATCTTTTACCTTTCTTCTTTTTGCTTCACCCTTAAACGCATATTATAGTGATAATAAACCAACTTCTCTAGCCTATCAACACCCAGCCTATTGCGGATTTTTGTGTGAATAAGGCTGAATGTACTCCAATTTCTTTCACATGGGCTAGAAGAAGTGGTTTGACTTAAGACTCTCATTGCAACATACGTTAAAGGATTTGTCCCAGCTTGGTGATAATTGACTTGAATCCACCATTCAGCTGTTGCAATAAAAGGAGTGAACATTAATCATTTTATAATGGTGAATTCCTAAATTTACGATTTTAGGCAAACACCCAAGCATGTAAAATAACCTAGAGTGAGTCTTTGAGCTGCATATGTCATGTCATATCCTCCATATATCCAAGTTCATCTTATATCTCTCCACCTACAAAATGGAAGATATAACATATGTGAAATGAAATATGCATACATATGCAAAAGAAAGCATTCTATCCTACCTTTGCCATTGCATCTAATCTCTCATCATTGTCCTTGCAAGGCGAGTGATGACATTCATGGTGCCTCTCATCACTTCATGTATTGAATTCTAGGGTTGAAAAAATACCCTGCATATGATAAACATTTTCACAAGGAACCCAATAGAGATGTTCTCTCTTTTCCATCAACAATCTACCAGTAGCCTTGTAGCTCGCTTCATTGTCAGTCACAACCTGTACAACATTTTCTTCACCCACTTCCTCCACAACTTCATCCATTAGTCTAAACAAATAATCTGCATTCTTGATCTTGTTAGATGCATCAATAGATTTAAGAAAAATAGACCCCTCACAGCAATACACTAGAAAATTAATCATGGATTTCCTTGTGGTCCCTGTCCAACCATCACACATAATGGTGCAACCACGTTCTTTCCATACATTTTGCAAGCTATTCATCCATCCTTTCAACTCATCATATTCCTCATCAAGCCCAGCATCATAAATGTACTTCCTTGTAGGTGCCTTAAGACCAGGTCCAGCTTTCGCAATTACATCCAACATACTCTGGAAATATGGGCTCTCTGTCGTATGTGCCGGCACACCTGCATGTAAAAGCCATTTGACAATACCTTTGATTGCTCCCTTTGCTGCCTTTGTAGTGGCTTTCACTCCTTTCAATGCCTACTTGATTCCTGGTTGCTTTACAGACCTTGATCTATACAAATATGTATCCATAGGACCCTGTGTAGGAGCATGAACATCTGAAAGGCTACCTCCACACCCTAATGCACCGGCAGCCCTACGAACTGATGTACTCCTAGGAAGAGATCTCCTAGAGTCATCTCTAGACAAATGTAGTCCCGATGTCCCCAAACTCCTTCGTCTCTCATCTTCCTCCGCATAAGAACGACGACTAGCACGTACAGCTGCAGTGAACTCAGGATCAGAATCATCATCATCATCATCATCTTCATCATCATCCACATTGATTGGTAAAGTATAATCCCTACGAATATGTCTCCCAGAAATCTCATCTTGAAGTTGTTGCTGCTGCTGAGTTGTCAATAATTTTTCTGTTTTTTCCCCCTTCATATATGCTTTCATTTCATTCCTAACTTCAAGTGGACAAGATGGGCATTTTGATACATTTCCAGCAATCCCAGCAAGATGTTGTTTAAGGCGATATATGCCTCCAAACATCTCCTTTCTACACCAATTACATTTCACTTTTTTCTGTCGTGCATCAAGGAGAGTACCATGAGCCCAACCAGGATCAATGGCTTGCTCCACCTCTTGCTCTTCATGTTCTTGATGTGCCATATTCCTGTGTAAGAATGCAATTGAATTGCACGTTAATTACACAAAATCCCTAATTTTTAAACCCTAATTAGGTTCAATTTGGGAATTTTGGGAAAAAAGGGTCATGCAATGTAATGAATCTACAAAAAAACTATAATCAACTCAAATGACTACATTGGACACTCTCACTGCACATTAATTATATTAATGACCCAAAATCCCTAATTTTTAAACCCTAATTGGGGTTCAATTGGGAATTTTGGGAAAAAAGGGTCATGCAATGTAATTGAATCTACAAAAAAACTATAATCAACTCAAATGACTACATTGGACACTCTCACTGCACATTAATTATATAATGACCCAAAATCCCTAATTTTTAAACCCTAATTGGGGTTCAATTTGGGAATTTTTGGAAAAAAGGGTCATGCGATGTAATTGAATCTACATAAAAACTCTAATCAACTCAAATGACTGCATTGGACACTCAATTGCACATTAATTATATTAATGACTTAAAATCCCTAATTTTTAAATTAAGGTCATTTGGGGATTTTGGGGAAAAATAGACTATGTAATGCAATTGAGTCTACCAACAAACTCTTATCAACTAAAATAATTCTATTAGACACTCAATTGCACATTAGTTTCATTCATGGACACAAAATCTCTAATTTTTAAACCCTAATTAGGGTTCAATTTGAGGATTTTGGAGAATGAGGGTCATAAACATGTTATCAATGCTATTTATCTATAGATCTATAGCATATTTAACATTTCCTATTTTTTCAGATTTTTTAAATTTTTTTTAAAAAACTCACCTGAAGGAAGAGAGAGAAGAGAACAGAGAGAGAGGAAGAAGCAAGCAGTAGCGGCGGCGGCGTGCAGCGGCGCCGGCAGCGACCCTCCTTGGAGCTCCGGCGGCGAGGGAGAGCAACTCCGGCGGGGGGGCTGGGTCTCGGGGGACTGCGCAGACAAAACCTACTAGGATCCGCCGACTCCAGGCGGATCCGGCCCGACTAGGGCCGACTCCACGCCAAATGGCTCCCGCTTCCAGTGGAAGCGGCCAGGAGTGAGTGGAGCGGGGTGGAGTCGGGCCGATTTCGGTCGACCCACCCCCGATTCCACCTAGCCCCATGGGTGGGTGGGTGTTCCCCCCCCCCAAGTCGGGTCGCTAGAGGCCGACTCCGCTCCGAGTTGGCCGATTTTGCCATCCATGCCAGAACCTATGACCCGGTGGGACCCCCCCCCCCCAACTGAGTGCAAGGTCTCGGTGGGAGCTCCCATTGGGCGCGGGGTCCCGGTGGGGGCTCCTGTTGGACAGCAGGTCCCGATGGGACCTCCACCGGTCCGCGGACCACGGTGGGGGGGGGGGGGTTCCCACCGGTCCGCAGGCTTGGTGGGACCTATGCGCGGTTCCCGGTGGGGATCCCACCAAGCGCGGAGTCCGTTGGGAGTCCCCACCAGGCATGACACCCCGATGGGGGTTCCCACCGAGATTGGGAGTCCCAACGGGGCATGGTTCCCATTGGGACCTTCAACAGAGGGAGACGCACCGATGGACCCCCCCTTGGGAAATTTTCCTTATAAATTCACACCACGTGTCATTTTCACCACGTGGTTTATTCTTTTGTCGTTCGTTTGTTGTGCAAGGCCATGCCCATGCCACGTCGTTTTCTTGTTGGCATGGGTATTGGACAGGTATGTGCGCCACATAGGACGACTTCCACCGGGATAGTCCGGGGCATTAAAAATTGTTCACCCGGAGGGATTTTCCCTCTGAAAACACCGGAGATTAATTGATTTATGCCTCGACTGAACCTGGAACAACTTTTCTTCAAAGTTCCGAGATGTGCAGAAATATTTCTTTTTCTGCTGTTAATTTATTCCGAAAATTCAGAATAAATAGTTTTCTTTCATTCATTCATTCTGAAAATTCTGAACAAATAGATTTGAGGGTTCTCTCTTATCCGGCACTCCGGATAAATATTTTCCTCTTCGTACACTTGCTCTAAGTATCTAAAACAAGTGTTTCTAATTTGATATAATTCACGAGGGGAAATTTTTTTCGGGTTCAACACCTGCCCTTCATCTTTTTGTCAAAGAAAGTCTTAAACCTTTTTCAAGGATCTGATTTGTCTCTCTTCCTCGTGCAGAATGGGAAGATAGAGGCATCTACTCGGGGATCCAATTTCTCATTTGCTCGCATCACTGCTTGAGCTCATCTGTGGCTATGTGCATTCGGTTGTTTGTGCTATGCACCATCACCCCCATCAATTTCAATAATGGCAGCTGTTTGTTGCTGCCAACCATGCCAGGTTTGGATACTTGGCAACTCCATTAGTCTTCTGCGACTTCCCAACAGTCGTCGACTCATCCTTCTTCTTGGGCGTGGTTCTTATGGTCGAGGATAACTTAGTTGCGTGGATGACTTCAACGGCAGGAGTTGTCACTTGTCAGGCCTTCTGCCCTGGCTACTGATCGAGTTCTCTCATCAATTAGATCTCTGTTAATGTTGCCCCTCGCCACCATAACGATGTCATGCAAGTGGAGACTATCTTCTAAGGCGATGCTCCTGCTTAATGGGGGCGTCAGAGTTATCGTGGACATGACTAGTGCCGCCCCTGCTCAACGGGGGCAACGTCATGCTGCAAAGGCACAAAGCTAGCAGCAGCAACTTTCCTCTGGCAAAACAATAATTATCAGGGCTTTTCGCATCCAGTTCGATGGTGGTAAGCCGATCATACCTTGAGACAGGCATGCCCCAACCATACCCACCCACCTCCAATCGCTTCGAGCTTCTCTGGCAAGTTCGAGAAGGGTGGAAGGTCAAGAAGTCCGTTGTATCGGCGGCGAGCCGGGGCAGACATGTTGGCTTGAGTCTGCAACACCTTGATCGAAGTCAAGGGGCAACTCCACTGAGGAGTGTCAGCTTCGTATGAAGAAAAATTGGGTCACCAAAGAGGAGGCCTGAATTATCAAACGGGCAAGATGGGAAAGGCCTTTCCGCATGTCAAATTTGTAGCAGATGTGGAATTAGGCCAGCCCTGAATCCCCGACCTCTCTGAGGTTTACAACTCAATGCCCTCAAGGGCAGAAACGTCGAAGCAGTTACAAACTAGTTCGGTCAACCTCTCCATTGGCCAGTCCAACACATGAGGAGGAAGTTTGTTCCACACAAGGTCCAAGAATTCGGGGATCTGTACCTGATCGGGCGCCCCAAAATTGATCGGATCGGCCCTGAGCCAATGGGGTAGCCCTACATGTGCACACATATAAATTTCTCCTCTCATGAGGCTCAGAAAAGTGAAATTTATATTGTTATCATCATTATGTTTTTCCGTGTCCAACATTGACCTATCTCCATTGACAGCCTTATAACAGTCCACTCCGGCACTGCCAGTAAATGGAATAGGGAGTACTTTTACCATTCATGTACTTGTTCATGTGTGTTTGTTCCTGCATTTCGGAAGTTGATGTTGAATGGAAATCAGGTATACTTTTTTTCTCAATAGGGGTATAGGTCTGCCTCAACCTAATTCCTTCATTAAAATGTCATGCACAGTGACTAATGACTCTGATGCCCTATTACAAATAGTAGGTCAGGGCACCAAGAAAAAACAGGAAAGTAAGAAACTGATGTTGGGAAATCAAATCAATGGCAAATATGCCCTTCTAACTGTACGGTAGTACTTCCTACAAAGTTTGGAAACATGTAGTGTATTCTTATCTCTAATACAATTTGGTTGTCCCATTGTGTTGGAAGTTATATTGCTTCTTTTTTTGTTGCCGTCAATGTTGCCCATCTCTTTGTGTTGCATTGTTTCCATATGATTGCTTTTGAGATTGAACCTTTGCTTTACGCATATCAACTGCTTAGATAACATTTTGCTGCATGAAATCTTACTCGGCAGGAACATGGACATGGAAGCCAACAAATTTTCCTGGCCCAAAGGTTCTTTCATGATTCATATTCTTCACCTTTTCCAGTTGATTCAGGAAAAAGAGCTGCAAAGATTTCAACCTGGCTTCTTAAAGAAGAAAAAAGTCTCATGGGGGATGGCATTGATCTTAATTTAGATCTGCAGTGTGGTGAAGTTCTTCATCTATTTGCTCTTCTCTCTTCAGGAAGGCTGTCCATTGCACCATGCATCCCGAAAGAAGGCACTGGTGAAGTGGATGATCCAAAAAGTTCAACATGTGAAATGTCTGAAAAGAAACTGAGCAATGATGATGAAACTGCAAAACAGAAAATTTGGTGGAGGAAAGACAGTGAACCCTGTAACCGAAGAGAGAAGGGGTTTCCTGGTATTAAGTTATTCTTGAAGCGTAGAATACTACCAGTGGTGGAGGCTATGGCATTCCTTCCAGACAAGGATACTCATTCTCCTCCTTTGCCGTATATTAGTAGCAGACAAGAGGAAACTGTTGGTACTCATTTTCAAAGTTCATCAGCATTATTTTCTGACCGCGTCAGTACAAAGGATTTGTTAACCATGTCTCTGAATGAATCACTTTGGGAATCAATGGCCACCTATGCTGAGAGTTCGTCATCAACAGTTTCTGAAAAAGAGCGAGGGCTCCTTTCGTCTAAGATTATAAAAAATGTTTACAATGCTGTCCATCAAGCTGGTGAACAAGGGCTGAGTGTCAAAGAAATTTCTGAAGTAGTTACCATGCATGGTATGTTATATTCTTTTCTTCTCTTTGTTTTCTCATGTGGTTCTACCTCTTATCATGTCAAAGTGTCAAGCATGAGTTAACGTTGATTGTTCTTCTTCTAGGGAACAAATTGAGTGATATCATTCTGGATACACTTGCAGAATTTCAACTTATTATTAAGGTAAGCCTCTGTGAATCTCTCTCTCCCCTCTCCTGTCATTCGCCTGACTCTAATTTGGCTTGAATTCAGCCTGTGATTGAGATCGGAATGGACCAAACAATTTTGGGAAGAAGAAAGTATAATAATTGGTCAAATTTAATTAGAAGAGTATTGACCTTGATCTATGATGTGGTTTAGTCCCATATTGGAAATCCATGGGAGTTTCACCTCTATATATGTAGAGGATTCCCTTAACTCAATGCCTAGGTTTTGGGTTGGAGTTTGGGCCTTTAACAATCTACAAATAAATATTAATACAAATTAACAAAAATAAGAAATTTACAATTATGATGCTCATCCTTCAAACTCTGACCTTCTCTAGATTTAACCTGTTAGAGCTCTAATATTCTCATTGCTAACTCTTGAAAAATGTTAAAAATAGGTGTGAGTTCTAAGATCCACTAAGCATAATCAAAACAAATTACATGCTTAACATGTAGGCATGCGCCACTCGTATGATAATTACAATTTAAGAAGATGAATCTCAAGTCTCAACATATTCTTGACGTATAAAATAAGCCAAGGAAATATAGCTAAGAGCCTAAGACATGCAAATATTTGACAAATTCTTTTCTCAAATTTATGATTTCAAATAATTAGCAGAGGACTTTTCAGAATCACAGTTGGCCTGGTAATTAAAAATTTAAAAGAGATCAAATCTTTTTCATATGAGCTTAATAGGTCAAAGCATATTCTTAACAAATCAGATCATATCATAGTCATATGCAAATTCAAATATCTATGCCAATTAACATTACTAATTATAACAAATGCAATTTAATTTCATATACATTGGTCATTATTCAAATGACGACATAAGGGGTTAGACAAACACCTAAGCACCTAGTTGAATGTTGCCAAGGTCTTAACCAATTGCACATGATCAGAGATAAATACCCCATCGTAACCATCGAATTGAAGTCTGGCTCCTGGGTTTCACAAAAGTCCATCATCCTTGGGCACAGAATTGCATCCTGTAGTGGACACTAACTACGGAGTAGTCCAGAAATCTCCTTGGATGGCACCATCTATACGCTTAATTTTATTTGAATCACATGATGTATAAGCCATTTCAAGAATAAAGAAAGATAAACATGCTTAATAATATTTGCTGAAACATATTAAAAGACATTTTGTACGATTTAGCCTAAATAATTAATTTCATAAGCTTACAAAAGGAATTCAATTGTTCAATCATCTTATCTTATTCAATATTAAATATGAATCTTTATTTCATGAGTTTCTAGATGCTTTTTAAACAAGAAATTTACTAAGTAATAATAATTGATATAATAGTTATAAAGTTCAGTAAACATAGAATTCAATTTAAAACTCAGAATAAGTAGATAAAAAATAATTCAATGACATTATAATTATTTTGACATGATTCATAACTTAAGCATGATGTAATTATCTTCAAATTAATTACATTGTCTTCATATGCGAAAATTAAGTTTTAGTTTAATTAAAACAACACAAATAGCAATGAACATGTTCTCAGTTCATCACATGCTACCTTTAAAGTACAGTCACCTAACAAGCTCTAAAAAACCTTGAGCTTCTACTGTGGATTGTATACTTTATTCTTGCGCTCTCCAAATACTGAAGATGATCATCCTACTCTCAAACACAATAGAAATATTTTTCTCTGAATAAACTTACTCAAACTCAATAAAATTTTTATGCAAAATATTTAAACATCATCTATCTTACTTGGTTTCCCTTTCTTCCTAGCCAAACGACACTGCTCCACTTCTTTGCTTCTAGTTTTTCTTCTTCTTTAGAGCACTCTATCTATCTTTCCTTTTCTCCCGTGTCCTCTCCACTTCTTCTCTTCTCTCTCTCTCCCCCCCCCCCCCCCAATTTTTTTCTTTATTTCCCTTCTTTTTTTCCCCTCTGCTGCTGCTGTGCGCCACTGCTCCTCTCCTTCTCTCTCTTCTTCTTTCTCCACTCCCTAGCCCTCCTTTCTCACTCTTATCACTCTCAGAGTTGGATAGGAGATTCTCCTCTCTAGGCACGTGTGCCCTTTTTTATTTATCCCTTCATACTTTTAGCTATTGCATGATCTATCGTTATTTATATTAATTGCGTTTATACCTTCCATTTTATCTTATCTTCGTCCACATAATTAAAATATAGTTATCTATATCTTTCATGGTTCATGTATATATAACATTCTTCTTTTTTTAATAAACTTTATCTACATTGCTAAATATCAAATTGCAGATAAATAATACAAAAAATTTCAAACAAGATTAGAATCATTAGATCACTTCACTCAGTCTTAATTGTATTATTTATGATCAACCATTAAATAATGGTGACTAATCTGAAAATGATCATTAACAGAGATCAATAAAGGCTCTAATTGAAGTTCAAGAGTTAATGATTATTATTTTAATATTATCCTGTCTGTTAACAAATAACTTATAGTAGGCATTCAGAAAAAACCTTCCTTTTCCTTTTTTTTTTGCATTTTCATCCCTACTGCGCATCCTAAACCTTGCAATGGCAATATAGTAATTTAGCCATTTCTACATGCTGCTTAAATATGAGGGATTAGCAAGTGTTTGGCGTGAACGTATTCGCCCTCGGCAAGCCAAGGTCGTCCTCTCCGACTAAAAATCCTTGTGTAAATCCCCCCCTCCCCCATGTCGAGCTAGACTCCATCCATGGGGGGTTAAGGGGGTTAAAATTCCAATATATATGTTTATATCTCCATCTTGAGTGAGTCTCCATGGAGATGAAAATGTCTTGTGTTCAAATGTTTCCATGTTTAAATATTTTTCATGTCGAGTTAGTCTCCATAGATATAAATATTTAAACATGTTCATGTGTTCCGATGTTTAAATATTTTCCATGTTGTGTTAGTCTCCATGGGCATAAAATATTTAAACATCAAATGTTCCCATGTTCAAATGTTTCCATGTTGAGTGAGTCTCCATGGGTACAAACATTTAAACATGTTCTTGTCATTTCCCTCATGTCGAACAAGACTCCACGAGGATGTTCGCGTGTGTGTCCATATGCGGAAATTCTGTCCATGCAGAAACTTTGCTCAAGACACAACTCGTTCAAATGTCAAATAAATCTTCGGGTTCATACCCATTTGTCCCCCAAATTGCATGTTAAACTCATAAATAGAGTCCATGCCCCTTTTAAAAAGCATATTTCGTCCAATAAAATTCACCGTGTTCTTGTTTTCTACAAAAAATGTAAAACTCGGATTTACTATCAAGGTGTTCGGGTTTAATCCAATGTAAATCAACATCGAGGATTTAATCCGATGTAAATTAACATCGATTCCGGTTGATGGAGAAAGGGTCCAGTACACGAAACCCTAATCGCCTGATAAAATAAAACATGTGAAACAAATGTTTTAAAATAAATAATAGGCGCACTCGTCTAATGGACATAAAATTTTCTCTGCATCCAACAAATCAAATCAAATCTCGTAAAAATTTTCCGCATCTTACAACCCCTTAGAAAACAGATGCAGTCCCATCCCTTCAATTTCTAGGGTCATAACTCACTGATTTCTATGCAAATCTCACACATGAGTATACCATATTGAACTCCTTTGAGTAAGGAATCTAACCCAAAAAAAAAAACGGCTCGCCAATCTAAGGTTTATAGGAAAAGTTATGGCTAGCGGAGACTACACAACCTGTCCTCAGGAAAGCAGAACGCAACCAGCAGAGTGTCGTGACTTGGTTGTGACCTGGAGACTGTTGCATTCTGGATTTTGATGCGATCATGCGACAAGGGTCTTGTCGCCTTTTGGTAGCGACATGTCAACCCATTGCAACCTTAATCTGACTTTTGGGTTGCATTTTTAAGCCAAAATTGAGTCCGATTCAAACTAGGTTTGACACTGGGGGCTTTGGGAGGTTAATACTCCTTGTAGGGTGAACCAAATTTAGTGAAACCACTTTTGTTTAATACTAGACTCACTATCCAATCTACAGTAACAAGGAATTAGAAAACAGAATATGTTTAGTATGGTAATAAGATGTAGGGTGACTGTCTATACAAAACTGACACAGTCAGCTTGTTTGGGCTAAAACTCTTTACACAGGCAATGAAACTTGATGATTTTGGTCTCTTTTGAAAGTAGACTTGAAGAGGATCTTACAATAAAAACATTAGGATTTTAGACTATCTGAAATAAGAGAGAGAATTCGCAAGACATTTGATCGTTCTGACTACTATGTATAGACAACTTAAGCATGTATGAAACAATACGACGAAATCACTTGAAACAAATTGGGAAAATTGTATCTCATGATCTAGACATGTTAATCTATGCATGAACAAGTTTAATTAAGATTTGACCCAGAGGCTACCTACCTTTTGAAAAAAGGATCTTAGTAGACTCCTCTGAAATCCTAGGTTGAAAGTCGTCAATCTTTCGCCTAATCCTCGAGGTATGTTGCGTGAAAATTGGGCAAAACACTCTCAAATAAAACTAGATTCGAAGGGCTTTCTAAAGGTATATGATATGCTAGGTTTGGTTGGGGTTTTACTAACCTTTGATGGTCTGCAAGATTGCTCTTTTCTATAGGATGCAGCAGAATCGAGTTGAAGAAGAGGAAGAAGATCCCCGTGAAGCAGCCTTCTCCTTGGGATCTCAGCCTCCAAAAGTCTCCAAGCACGACCCCAACAAGTTGTAAAGTCATCTCATGAAAGAGAGGGGCTCAATTTATAGGGATATGTATGCTTAGTAGTCCTAATTGGAGTAGGATTCCAGGGTTACGAATTTTGAGTGTTTCCTTCCATGTTTTGAAGATCTTTCTCCAAATTTGAGAGGGATTCATGTTGGGAAATGTACCCCCTTTCTATTCCTACTACTTGGGCTCAATTGGGTGGCCCATTAGTGGTGTATTGGGTGCTAATGGTCCATTTAATTTCACTAGTTAAGTATTACAAATTTCAGGGATTTTCCTAATTTGAATTAATTGTGTGGTCCAAGAGACTTTCTTGGCCTAATTTTCTTGTTGGGCAGTTGAGGAAAAATGTTAGGCGTCCACCATAATTTTATAACAAATTTGGATTTATTTGTGTACATGCGATAATAGCTTTTATATTTATTTTCAATTTACTGCAATAACTCGCAATTAATCTTAAACTTGGCCCATGGGATTTTTCTTGACTAAAATCTCATGATGGGTCATTGAGAAAATTTGAAGTCTAACTACGATTTTTATAACAGTTTTTGTTCGTGTGATAATAGTATGTACGCCTATTTTTGATATACGACAATTAGTCGCAATTAGGCTTAAGATTGGCCTAATAGATTTTTCTCAGCCCAAATTTTCTAATGGGACGTTAAGAAATATTACTTAGAGTTGAACTATAAATTTTATTGAATTTTTGGGTCACATATTGTACACGTGATAACGGCATGTATGGTTCTTATCGGTAAAAAGGCTACTTTCTATTTTTATTTAATTTATCATTATGAAATATTTGGGGTGCTACAGTATCTTTTTTTATTGACTGCAAATCGCTCTCGATTTCCCAGCCAACATCATTTGTACTCTTTGAGCTCATTCTTACTGTTCAAAAAGAACATATATTCGAAATGTTAAAGTGTTCCTGTTATTGTCTTAGGTTATCAATCATGTTAGTATGGATCATGGATTTGGAAAGCAAATCAAAACTTATATACAGAGGCTATTGATAGAATATATGAAGCAATGACATAGACCAACTGACGGAGAGAAAAAAAAGAAAAAGCAAAATTGATATAAATGACCGAATTATCCCTGGATAGAAGATTTGCCTTTCCTGTAGCTCTATAAATCAATATAGTTGATATCCTCACCATTCTGATGAAATTGTTCTAACAGGTAAGTGCGTACGACCATGTTCGAGTTGTTGATTCTTCTTACAAATCTAAGTACTTCATCACTGTACTACCTAACGACAAGCAAGATTCTGTAGCTGAGAACTCTCAACAGTTCAACTATGACATCTCTCAGAGAACTGTTGGCAGTCATGAGAATGCTCAGGCGTCTGAAAATAGTGAGAGGCCTGCAGAGTTTTGTGTCAGAGATGAGCATGGTGAAGCAAAAACCAGCTATGAAGGGTGTAGGCAGAAAGTTTGCTTGGTGAAGGCTGATGTGGGCGAGGCTAGGAAACTTCTTGCTTCAGGTGACACGTACAGATGTCGGCCAATTTTACCATGGATAAATGGTGATGGCAGCACTAATGACACACTTTATAGAGGATTTGTGCGCCGCGTCCTTGGGACTGTCATGCAAAACCCTGGTATTTTGGAGGTACATTCTGTCTCATAGCTCTGCCTTCATGCATGACTTTTGATTTAAAATTTTCTGAGACAGTGTGTGGTGCAATTTTGTAAAAAGATTAGTTGTCCATGTTGAAAATAATGCATAGGCAGACAAAATGCCTAATGATTGGAACATGATAAAAAGTTATAACATGTTGTCATCTGCTAATGGTAAGCTGACTTGAGCTGTTTACTCATTGAGATGACCACAAATATTGTTTTCAATATTGCTCACTAGTTTTTTTAGTGTCGTGTTGAGTAGACAATTAAAGGTAGTTTTGCCTGCATTATTATATGGCACGGAGTGTTGGGCAGTGCGAAAGGAACACGTAAACAAAATATGTGTAGCAGAGATGAGGATGCTGAGATGGATGTGTGGTAAGACTAAGAAAGATAAGATTAGGAATGAGCGCTTCCGTGGGACCGTGAGGATCTGGGGATAGCTCCAATTGATAGAAAAATGAGAGAAAATAGACTTAGGTGGTTTGGACACGTGTACCGTCGTCCTAACTCGGCGCCGGTTAAAAGATGTGACCAAATTTTAGTGGATGCTAGTAAAAGAGCTAGGGGAAGGCCTAAAATGAGATGGTGCGATGTTATTAAGAAGGATTTGGACTTTTTGAGTTTAAACACGACTATAGCACTTGATAGAAATCTTTGGCGGAAAAGGATTCATGTAGCCGACCCCAAATAATGGGATAAGGCTCTGATGATGATGATGATGATGATGATGTCTTTTCGCTCGTTATAATTATTTTTCAGTTACCTTGTGTTGTGCTCATGGAGGCTTGTACCTCAGGGGTATTTCAGTCGTATTTTATAATTTTGCAGTTATAGCAAGGCTTAATATAAAAGGATTAGGAGTTAGCAGTCTTGTTTGCTGGGGTTCCCATGAGACCAGAGACGTTTCTTGGTTTCCCGCCTGGTTTTCTTATTCTTCCTCTCCCTTGTGCGGCCCGTGTTCATGGTATCAGACCCAGTGAACTTTAGAAGGAACGATTTACAAACTGGTGGTACCAAGACCAAGGTCTCTTCCCTGTGGACTAATTAATTTTCCCTGCAGCACCTTGCCTTGGCTATTTCTGAGGGGGATTATTGCACTAGGATTTCCCCCTCACCAGATTCCATGTGGCACCCTGCTTCCATTTGCACCAGGTGGTTTCTATCTTTATCTCCAAGAAACCATGGATGGCAGGTTCAGCCGAAACCTGAAATGTATCGGTTTCGGACAGACCCAAGGAATTCCGGATTGGATCGGGGTCCGGGATCGGACCCCCCCCCCCTTCCCAAAAAAATCCAGAATCGGACTGGTTATGGTATCAGAGCCATCCTTGCAAGAAACCCTGCGCCAGCCGCCAGCCTGTGTTGTGTCTTTTTTGTTCTTTTCTGTCAAGAAATCTTTGTACGGCCTTACTAATGTGGTATCAAGGGTTTTCATGGTTGAGGAATACTTCTGCAGGCCATTTTGTCTTGTTCTTCTTCATTAGCCGGCCTTAGTTGACATCCCTTGTTTTGTCTAAACCACCCCTGGCTGCAGCTGTCTTTTTAGCTCCTTTTTGGAGACTGCATCACTCCTTTGCTGCAAGCATCGTTATTCCAACCACCATCCTGTGCTTCTATGCACGTGTCCGCCACTTCTTCTTGCAGTTGGTTCAGTCACGATTTTCCTATTGTTTGCTGGTGTGTTCGGGAAAAAGGGGAGACGGCTGACCTATCAGTCTCTTCTTCTAATGCTACATCTTAAGGCAGAGGAGTTTCTGCTGTGAAGGGAACATCAGCATCTGAAATGCACTACATATTACTCCAGTGAAACTGATCAAGTACAAATATGTTGAATGATCAGCCTATGCAAAGATGTACATTGGAGGAAGCATAAATCTGGTTATCTCAATGGAGAAATGGAGTGACGATCAGAGAACAGTGAAAATTTTGAAAAGTAGGGGAGGATAACAGCATAGTGGTGTATTTTGCTGAAGATGCTCATGGAAAACTAATTAAGAAGGAAACAACATAAGAGATGTCACTTTTCTTAGAAAAAATGTATCAAGAGAGGAAAAAAATGCAGTATGTGTCTATCATTGGCAAGGAATTCTGGACCGGATCAGGATCCGGGATCAAGCCCCCCCCCCCCCCCCAAAAAAAAAAAGTAAAAATAAAAATAAAAATAAAAATCCCGATCCGGAATCAGATCGGATCAGCTGGGATTGCGGGCATGGAAGGAAGAATCGCCGGGATCGAGCCAGAATCGCTCGATCCCGGATCGGATCGACCCCCCAAGGACCGATTCCCCCTTGAAGCCCCCCAAAACCCATCCAATGAACCAACCCACATTTCCGCTGATCGCCCACTCAGTAGATCTAGTTGGATCGTCGGCGAACCGGTCGATCGATCCCGCTCGATTCAGTCGATCCAGACTGATCCAGTCGATTCCTCAGGCTACCTTCAGGATCCTCTTCAGGTAGGGTTGTCAGGATCTCCTTATTTACCTGAATATCATTTAAGTAATGTTAGTATTTGTAGTTTCATTTACTTAAGATATTACATGTAAATAAGAAAGTACCCCCCATTTGAATCTAAAAAAATATCAAAAAAATCATATCTCTTACCAATAAAAAGTCAACTCTCCCATCGAAGAAGAAAATCACGATTTTGGTGATTTTAGCGAAATGCTAACTTTCTAATCTCTCGTAATTTAGTTTATCTAAAAATTTGATAATTCAAATAAATCACATGGAACACTAAAAATTCAAAGTCCGGTAAAAAAAGTCAAACGTGCATGTGACTTCTCCAATGGAGCCACTCTCCTACTGACAGCACTTAGTCTGCTTGAGACCTCTCAGGATTTGGTCAAACTTAGTTATCATCATCCAAACCTCTTAGAATTTGGTCAAATTGAACTACCATCACCCAACTCATGACACTCATAAGTTTGGGTGATGATAGCTTAGTTTGACCAAATCCTAAGAGTCTCAAGTAGACTTAGTGCTGTCAGTAAGAGAGCGGCTTCTTGGAGAAGTCATATGCACGTTTGATTTTTTTTGTTGGACTTTAGATTTTTAGTATTTTATTAGACTTATTGAATTATAATTTTAAATATGTCAAATTATGAGAGATTAGAAAGTTGCTACTTTGATAAAATCATAAAATTGTGATTTTCTTCTTGGATGGGAGAGTTGACTTTTTATTAGTAAGAGATGTGATTTTTTAAATATTTTTATTGGATTCAAATGGGGTATTTCCTTATTTACATGTAATATCTTAAATAAATGAAACTACAAATTTTAACATTTACTTAATGGTATTTACGTTAATAATACACAAGTCTTTAATATTTTATACTTTTCTTGTATATTATAGTAGTAATAATACACAAAATCTTATGTTTCATATATTATGAATGCATGTATGATTGGTTTTTTATGCAAATATTAGTTCTTTCAATTTATCAGATTTTCCCTCATTTTTGCTGTTTTTTTCTATTTTTTCCTGAATTTTCCTGAATTTTTTTCCCCAAAAAATTTTATAAACTGGCCGATCCAGGATCGGCCAGACTTCCCTTGGATCCATGGGATCTTGCGATCCGATCCGATCCAGGATCGGATCGAGCCTGGTCGATCCGATCCCGATTCCGATCCTGCCTTCAATGATTGCGGGAGGGGGGGGGGATCGGCTAGGATTTTGTACAATCATGTAATTACTGGCCATTTCAATTCAAAATAATGCTGGATTGGCCCAATTGGAGTAGAACGGGATCGGTTATGGCCGATTCCGATCCGGACCGGGGGAATTCACAATCCATGTCAATTGGAGAATGCTATCTATGGCATAGAGCAAGTCACCCTTGTGTATTACTTCACTTCTTTGTAGATCTCTAGGATGCATTAGATTACTATGGTATAGATGATAATGACAGTTCAGCAGACCATAAATGGTCCTGAGCATTTATCATAAGGGAAGAGTTACTAAACTTTCTTGGAGGACTAAATCCCACGTGGGAGTCTCTACAAGGACAATTTCTAAATGAAACAGATATCCCGTTGTTGTACCCCAAATTTTCAAAAGAAAATAAAATTCAAATTTAAAAAAGAAGTGGGTTTTAAAACCCAAAATTCTATCTCTAGGGGGTTTAAACAAAAAATGGAGGGGGGCTACTATTTTAATCAGGGTTTGTCGAATCGGGGCGAATCGGCCCGATTCCTTCAAATCGGTGCGAATCAGGGAAAACCGATCCTTGATTCGCCCCTATTCCCTTTATATATAATATATATATATATAATATTATATCATATTTGTAATATATATTATACATTATAAATATGATATATATTACATATATGTATTTAATCAATATAAATGTGTCTGAAATATGATATATGTAATATATATATATATATGTAATATATATAATATATATGCAATATATATATATATATATATATCTATCATATGATATATTATATAGATAATATGTCCATGCGAATCGGTCTGTTCTGGGGGAATCGGGGCGAATCAGGAGCAACCCGATTCGCCTTCCGATTCGGCAAACCATGATTTTAATGCCCCAAAAAGGGCATTGCATACCCTGAGGGGCTTCTCTCCGGGTAAGCTATCCGGGGGAGCTTCCCTCCGGATCCTCTGGGTAAACTATCCGGAGGGGCCTCCCTCTGGGCAAGCTTGTCCAGAGGACCTTCCTCCAGACAAGCTTGTCTGGAGGTCCATGTAATCCTCCTTGACCCCTATAAATAGCCCTTAGGGCGGGGGGGGGTGTATTTTTTTTGTAATCAAGTTATGAAGACCCCAATGAGGGAAAATTTTGTGCATGTAAAATTACACAAAATCCCCTGAAGGTGAAAGTTACATGAAACCCAGTTTGGAAGAAAATTACACAAAAGCCCTTGAGGGCAGTGAAATTATACCAAACCCCCTGAAGGTGGTAAATTTGCAAAAATACCGTTTGTGGGCCATAAATTGCAGAAATACCTTGTGCTATTTATAAATCGCAGAAGTATCCCAATTTATGGGAAATTACAGAAAAGCCCCTAAGTGAGGGGTAAATTACAGAAAAGTTCTTCAAAGGGGGATAAATTGCATGAAAGCCCTTTCAAGTTGGTAAACTGCACAAAGGCCCCTTGAAAGATGGTAAATTGCAAAGATACCCTCAGTGGGTTGGCAGAAATACCTCGATTTGCAAGAAATTACAAAAAGACCCCTGAATGGTGGGAAATTACATAAAGGCTTTTTAGAAGCAACAGATTTACAGAAATACCCTTCGAAGGGTAAAAATTGCAGAAAAATCCTCTAAAAGGACAGAAATTACAGAAGACCTTTTGGAGTTGGAGAATTGCAAAGCAGCCCTCCAAAGACAACAAATTGCAGAAATACCCTGCACATGGGAAAATTACATGAAGGCCCTCCCAAGGGTAGGAATTGCAGAAATACCCCAGTCAGTTAGAAATTTCAGAAATACCCCTAATCTGTGGAATTTACAAAAATAACCTAGGAAGAAGGATAAATTATGAAAAATCCCTCAAAACGACAGAAATTGCAAGGAAGCCCTCTGTTGAACCCGGAAAAATACCGGGATTTAAACAAAGCCCGGGCAGTAAATACGCCCGGAACAGTGCGGAGCTTTAGGAAGAAACCCCAATCTCCCCCACTCGAACACCTGAGATAAACGGGTTCAAGTCCACATTTTAATCCGGGTTAATTCGGATGATATGTTAAAAGTGACGTTCGAAAGCTCCGTTAGAGTGGGACATATACCCTCTGACGGGCAAAAGTTGACGTTCCGGAGTGCGTTTAAGGCTGCGCACGGCGTGCACGTGTTCGGGTGGGCAAAATCATGGAAGGCAAAATCGCCAGGATCGACCCAGAATCGGTCAATCCTGGATCGGATCGGCGGCTATGGATCCGATTATGGGGGGGGAAGTCCCTGAATCGGCAAACTTCCAGCTGGATCGACCAGAATCGAGTTGGATTGGCTGGATCAAGCAAGGATCGATCGATTCCAAACTAATCCAGGCCGATCCAGACTGATCCAGGTCGATTCTCTTACTTATTTACCTGAATATCATTTAAGTAAATGTTAGTATTTGTAGTTTAATTTACTTAAGATATTACGTGTAAATAAGGAAGTACCCTCCATTTGAATCTAATAAAAATATCAAAAAAATCATCTCTTACCAATAAAAAGTCAACTCTCCCATCGAAGAAGAAAATCACGATTTTGGTGATTTTAGCGGAAATCTAACTTTCTAATCTCTCGTAATTTAGCTTATCTAAAAATTTGATAATTCAAATAAACCACATGGAACACTAAAAATTTAAAGTCCGGTAAAAAAAGTCAAATGTGCATGTGACTTCTCCAAGTGAGCCACTCTCCTACTGACAACACTTAGTCTGCTTGAGACCTCTCAAGATTTGGTCAAACTTAAGTTATCATCATCCAAACCTCTCAGAATTTGGTCAAATGAGCTACCATCACCCAACTCATGACACTCATGAGTTTGGGTGATGATAGCTAGTTTGACCAAATCCTAAGAGGTCTCAAGTAGACTTAGTGCTGTCAGTAGGAGAGCGACTTTCTTGGAGAAGTCATATGCATGTTTGATTTTTTTACCGGACTTTAATTTTTAGTGGTCCATGTGGTTTATTTTTTTGTTGGACTTTAGATTTTTAGTATTTTATTGGACTTATTTGAATTATAAAATTTTAAATATGTCAAATTATGAGAGATTAGAAAGTCGCTATTTTGATAAAATCACAAAAATTGTGATTTTTTCTGGATGGGAGAGTTGACTTTTATTAGTAAGAGATGTGATTTTTTTAATATTTTTATTGGATTCAAATGGGGGATATTTCCTTATTTACATGTAATATCTTAAATAAATGAAACTATAAATTTAACATTTACTTAAATAGTATTCAGGTCAATAATACACTAAGTCTTTAATATTTATACTTTTCTTGTATTATTTAGTAGTAATAATACAAAATCTTATGTTTCATATATTATGAATGCATGTATGATTGGTTTTTATGCAAATATTAGTTCTTTCAATTTATCAAAATTTTCCTCATTTTTGCTATTTTTTTCTGTTTTTCCTGAATTTTTCACAAAAAAAAACCATTTTATAGACTGGCCGATCCAGGATTGGCCAGACTTCCCTTGGATCCATGGGATCTTGCGATCCGATCCGATCCAGGATCGGATCGAGCCTGGTCGATCCCGATCCCGATTCCGATCTGCCTTCCATGGGCAAAATAGCCTCGACGTCTGGAAACGGAGACAAACACACATCAAATGCACGATGAACGACTTCAAACGGGCGTCAAACTCACGGCCGCAGCAGTCAAATGGCTGAAGAAGACTCGAGGGCCCACCCCTTTTTATAGGCTGTACGGCCTCGGGGGGCCTGCGCACGGCCACCCTCGCTGGGGTGGCCCACGCGCGGCCACCCGCGCCAAGTGCCCCGTGCGTGAGCCACCCTCGCCGAGTGCCCCGTGCGCAGGCCACCCGCGTCGAGGCCCCTATACGTGGGCCATCCATGCCGGGTGCCCCCGTGTGGACCACCGGCGCCGGGGCCCCCGTGCGCGGGCCACCCGCGTCGGGTGCCCGCGCGCGCAGGGCCACCTCCTGCGGGCGGCCCTGGTTGCCCTGGCGGCACCACCACCACCACCACCACCCCCCCCCCTGTCGGGGGGGGGGGGTCTGTGCGCCAAGCCCTTTGGCCGCAACCCACATCTGCCGGCCCTAAAAATCCTATAAATAAGGGGTAGGGGCCAAGGTTCAAAAACAAGGGGATCGGGGCCGGATCGGCCAGCCAAAAACCGATCCGATCGGCTGATCCCGATCCGGGATCGGCCGATCCTGGCTGAGCCAGGGTGGCTGGATCGACCCCTTATACAGGTGTGAAGTGTATACTAATGTACAATATCTTATTTACCTGAACATCATTTTAAGTAAATGTTATTATTTATAGTTTTATTTACTTAAGATATTACATGTAAATAAGGAAGTACCTCTCATTTGAATCCAATAAAAATATCAAAAAAATCATATCTCTTACCAATAAAAAGTCAACTCTCTCATCGAAGAAGAAAATCGCGATTTCGGTGATTTTAGCGAAATGCTAACTTTCTAATCTCCCATAATTTGGCCTATCTAAAAATTGATAATTCAAATAACCATATGGAACACTAAAAATCCAAAGTCCGGTAAAAAAAGTCAAACGTGCATATGATTTCTCCAAGGGAGCCACTCTCCTACTGACAACACAGTCTGCTTGAGACCTCTCAGGATTTGGTCAAACCTAAGCTATCATCACCTAAACTCATGAGATTTTTCACTTTTTAATTGAAAACAATTCTCATGACTTTGAGTGATGATAGTTTAGGTTTGACCAAATCCTGAGAGGTATCAAGCAGACTAAGTGCTGTCACTAGGAGTGTGGCTCCCTTAGAGAAGTCATATGCACGTTTGACTTTTTTTACCGGACTTTGGATTCTTAGTGTTCCATATAGTTTATTTGAATTATCAAATTTTTAGATAGGCCAAATTATAGAAACTTAGCATTTCGCTAAAATCACTAAAATCGCGATTTTCTTCTTCGATGGGAGAGTTGACTTTTTATTGGTAAGAGGTATGATTTTTTTGATATTTTTATTGGATTTAAATGGGGGTACTTCTTATTTACATGTAATATATTAAGTAAATTAACATTTACTTAAATGATATTCAGGTGAATAAGGCCTAAAATCGGAGTGGACTCGGCCTGGACTCAGCCTGGAATCGGTCTAGACTTAGCCCCTGGGAAGGTTACCCCGGATCGGATCGGTCGGCCCAAAATCAATCCGAATCGGCCGATCCGATCTCGATCCGGATGATTTTTGATACCCTGGTAGGGGCCATGAAAATCGCATCGGAACAAAACTGAGAAAAATATCTCCTTGAAGGCTTAGAGGAAGACCCCTGTTTGTGTTTAAGGGAGAAAAGGAATACCATTCTCCAAGCTTTGTCCAAGTTTTGTCCGCTATCTGCCTGTGCGTCGGGCCCCTCCGCGCTCCGTCCGTGCCTTGTGACGCGGGAAGAGGAAGACACCGTAGGTCAATATATATAAGACCCGGTATTTTGTAAATAAGTCTTTCCGTGTTTTAAAATAACACGTGTAAAGGCACGTTTTTTGTAAACGCCTAATGGAGGCATAAATACCCCATTGAGGGCACTTATGTAAATGTCATAAATATAAAATATTTGAGGACATTGGTGGAAATTTACCTATCGTCTAATTTCCTTAAATTTCGGCAAAAGGTCTTTTAGCAAACGTATCGCATCGAAGGTATTCGAGTTCTTACGCGATGTAAATGAAACACCGACTCCGGTCGGTGGGGAATGGTCCAGTACACGACCACCCAATCGCCGAAAAATACTGACGCGTGCGGAATTAAATATAAAATATTCGAGGGCTCAGGGTTTGTACCCTATGCACCTCATAAAATAAAAATCATTGTCTGTTTATCGCAAACAGTCTGGCACGCCCACGCTCAAGATGTATATGCGTCTGCATTACATCAAAATTTAAAATAAATTCCGCGTTCCACAGTCTGGCACGCCCGATGGGACTATTCCTGCCTTTCATGCATACGTAAAAAGACCTTATGCCGAAATAGGATACAAGATGATTAACATCCACACTGTAGGTACCAAAGGAGCGGAAGTCGGCGCGAAAAGCCAGTCTCCATTTGCAACTTCTCCAAACAAAACCAATGGCAGCGGTCACCTACGGCCCGCTCGTTGTCGCCAGCCACGCCAAATGTGGCTACCTCACCACTCCGTTAGTGTTCGGCGACTTCCCCGCCGTGGTCGGATCCCCCTACTTTCTAGGGGTGGTCCCCGCCGTTCAAGTGGCATCGGCGGCGGCACCGAAGGCAGCTATCAGGGGCATCAAGCCCCGCTCAAATCAAGGCCGAGTCTTCTCGGTAAACACCATCTCTTGCGTCGCAGTCCCTAGAAAACGGGGACAGCGCCAAGGACGCAGGGGCAGCAAGCCCCGAGCAATCGTCTCCAACTCCGGCAAGACCATCCTCGTCGGAGACGTGCACATCAGGCTCAATGGAGGCGAGCCAATCATGCTACGGGACAGAAGCGTCCCTACTGTGGCAACCTCCAACAAATTCGCTCCCCTGCAGGGGATGCGGCAAGATAAGCGGGACTCCCCAAAAGGATCTCGACTGGGGCAGGCGTCCAGCTCGGCACCCTAGCAGCCTCGTAAAATAAGGCAGATGTGGGTCACCAAGCAGGAGGCTCGCCAAAACAAGCAGGGAAGAGTGGGCCCACCCGCTGAAGACCTGAAGAAATCAACGTCCAAGTCATAAAAAGCTCGGAACCCCGAACCTCCTCGTCCTTGCGGACAGAAAAGGAGGGGCGTCTACCGGAAGCCTAACTTTGTCTCCGCCCAAGCAGAACCTGCTCCAGGGGGAGATGCAAGTGGCACCGAAGCTTCCGCACCCCGAGTCTCAGTCTTCGAGCGATTGAGCACCTCGGTCTTCAACAGGCTGGGGGCAGCACTTCGCCCAGGCACACAAAAGGCCAAGAAGCGAAGAGTGCTACGGACTCTAAAAGAAGGTGGAGGAATGAAAATCTTCACCTGCTATGCTTCCGGCAGAGACATAGCCGAGCCATCGGCGTCCTCGCTGACGTGGCCAGGGTAGATGAACCCGGCCGAGGAGGCGAAGCTATCGTTCGATATACCCGGAATACTGCCAGAAGACCCCCTCAAGGGCAGCAAGGCGGTCAGGCTGGTCCCTTGAACTAGGGGCAAGTCATCGAGCCGCCGTTTGAGTATGATCAAAGGTCGCTCCCAGGCCAAATCTAGGAAGACCTCGAAGGAGGGGAAGAAGACGAGGTCGCAAGCCTCCGTCTCGGAGATCAACGACCCCCGGTTGACGAAGGACGATCTGAAGTGTTCCTCCTACCGCCGACCAGAGCGGCTTTCCAGGCGATGACATATGACGCCAAGTATGAAATCATACAGCGCTGGCAGGCTGAAATGGCCAACCTCATGATGGAGAGGGGGCAGCAGGCAGGGCAAATGCGCCATGCCGTCAGGTGCCGATGACAAAGCAAAATGCTCGGAGAAGACATCAACAAGGCGACCTGCCTGATGTCAACCTGCAAGCAGCCGCGGCCAATGATTGCACCGTCGACCCGGCCCAGCAACCGCGCAGGGGCATAAACTCCCAGGCCTCCGCAGCTGAAGATATCATGGCCCAGCGGCGGATGATCAAAAAAATCGTGGATGACCGCTTCGCCCAGCGAGGCGAGGGAGATCTATACAGTGTGTCGTACCCTGTCCACCACCAGTTCAAAAAGCTGCCACCGGACTACCCCAAGGCACCAAAGTTGCAAAAGTTCGACGGGCAGGGCTCGCCAAATGAGCACCTGGCCTATTACATAACGGCTATGGGAGAGTTGGCATTCGATGAATCCTATCTCTTCCGTTACTTCGCAACGTCCTTGACGGGTACCGCCTTCTAGTGGTATTCAAGGCTGAGGCCCAACTCCATTGTCAATTGGGCCGACCTCCAAAAGAAGTTCATCGACCGCCTCCAGACGGCCGAAAGAAAGGTGTCGCTAGCAGAGCTGTGCTCCCTCAAGCAGAGGAAAGGGGAAACGACACTCGACTTTATCAAGCGGTGGCATGACTTCAGCATGAGGTGCGACAATCTCCCGACACAAGAAGGTGCCATAACCATCTGTCGGCGGGGCCTGGCGGCCGAAGTAAGTGAAAAGTTGCTGGATATAAATATCAAGGGCTTCGACCAGCTCAACTCGGTCGTGGCGGAGATCGAAATGTTCTTCTCCGACAATCCGGTGCATGCTTCCTCCAGAAACAAGCCAAACAAGGAGCGTGCCGTGGCAAAGAAGTCAACGCTGTGGACCTCACCCCGAAAAGCTAGGGGGAGAAGATCGTGGTCTCCGGTGCTCCAAGCAAGAAGGCGGAAGGAAGACTGCCTCCAACGTCGCTGCCCGAGCGCATGAGCACGCCCTACTCCTTCAAGGAGGAGCATACAAACAAGATCTTCAAGCTTTGCCTGGAGAATGACTTGATTACACTCCCAGGACCCAAAAGGCCAGGCGAAGTGGACAGGGTGAATGAGCCAAACTATTGCCTCTATCACCGCATACTGGGGCACTCCATCGAAAACTGCTATGTCTTCAAAAATGAAGTACAGAAGCTGATCCAGAGCCTCCTCATTTCAATGCAAGGCAACTTGGTTGACCCTCCACAGCCCCATGCTTGGGATCAATCAAAGCAATCGGCCAACGTGATTCATGCCGACGCATCGATCCCCGATCCAGAGGACCCCGAGGCAAATCCACGGGACTCTTAGTCCACGAACCGGCACGAGAGTCATCATCTCTCGACCTTTGGATAGAGATCTTTGTCAGAAGCAGTGCAAAACCTCGAAAGGCAGGTTCAATCGCTGCGGCATGGTCAGCGCCAAGCGCTGATATACTTAAGAAGCATGGACGAGAGCTTGACCGCCCTCCAGCAAGGACTTCCGGGGCCTGCAACCACGTCTGCGCCCCCGACTCGCCCCCCGTGTGGGGAATGGCTTTCGGAGGAGTCTTCAAGCCCATCCGATGATGAAGCCGCTGAGAGACTATATTCTTTCTCGCGCCATCAGACTCTGGCACTTTATCGTATCTGCCTACGAGCAGGGCTATTAGACTGCCAACCGCCGACAAGCATCTCGGCGAACTATTGCATATGCCACCAAGTCGCGGGACATGATCTGGAGGACTGTCACGTCTTCAAAGACAAGGTTGAAGCATGGGTCAACCAAGGGGTCATCGACCTGGGTAGCGCCCGCGTCAACCCGCCGCAGCCTCATGTTCGCGAGTGGACAGACTATACGGCCAACGTTGTCACTCACTCGGTCAACGTCATCCAGCTACCTGAAGTCTACCCAGTAGTGGCTTTTGTATTCCTGAAGCCGAAATGGCGGAAGCTGGCTCCTCCAATGCAGCCCCCACCCTGTGGTACCTAGGGTGGCGAATCTCCCACCATAATCGCTTTGCAACTAGAAATATCAGGAAGATTTTTTAGAAGCTCCTGCAGCAAGGCTGCGTAATGGCGCATGAGCCACCGCCGACATACACTGAGGAGGAGATAAACCACCCCGTATCGTCGATACCACACCATGCTGCTGCATCCTACGGACAGATGTTCATTGTCCGAGATTGGATCGAAGCCCTCATACAAAGGGGTAAGATCGACTCGGAAGGTAATTCCATGGTCTTGAAAAAAGCCAGGGAAGTCTCAGCGAGAGTTCGAGCAAAGTGACTATATGAAATTGGCAAATCTCAAAGCCTCTGAAGTCGACGAACAAGGGTGGCTCATACCGCCGATGTGGTCTCCGGCCGACACTACTGAGAGACCGGCAGAAGAACCTACGCGGCAACCTCCTCGACGAAAGAAGGGGTCTCGACGACGTCAAGTCGCGTCTCCTCATGAACAAATTGCAGGAGGTACAAGCTTGGGGCGGCACCCCGAAGATCCATCTTCAAATGAGGAACCTGCCCCGGTGTACGGCCACGAGGGTCGCGTCCGACGTGGACGTGCTCGACCCGCCTCCAAACAAAGCAGCGGGACAGAGACCCAGCTGGAGTCCTCACAGCCTCCCATGCGGCAAGACAAAGACCGCAGGAGCAAAAAGCCAGTGACGGAGCCAGGTGTCCAAGAGCCAGGCCCCTATGTGGCTGAATTCCAAGAGTTGCTGCCCGAGATAATTGAGCAGGCAATTAATTCCACCTTTCAGCACCAGCAGGATGAAGCCGGCTGGACTATGATGGCCCCCAGGATGCGCTTCCCACTGACGTTCCCAAAAAGGGGAGGGTCGCATAGCCGTCCCGGCCGAGAGAATACCTCTCGATCATTTACATAAGCAAAGGAGCTGTCGCCACTCGAAATGGCACAAGCAAAGAAGCAAGAAAAGAACAGGCAGAAAAATATGAAAAGGCGCCTGAAGAAACAAGCGGAACAAGAAGCGGCAATGATGGCCCCACTGGAGCTGACTCCGCTCCAAAAATTACAAAAGCTCATCGATGAGCTGGAGAAATATGTCCCCTCCGAGCCCACCAGGGGAGTCCCTTTAGACAAATACATTCCTTGGGAAGAAATGGAGCGCAAAATGAGGCTCAAAAGCTGGCTCCATCAAATGCTTCAACGGGCACAAGAAGGCGAGAAGCTGCCTCTGCCCGAGGAATTGGCCATCTTCTACAAGGAAGATGAAATCACCATCGAGAAGTTAGAAGAAATGCTGAAAGACTTCTCCTGCAATATGGTGTCAATACTTCCGCCGGCAAGTTTGCAGCCACCAGCTGACAAGACCATCGTGGCGACATATCAACGCCGCAACCGAGGCAGAGGAAAGGGTTGTGGACGAAGAAAGAAGTCTACCCTATCCCCCGACGAGAAGCCAAGCTCGCCCAGCCTCGACAAAATCATAGTCCTCCGGGGTGAAAAGCCCCAACCCGTCCCCGAAGTAGATGTACGGGTGAATTGCTTCGTCTTCGACCCCTCTGACGAAGAAGAAGAAGAGCAGGAGGAGATCACAAGCGAACTCTCCTGCAGAAGGGCTGTTGAGCAAGCCGGCCCAAGGATGGCAAAGTCGGCCGACTCGGAGCGGAGTCGGCCCCTGGTGACCCGACTTGGGAGGGGGAACACCGACCCACCATGGGGCTAGGTGGAATCGGGGGTGAGTCGACCGAAGTCGGCCCGACTCCTCGCGACTCACCCTGACTCGGCCCGACTCTAGTCCGCTCCACTCAGTCCTGGCCGCTTCCACTGGAAGCGGGAGCTAGGATCCGCAGAGTCGGCCATAGTCTCCGCGGATCCCTCCATAAGGAGGGTCGGCAGTCACGGGACTGCGCAGACAGACCTGTTTGCGCAGTCCCGAGACCCCCCTTCACAGCCCCTGCCACCCCCCCCCCCCCCACCCACCCCCCTGCGGAGCTGCTCTCCCTCGCCACCCCGCCGTCGTCGAGCTCCGAGGAGGATCGCCGCCGACCACCGTCGTTGCACGCCGCCGCCGCTGCTCCTTCTCTCTCTCTCTGTTCTCTTCTCTCTCTTCCTTGAGGTGAGTTTTTTTAAAAAATTTTAAAAAATCTAAAAAAATAGGAAATGTTAAATATACTATACATCTATAGCATATTAACATTTCCATGACTCTCATTCTCCAAAATCTCCAAATTGAACCCTAATTAGGGTTTAAAAATTAGGGATTTTGTGTCCATGAATGAATGTAATGTGCAATTAGTGTCTAATAGAATATTTTAGTTGATTAAAGTTTGTTGGTAGAGTCAATTGCATTACATGGTCTATTTTTCCCCAAATGACCCTAATTAGGGTTTAAAAATTAGGGATTTTAGGTCATTAATATATTAATGTGCAATGAGCGTCCAATATAGTCATTTTAGTTGATTAGAGTTTTTATGTAGATTTAATTACATTGCATGACACTTTTTTCCCAAAATTCCCAAATTCAACCCTAAATAGGGTTTAAAAATAGGGATTTTATGTAATTAACGTGTAATTCAATTGCATTCTTACATAGGAATATGGCACATCAAGAACATGAAGAGCAAGAGGTGGAGAAGGCCATTGATCCTAGTTGGGCTCATGGTACTCTTCTTGATGCACAACAGAAAAAAGTCAAATGTAATTGGTGTTCAAAGGAGATGTTTGGAGGCATATATCGCCTTAAACAACATCTTGCTGGGATTGCTGGAAATGTTTCAAAATGCCCATCTTGTCCAATGGAAGTTAGCAATGAAATAAAAGCATATATGAAGGGGAAAAAAACAGAAAAATTATTGACAACTCAGCAGCAGCAACAACTTCAAGATGAGATTTCTGGGAGACATATTCGTAGGGATTATACTTTACCAATCAATGTGGATGATGATGAAGATGATGATGATGATCTTGATCCTGAGTCACTGCAGTTGTACGTGCTAGTCGTCGTTCTTATGCGGATGAAGATGAGAGACGAAGGGGTTTGGGGACATCGGGACCACATTTGTCTAGAGATGACCCTAGGAGATCTCTTCCTAGGAGTACATCAGTTTGTAGGGCTGTCGGTGCATTAGGGTGTGGAGGTAGACTTTCAGATGTTCATACTCCTACACAGGGTCCTATGGATACATATTTGTATAGATCAAGGTCTGTAAATCAACCAGGAATCAAGCAGACATTGAAAGGAGTGAAAGCCACTGCAAAGGCAGCAAAGGGAGCAATCAAAGGTATTGTCAAATGGCTTTTACATGCAGGTGTGCCGGCACATACGACAGTGAGCCCATATTTCCAGAGTATGTTGGATGCAATTGTGAAAGCTGGGCCTGGTCTTAAGGCTCCTACAAGGAAGTACATTTATGATGCTGGGCTTGATGAGGAATATGATGAGTTGAAAGGATGGGTGAATAGGTTGCAAAATGTATGGAAAGAACATGGTTGCACCATTATGTGTGATGGTTGGATAGGGACCACAAGGAAATCCATGATTAATTTTTTTGTGTATTGCTGAGGGGTCTATTTTTCTTAAATATGTTGATGCTTCTAACAAGATCAAGAATGCAGATTATTTGTTTAAACTAATGGATGAAGTTGTGGAGGAAGTGGGTGACGAGAACGTTGTACAGGTTATGACTGACAATGAAGTAAGCTACAAGGCTGCTGGTAGATTATTGATGGAAAAGAGACAACATCTCTATTGGGTTCCATGTGCAGCACATTGTATTGATTTAATGATGGAGGACAAAGGCAAAGATGTACATATTCATGGCCTCATCGATGATGCTCAGATGATAACTTCATTTATTTATAGTCACAACAGGATTTTGAATATGATGAGGAAGTACACAGATGGGAGAGATCTTCTTCGTGCTGGTCCCACTCGATTTGCATCCAATTTTATTTCTTTGGAGAGCCTCATGAAATATAGGCATCAATTGGGCCAATTGATTAATTCTGAAGAATTTTTGCAACATGTAAACACTCTACGACGTGATAGTAAAGATGTTGCTCTCCAAGTCCAAGATATGATTAGCAATGCACGATTTTGGGAGAAGATTTCCTACTACCTCAAAGTAATAGAGCCTCTGGTACTTATCCTTAGAATGGTTAATGGTGATGACAAAAATGATATGTGGTATTTGTACGAGGCAATGGACAAAGCAAAAGAAAATTTGAGGGAAAGGAATCCCAAAGCATACAGAAAATGGTGGGCCATCATAGACAAGAGATGGGAGATGACTCTCCACCATGATCTTCATGCTGCAGGTAATTTATTTAATGTAATTAATTGTTGAATTTTTTATGATACCATGCTGAAAATATTTATCATATGCAGGGTATTTTTTCAACCTTAAAATTCAATATAAAGATAATGTGCGCAATGACGGAGAAGTGATGAGAGGCACCATGAATGTCATCACTCGCCTTGCAAGGACAATGAATGAGAGATTAGATGCAATGGCAGAGGTATGTATGCATGTTTCATTTGACATTTGTTATGTCTTCCATTTTGTAGGTGGAGAGATATAAGATGAAACTTGGGATATATGGAGGATATGACATGACATATGCAGCTCAAAGACTTAGTCCAGGTTATTTTACATGCTTGGGTGTTTGCCTAAAATCGTAAATTTAGGAATTCACCATTATAAAATGATTAATGTTCACTCCTTTTATTGCAACAGTTGAATGGTGGATTCAAGTCAATTATCAGTAAGTTAGGACAAATCCTTTAACGTATGTTGCAGTAAGAGTCTTAAGCCAAACCACTTCTTCTAGCCCATGTGAAAGAAATTGGAGTACATTCAGCCTTATTCACACAAAAATCTGCAATAGGCTGGGTGTGGATAGGCTAGAGAAGTTGGTTTATTGTCACTATAATATGCCTTTAAGGGTGAAGCAAAAAGAAGAAAGGCAAAAGATAGAAAGGCAGAGATTCATGCAGCTAGCTGGTAGACCATTTGAGGAGGTAGTTCTTGAGATAGATGTGGATGAGTTGCTAAATGAAGAACACCCTTTACATGCTTGGGTGGAGACGAGAGCTGAGGGAGACATACCTGACTTTCATCCTGATGATCGCCTAGTTCAGGCATGTTAAGAAGATGTTTTATTAGAAGAACATGTACCTGAGAGAGGTGAAAGGCCCGAATTAAGAACATCTGTCACTGTACAGGATACTAGAATTTCTTCATCTCAGCCAGAATTCAGAAGATCTACCTCTCAATTGGAGCCTAAAAGAAAGAAAGACAAAGGCAAGAAAAAGACAAAGTCTAACAAGAAAGAAGAATAGAAGAACCAAGAAGAAATCACAAGAAGGTGCAAAGGACTCTCCTGAGGCAGAGACACATTGGGGAGCCATTTTTGAGGCTCCACCTTACTAGCTCACTTGGCTAGATTATATGAGCAGAGAAAATACATTATCACGTCGAAAAAAGATGATTAAGAAAGGAAAAGGAAAAACAGTGGGGAGTGATGACTCCACTCAATCACCTGATGATGGGATGATGATGGTGCTGCTGCAGGTACTGGAGCCACAGGAGGTTATGGGCTTGGGGGTATTATCTCGGGATATGAGGATTATTCAGCACCACCCCAACAACAACAAGGAAGCCAAGGGGAAGCACAACAGCAATATGAGGGATATGAAGGCCAACAAAGGCAAGCAAGGTATGAGTGGGGATATGGGCATTCTTATCCACCCTTTTTTAGTCCCCCCAAAATTGCCATATTTAGATATCAGCTCTAGTAGTGGGATTAGTTATTGGGCAATATTCAAACTACTGGATATGGTAGTTTCTTCGCTCCGGGACAATCAGGAGAAATTCAAGCCAACAGCAACGACACCTCGAGGCATCCAAAGAGGATTCCAAGACATTGCAAATTTTTGTTTGGCTTTGGATACACAATATGGAGGACATGAGTATGTGCCACCTATTCAATCTCATGAGGTAGAGGATGAGGGTTCAGAAATGTCAAATTGAGAAGGTATTTTTATGTATTTCATGTTATCAACTTGACATATATCTATTTTTTCAATGTATGAACATAATGATTATGTCTTAATCATGTTATGGTTCTTATGATACATGAACATATAATTGGAATTTCATTGTGTTGTATTCAATGAATGTTGATGTCTTCATAATTTTTTCTGCAATTTTTACTAATTTTTCAGAATTTTTTTCTGATATTTCTGTTGTTTTTTTCCTGAATTTTCCTTTTTTTTTCCAATTTTGTAACATTTTTTAAACCTGGCCGATCAGGATCGACTAGACTCCATTGGAGTCTGCCGGATCCACGGATCCGACCCGACTCGGGTCGGGATCAGCTGGGTCCGACCTAGCCACCCAACCCGACTCTGCCATCCATGAGCTGGCCAGCCCGCTCCACCTGAAAAGAACAAAGATGAAACCCTACCCAGAGGAGGGTCTCTTGGCCCCCTTATTCAAGGAAAGGCCAGATGAACGGTCAGGGGCAAGGCAAAACGACAGATCTGGGCAGCCGCCAGAATCCTTGGCAGACATGGTCCCGCCATTAGATCAACTTCGTGCTCGGGCCGACCGCAAAATCATATAACACATGAAGCGTTTCCCTGCCAACGTCAGTATATGGGACGCCATCGCCTGGAGCAAGGAGTTAAGAGCGGCTCTCATCAAAATATTGCAAGAGCCTGAGGTCTATGAAGCTCAGGTGACCGAACTCCAAGCTCAAGCCCTGGAGGCACTGGCAGCGGAAGTGACATTCTCCGACAAAGACATGTTGCTGCCATCGCTATACCATAACCGCCCTTTGTACATTCAAGGAAAGGTCAATGGGCACGAGCTCAACCGGATCCTGGTTGACCCTGGGGCATCTGTCAATATCATGCCCCTCAAGACTTTCAAGTCTTTATATCTCATGCCCTACTTGCAAAGGGTGAATGATGTTAGAATCGCTGGGTTCAATCAGAACTCCGAAAGCGCCTTGGGGAAGGTGGAAGTGCAGCTGGTCATGGACGGCTTCTCCACCAAGGTCGTGTTCTACATCATCAATGCAAACACGTCCTACAAAGCTCTCCTGGGAAGCCCCTGGCTGCATGAAAATCGGGTCATCCCCTCAACCCTCCACCAGTGCATAAAATATGTCAAGGAGGCAGAGCAACACAATCTTTGCCGACAGAGCCCCTTTCCGCCCAAATGAATGCAACTTGGCGGATGCCCAACTATATTTCAGCGAGCCCCTCGGCGAGCCATCGACCGCACCCAAAGGCAAAGGAAAGCAAAGCGCTAGTGCGAGTCGAGAAAAGCCAGACGAGGATGAGGAAGAGCTTTTTACTGTCAACAAAGATCTCCTCGAAATCCACCGACTTGGTCACTTCATCGAGTCCACCGAGCCAGGGCCAAGCTGTCCGGAAAGGCGGGAAATTAATTATGAAGCAAACGCCATCGGTGAGGCCATCAGCCAAAGCATCTCCTTGCCTCCGGCATACATGCATCTGCCTTTTCATAGGGAAGAGCACAGGGTGGAACGACTAAAATCGTTCATTGTCACCCATTACAGAAGTGATAGTCTCAAGAAAGGCGAGACGCCAAAGCCGATCATCTTCTACACAGGGGACCCGCTCCCATATGGGCCCCTCAAAGACGACTTCGGCTGGAGTCAAATAACTCAAGTCGCCCTTGAGCCAGTTCAAGAAATGGATAATATGTCCGGGCGCATCAAGAAGTTATGCCAAAAACAGAAGATCGTGCAAATGCAGGACTCCTCTCGGCGGGATTACTTCCACCAGCTGTGGTACCCGAAGTAGCTCCGAGGGCAACCCCCCAATTGTACAAAAGACACAAGGGGGTTGGGCTACAATCGAGGGGAGGACTTCGAGGCCTATTACGCGGTAAATACCGTTGGGCTTGTCCCCTCGTCCGATCACTGCCATGCTGGCAGACAACCTCTTGCCTCCATGATAAAGTCGCAGGAAGGAGAAGCCATGCCCGCCTTCATAAATGAGGCACCACGCCAAGAAGCACCTCAAAACGAGGAACGACAATTTTGGCCAGTTGCTGAGGAGGGCTTCAAATACTATGACGTCCACGTCGCCGACTCCGATGAAGAGAAGGATTTCATCGATTTACAGCCAGCGCCCCGCGAACTTGAAGATGGCAGGCAAGCTACCGTGGATAAACTGGTCGAACTCGACCTCGGGGGCCCAGAAGAGCCCCGACCAATCTTCGTCAGCGCTCTCCTTAATGAAGAAGAGAGACAGTCGTATCAACAACTCTTGCTAGAGTTCAAAGACTGTTTTGCATGGACGTACAAGGAGATGCCAGGCCTGGATCCCTCTGTGGCTGAGTACGAGCTATCAATACTCCCTGCAGCAAAGCCAGTCAAACAGGCCCAAAGGCATATGCGCCACGAGCTGGAGTTGAAAGTAAATTCCGAGGTGGATAAACTCCTCGAAGTCGGCTTCACCGAGCCCTGTATCTACCCAACTTGGCTGGCTAATATAGTGCCGGTGAAAAAGAAGAGTGGTCAAGTCCGGATCTGTATCGATTACAGGGACTTGAATAAAGCATGCCCAAAGGACGACTTCCCTGTCCTGATCACCGAAATAATGGTCGATATGACCACGGGACACGAAGCACTATCCTTCATGGACGGGTCGTCAGGCTACAATCAAATTCGTATGGCTCCCAAAGATAAGGACCATACTGCATTTAGGTCCTCCAAAGGGATCTACAACTACAAAAGAATGCCCTTCGGCCTGAAAAATGCTGAAGCCACCTACCAAAGGGCCATGACCAAGATCTTTGGCGAAAAGCTCCATAGCTCGGTCGAATGCTACGTTGATGATTTGGTCGTCAAGACCAAAAGGCGAGGGGACCATCTGAGCGATTTACGCCAGGTCTTTGAAAAGCTTCGCCAGCACCAACTGAAGATGAACCCAATGAAGTGCGCCTTCGGCGTTTCGAGCGGCAAATTCCTCGGCTTCATCGTCAAATATCGCAGGATAGAAATTGATCCCGTCAAAATCAAGGCCATCAGAGAACTGCCGCCACCAAAAACCCTGACGGAGCTGAAGTCACTCCAAGGAAGGCTAGTTTATATAAGGCGGTTCATCTCCAATCTCTCGGGCAGATGCGCTCCCTTCAACAAATTGATGAAGAAAAGAGCCACATTTGTATGGGACTGAGAGTGCCAAGATACCTTTGAAGAAATCAAAAAATATCTCCTTACTCCTCCCGTGTTGGGATCCCCGGTGAAGGGAAAGCCGCTCATCCTTTGTATTGCGGCCATGGAAATGTCGCTGGGAGCGCTCTTAGCACAAACAAATGAGGAAGGCAAAGAGCAGCCATTATATTACCTCAGCAGAATGCTGGTGGGCCCGGAGCACCGCTATTCCCCCGTGGAGAAAGTATGTTTGGCACTGATATTCTCCGTCAAGAAATTACGGAATTATCTGTTGGCCCATCAAGTCAGCCTCATCTCGAGGATGGACCCGCTAAAAGCACTCCTCACCCAACTTGTTGTCAGGGAGGATGGGAAAGTGGGCCCTACTCCTTATGGAGTTTGATATCACCTTCGTCCCAAGAAAAGCAATCAAAGGACAAGGCAAGACTGACTTCCTAGCAGCACATCCTCTCCCGGCGGGCTCTCCCCTGACCCCTCGAGTTCAAACTTCCCGAGGAAGAAACGCTCTCACCCCCTCTAGGGGAGGGGAGTTAACAAGAAGAATCCCCTATTCAAGAGAGCAGAAATACTCTTGCCATAGAGTTACCACATTGGGAGCTCTACTTTGATGGCGCTTCCCGGGTGCTCAAACAAGGCGACGACACCACAACTTTCACCTCCGGAGCGGGCATCGTCCTGGTGACTCCACAAGGGGGGATACTCCACAATTCATGCGCCCTCATGAAGCCATTGACCAACAACCAAGCTGAATATGAAGCGTTGATCGTGGGACTTCAACTCGCCGTCGAAATGGGCATTAAATGTGTAAAAGTCTACGGAGACTCACAGTTGGTCATCCGTCAAGTGCTGAGGGATTACGATGTTCGGAAACAAGAACTGATTTCCTATCATGCCAAAGTGATGAAGCTCCGCGAGAGATTCTATCTGTTCGAAATTGGGCACGTCCTTAGAAGCCAAAATTCTCTAGCCAACGCGCTAGCCAAATTGGCGTCTGCTTTAAAGCTTCCACCTGAAGGGGAATTGGGTATAACCGTCCGGTATAGGAGGCTGATGCCCAACGTCCTCGAGGACGAATCTGACCCGGAAAATATAGAGGTCGACACCCTTGAAGAAGAAGCCAACCAAGAAGAAGATTGACGCCAGCCGATCATCCAGATAAAGAATGGTTGGCTGCCCCCAAATCGGGCTGAAAGGGTCCAACTGCTGCGGCGAGCCACGTCGTATCAAATGATCAGCGACCAATTGTACCGACTTGTCCATGAAAAAGACATGTCTGTCCTCCTAAGATGTCTCTCCCTCAGAGAAGCCAAAGTCGTTATGCACGAAGTCCACTCTGGACTGTGCGGGGCCCATCAAACGGGAGATAAAATGAAGATCAATATCAAGCTAAAAGGCTTTTTCTGGCCAACTATGTATACGGACTGCGTTCAGTACGCCCGCGCATGTCATCAATGCCAGTTCTTCAGTTTGGTGCCAAGAAAGCCACCGAACGAATTGCATCCAACTACCCCTACATGGCCCTCTGCGGAATGGGGAATGGATATTGTGGGACCTTTCCCACCATCCTCCGGCAGCCACAAATTCTTCCTGGCAGCCACCGACTATTTTTCCCGATGGGCAGAAGCAACCCCCCTACGGGAGGTGACCAGGGTAGCCGTTGTCAAATTTGTCAAGCAACACCTAATCTATAGGTTTGGCGCCCCTCACCGGATCGTATCAGATAACGGTATGCCCTTCAAAAACAAAACAATATACGCGTTGGCGGCAAAATAACATATAGACTGGAAGACATCAATGGTCTATAATCCTCAAGCCAACGGTCTGGTGGAAGCCTTCAACAAGACCCTCTGCAAACTGCTTGCTAAGATAGTTGGCAACCGCAAGCGCGATTAGGGGGAGAAAATGCATGAAGCACTCTGGGCGTACCGAACGGTCTATAGAACCCCCACTGGGTGCTCCCCTTTCTCCTTAGTATACGGAGTTGAAGCCATGCTTCCTATTGAAGTTGAAATGTCATCCTATAGGGTAGTCGTCCATACCGGCCTCCAACCCGAGGAGCGACAAGAAATAGAAAGAAGGTTGGAGGAATTGTCCGACCTAGAAGGCAAAAGGTTGGAAGCTTACAAACACCTCCGATCCTACCAAGCTCGCATGACTCGAGCTTATGATAAGCTAGTCAGGCCTCGTGCCTTCAAGAAAGGTGACCTCGTCATGGTCAAGCAAAGAGAAGTCATGGCAGGCAAATCAAGTGGCAAACTCCAGCCAAACTGACGCGGGCCATACGTGGTCACTAGAGTCTATGAAGGCGGGGTGTATATGCTGGCGACACATACTGGCGATCGCCCCTTCCCGCTGTTAAATGGCAGGCATTTGAAGATCTACTATGCCCCTGAACATGAATCCGGGGGCAACTACCCTCTGATTACCCCATGCCCTACCCAGGTTAAAAATTGGGCATACGTGCCCATGCCAAAAAAAAAGAAAAGAAAAAAAGGGACTAAAAATGGAGATGTCCCAGCATACTTGGCCACCTCCCAAAAAGGAGTGTCCGAGGGCAAAAAGCCTAAAATCCGGTTGGGGTGAAAACTCGAAAGGGCGCCCCAGGTAAAAATGGACAACCCCTCAACGTGAAAACCCGAAAGGGCGCGTTGGAAAAAGTCAGAGGGGGCCAGCCTTGGTGAAAACCCGAAAGGGCACCAGGGTTGGTAAAAAAAAAAGAAAAAAAAAAATCCCTCCTTTATGAACTGTGTTCTCTTGGTCAACAAACCAATAGGGTAGACCAGGCCGAACCCTTTCCTGGCCAACAAACCACCATGGTAGGCCAAGTCAAACCTTTAGCCAACAAACCCCAATGGTCGGCTAACATAAAACCCCTTAGCCAACAAACCAGAATGGTAGGCTAACCTGAATCCCCTTAGCCAGCAAACCAAAGGTAGGCTAAGACAAATCCGTGTCTGGTCCACAAACCGCTTCGGTAGACCAAGACATTTGCCCCGTCATAGCCAACAAACCAAAATGGTAGGCACCTGAATCCCCTTAGCCAGTAAACCAAAGTGGTAGGCTAACCCAAATTCCCTTGGTCAACAAACCGCTATGGTAGGCCAGGTCAAACCTTTAGCCAGTAAACCAAAATGGTAAGCTAACCCACATCCCTTAGCCAGCAAACCAAAATGGTAGGCTAGCCTAGGTCTCCTTGGTCAATAAACCGAAATGGTAGGCCAAGGAAAACCTTAGCCAGTAAACCAAAATGGTAGGCCAACCCATGTTTCTTGGTCAACAAGCCACGATGGTAGACCAAGTCATATCCCTTAGCTAGCAAACCGAACGGTAGGCTATACCCCTTTTCTGGTCAACAAACTAATAAGGTAGACCAATTTATACCCCCCTTTGACCGATAAACCGCAATGGTAGGCCAAGACCAAATCCTTAGCCAGTAAACCAACTGGTAGGCTAACTGAAATCCCCTCAGCCAACAACTGCGATGGTAGGCTGAGTCCAAATTATGAACCCATAACCAAATGCCTCGGAGTCCAGCCCTGGACCCTAAAGAAAAAAAAAAAAAATCCCTCCCTTTATGAACTGTGTTTCTCTTGGTCAACAAACCAATAGGGTAGACCAGGCCGAACCCTTTCCTGGCCAACAAATCACCATGGTAGGCCAAGTCAAACCTTTAGCCAACAAACCCCAATGGTCGGCTAACATAAACCCCCTTAGCCAACAAACCAGAATGGTAGGCTAACCTGAATCCCCTTAGCCAGCAAACCCAAAGGTAGGCTAAGACAAATCCGTGTCTGGTCCACAAACCGCTTCGGTAGACCAAGACATTTGCCCCGTCATAGCAGCAAACCAAAATGGTAGGCACCTGAATCCCCTTAGCCAGTAAACCAAAGTGGTAGGAACCCAAATTCCCTTGGTCAACAAAACGCTATGGTAGGCCAGGTCAAACCTTTAGCCAGTAAACCAAAATGGTAAGCCAACCCACATCCCTTAGCCAGCAAACCAAAATGGTAGGCTAGCCTAGGTCTCCCTTGGTCAATAAACCGAAATGGTAGGCCAAGTGAAAACCTTAGCCAGTAAATCAAATGGTAGGCCAACCCATGTTTCTTGGTCAACAAGCCACGATGGTAGACCAAGTCATATCCCTTAGCCAGCAAACCGAACGGTAGGCTATACCCCTTTTCTGGTCAACAAACTAATAAGGTAGACCAATTTATACCCCCCTTTGACCGATAAACCGCAATGGTAGGCCAAGACCAAATCCTTAGCCAGTAAACCAACTGGTAGGCTAACTGAAATCCCCTCAGCCAACAAACTGCGATGGTAGGCTGAGTCCAAATTATGAACCCCATGACCAAATGCCTCGGAGTCCAGCCCTGGACCCCAAAGAAAAAAAAGAAAAAGAAAAAAGGGACTGAAAATAGAGATGTCCCAGTGGATTGATCATTCCCCAAAAAAGAATGTTTAAGGGTAAAAAAAACCCTAAACTCGGCTGAGGCGAAAACCCGAAAGGGCGCCTCTGGCAAAAGTGGGTGACCCCTCAGTGTGAAAACCCGAAAGGGCACACCGGAAAAAGCTAAAGGGGCCATCTTCGGCGAAAACCCGTAAGGGCGCTTGAGAGGGTAATGTGAAAGAAAAATGAAAAAATGAAAATAGAAAAATGATGAAATGAAATGTACTTCTCTAAAGGGGAAGGAAATGCTGCTCGAGCTTACGGGTCGAGAAAGCAGGAAGGAGCAAGACAAGCTAGGCCAGAAAACGGCACCTGCAGCAAATGACAAAGCAGAGAGGTGCAAATAAGGGTTGCATTGGTGCCAAAAGAAAATATAGCCAGTAATCTGAAATTTGTTATTTCTCAAATATATGGGGGCCCGAGACAAGCCCTCGGGGTAGCCGGTAAAATATAGACATCGGCTCAAAACAAAAATGTAAGCTGCAAGGCTCGCCACTCAAAGGACACTGGGCGCCCACCCTGCAAGCTCGCCAAAGTAGCCTGGCGGGCAAGGAGCCTGGACTGAAGATCAGAGTGGTCCTGCTCCAAGGCGGCCGTCTTCGCCTCGGCCGCGGTCTCCCCCTGATCAAGAGTTGCAATGGAAAGCTCGCAGGTGGCGATGCGTGTCAGGGCCTCATCCACTGTCTGGCGCAACTTGGCCACTTCATCACAAAAACCGGCCTGCCTGCCCTCAAAGTCCGGGCGCGCTCACGGGAGGCAGTCCTGCAAGTCGAGGGCCCCGGCCTCTTCCTTCATCAGGGAAATATCACCTGCCAGCTTCTGAATCCTGAGGCGGTTGGCCGCCAAGGCCACCTCCTGGTGCAGCCGCCTCATCTCACCCCAGAGAGAGTCCATTGCGGCCATCCACGGATCCCTCGGGCAGCCCATCAAATGATAGGCAAGGGTGCTCCTCTGGAGGACGTCCCGTACGGCCTCAGCCGAAGGAGGGCTGCTCGACTCCATAACAGCCCGTGCGGATCTCATGAAGGACTCAAGCATCTCGTCGACTCCAGGCACCTGGGCCCCCTGGAGGGTGTTCGGCCAGGAAACGCCGTGGTCTGGAAATGTGCTGGGCTCCTCGAACGAGGCCTCGTTGGAAGAAGGCTGCAACGGGTCACCGTCGGCAGCTGCCAAAAAGAAAGGAAAGGTCAGCACAAGGCAAAGATGATATGTCCACGAAACGTATCATAATAAGCTAGGGGAGAAACTAAAAGCTGTGAAGGTTCAGCAAGATGGCCACGAACCCTGCGCACCTGACGGCGTAGGAGCACTTCTCCGGCCCTCAGGGCACGCCGTCTCTCCGATCTCCCCGGTGGCCGCTCCCAAACCTGGAGTCGCCGGAAGGTGCAACACTCCCCAGCTAAGACATCTGCTGACCGCTGTTGGACACGGATATATCACTTTAACATATCATTTGATTTTGTTTGCTCATTCATTTTATCTGGTTCATGTATCCATTTATTTGGGTATTCATTTATTTCACATGCTTTGATTTGTGTATCGGTGATTTGCGGGGCGTGCCAGTCTGTCTAACAGACAGAAGAAAGAGTCCGCGCAATGCGGAGAAGGTATTTTTGGGTGTCCATGGAACGGACGGGTGTAGTGTCCTGTGACGGACGGGTATGGTGTCCGTGAACGGACGGGTAGGTGCCCGTGGAACGGACGGGTATGATGTCGTGGAACGGACGGGTATGATGTCCGAGGGACGGACGGGTATGATGTCCGAGGAACGGACGGGTATGATGTCCGTGGAACGGACGGGTATGATGTCCGAGGGACGGACGGGTATGATGTCCGAGGGACGGACGGGTGCGCCGTATTTTAATCTGAACTCCTTGAGTCCGTATCTATACTCATCAGGTGATTGAGGTAGCATGTGCTGGACCTCTGTCTCCATCGACCGGAGTCGATGTTACATTTACATCGAGTTAAGACTCTTGGTGTTATTTAACACCAGTTTTAACCCGATACCATTCATAGCAAAGGGGATGAGAAAATACACACTTTTTAGAAAATCCTGGTCGTGATGTATCATTTTTCTTTGGTTATTTTTGAAATACTTTTGCTTTGAGTGTTTCATTTTGAAAAGACTGCCCTTTGTGGAGTCCGAGATACGACTTTTAAGAAGGGAACAGAATATTCCGTGAAACCATTTGGGGTCTCCCTCCTCTCCTTTTTTGAGAAAGATGTTGTTTGAAGGTTTTATTTGGAAAACCTGAGGATTATTATTGCAGACAGGCATATACCCGTGCATTTGATTCTGAACTTGGGGGAAGTCGTGATTCAAAGTAGCATTTTTGTATTAGAAGAGTTGCTACATTAATTCTTTTACAACATCCTTCTTTTTAAATGAAGTCTGAATTGAGGCAGAATTTCCTTTCTCCTCGTTCATCGTTTCATTATTCATCATTCATTTTTCTTTGCTTGTATGAGTATGATTTTCAAAGAACGTATGTACGTATTTCCATGGGATTCTTGTCAATTTGAAACTCCTTTCTGAAAACTGTCCAAATGAATGCAGTCTTGTGAGTATGCATTATGCTGCTCTTTGGAGTAACTGAGCACAGTTCGGGTCCTGTCACAGTTCGGGTCCTATCACAGTTCGGGTCCTGTCCTTTTTCTTTGGATGTGTGTATATCATCACAATTTTCATAAATTATTTTGGCAGAGTTTCTGCCTATGCGGATGTCCTCACGGAGATATATTCATATGAACATGTACTTATATCCATGTGTCCCCAGAGAATCTTTGCCCGGAGGGATTTTGCCCTTAAGAAAGTGTGTGCATGATCATAAATTTGCAGTTTACGCATGTTTCTCACCGGTATTCCTATTGAATGGAGTATCCGGCAAAAGGTACTATCTGCATATGCAGAATCCTTTTTGAGAGGCATACGAATAATTGCGAATTTATGATTATATAGACATGTCCGTAGGCGGAGACTTCATTTGGGCAGAGTTTCCTCTTGGGAACACATGTATATGAATACAAAGTTTGTGATTATATTGATATGTTTTTAGAGGGAAAACTCTGACATGGGCAGAGCTTCCTTTCAAGTAACACATGTGTATAGGCACAAATTTGAATTTTATAGATATGTTCTTAGGCGGAATTCCACTTGGGCAGAGTTTCCTCTAGGAAACATGCATATAAAAATACAAATTTGTGAATATACAAACATGTTCTTGGGCAGAATCTTCCTGGGCAGAATCTCCTCTAAGAAACATATAATATAAACACAGATCTGAATTTTACAGATATGTTCTTAGGTTGAATCTCTGCTTGGGCAGAGTTTCCTCTAAGAAACACATATATAAAAAGACGAATCTGTGAATATATGAATATGTTCTCGAGCAGAATCTCCACTTGGGCAGAGTCTCCTTTAAGAAACATATGCATATAGCACAACCACCATCCCGGAGAGTTTAAAACTCGATGGGAGGTGGCATGAATAACAAAGGTATCTAAAATACATATGTCGGAATGGACGGTATTTAGAACCTATAGCCTGTGAGGGCCGGTGCCGCTATTGCGGACTTTTAGCTGATGAAGTTTGCCGATGCCGTATACGAACAACCTCTCAACACTCGGGGGAAGAAGATTTGGTACCTTCACTCACACAAGAAATGAGGTTGAGAGAGAGGGGGACTTTGGAAATCAAAATTTTCTATTGTTTGGGATTTCACGGGAAGGGGGACAGCAATTTCTCAAAGGGGCTGTAGCATCTCCCGGGGGGGCCAGCCTTGAAATGGGGGGATGGGGTGCCTTTTATAGGGGAAGGCACCCCTTACATTGCTGGGATGGGGGGTTTCTAACCGATGGGGGTTCCATCGGTTAGAGGGAAAATTCCCTCTAACCGATGGGGGTACCATCGGTTAGAGGATTTTAAAATCCCTCTAACCGATGGGGGTACCATCGGTTAGGGGAGGGGCACTCTAACCGATGGGGGTACCATCGGTTAGGGGATGTGCCTATTTCCTGTTTTTTTTTTGTTTTCTGTGTTTTTTTAAGGGGACCCCTAACGATGGAACATCCATCGGTTAAGGGGGAATCCCCCTAACCGATGGAGGTTCCATCGGTTAGAGGGGGAGACTCCCCTAACCGATGGAAGCCCCATCGGTTAGGGGATTCCCCTAACCGATGGAACTTCCATCGGTTAGAGGGGAGTTCCCCTCTAACCGATGGAAGCACATCGGGTGGAGGGGGAGAGGTTGGAGGGGTCTCCCCTCCAACCGATGGAAGCACCATCGGTTAAGGGGGAAAAACCCCCTTAACCGATGGTAGCCCCAGCGGTTAGGGGAAAAAACCCCATAACGATGGTGCCTTCATTGGTTTAAGGGAGGGGGATTTCTGGGAATAAATTAATGGGGGGATTGACACCAAATTTTATTTTTTATGTCAACACCCGCCTGCCAAAATAAATCAAGTGGGGTAAGCACATGTGGACAGAAATACGAGAAGCACAAATGGAGTTTCTCGGCCGTTCAAAATACCAGGCAAAGGCCCGCTAGTCCCCGGAAGGGAAGGGGCCACCGCGGCATCGCGAGATGTGGTCTCCGCGCCAGCCAGGCTCGCGTCAGGAGGAGGGTTGGCAGCTGTCGGGCTCGACTCCATCAGTTCCGCTATAAGGCGGACAGTATCTACAAAAGAAAGGGATCAAATGCTGGTTACATAGAGCCTAATACTTCTCGCCCTGACAGACCAAAAATCTGACAGGACAAATGCAAAAGTTGACTTCTGGCAGCGGAAATCCTCACCACTGCTTTCCCCACTTGTTCTTCTGGGGATCTCACCCTCCTTAGGCGGAGACGCAATGGGAAGCTCGACCGTGGAGGAGATCGCCACTAAAATAAAAAGGCGAGGTCATTCACCGCATAAAGGAAAAAGAAGCGGTACGATGACGAAACAAGAAGGCTAGGAGGCACTTACTGGCGATGTGAAGGACCTGCGGCCAGGCTCTCCCATCGGAATCAATGAAATTGAAGTCCGAGCAGTCAGGCAGCCCCGTATCCGACCCGGAAGTCAATAGGTCGTGGATCGCCTGCAGCGCAGTTGACCCATCAATGGCAGGTACGATCACGTCTGAGCATCCCACTCCCTCGTCGGCAATAATGTTCGCCGACGCATGCCCTAAAAAAAAGGGAGGACAAAGGGCAGGAAGTTGTCAAACCCCAGACTGTAATAATAAAACTGGGAGATGACGTAAGAAAGGCGGATGCCCGTCTTACCCTGCTCACTCAAGGACGCCCGATGAAGATCTGCTACATCTGGAGACGGCGTCCCGTCGAAAGTGGGGTTGTAGTCGTCGTTGGCCAGGGGGTTAGCATCGTCACGCGGTGTAGCCCCAGCCTGATCCTCACTCCCGGGGGAGCGCAAAGCTGCAAGAAAAAGGGAAAGAAGGGGAGAAGAGCATAAGTGACCACCCTAAAGTTGGGGTGTCCCCATTAAGGACAAAGAGGGGTGCTGAAATATTAAAAGAGCAGGAGAGGAAAATCAAAGTCATATGCCCCATCCGAAGGGGAGGGTCTAGAAGCCCTCCCGCGTGTGGCCGGCTGTAAAGGACCAGCCTCCTTCCTTGCGCGGCGCTTCCGGTTATAAGAGGTGTTTTGTTTCTGCCTTGCCGTCAAACGAATAAAGCTTGCTGATCAAACAAAAAAAAAAGGGGGGAGGGGGGTTTGATCAGTATGGCGGAAGCAAGAAAAGTGCAAAGCAATCATATAAGGAAGGTTGCGTACCGCTCGGTGCAGGAGAAAACGTTGGCGGAAGCACCACCTTCTCGGGTAGGATTTTCACGACATTTCCTGCCTCAACTACGGCGCTCCAGAAGTCTAGCAGCCTTGTGTACTGCTCTCAACCTGGCTGATGAACATGACCGGTCCGACACGGGTTATCGAGTGCTGAATGTGCCTCTCCCACTCCCGCCATAAATTATTATTGAAGCTGCCTGGGAGAATAAGGCTCGAAAGTGCTGCGTCTGCAGGATATCCGAAGTCCAGCAAGAAGTGGCGCCACCACGAGTAAACGCTTGACGACGTGCTACTGTCCTTCGAGCCCGTCAAACTGCTGTCCAGGCGTACCAAGGGCTTCAAGGCCTCTACATAAGCCTTCCGATCGGTCTGCCCAGAAGTCTGCCCCTGTGTGCTGCGACGCCTCAGGGCAAGCGTTGTCCCGGCGAGTGTGGGGAACTCCTGGCGAAGAAAACGCGATGAAATGAGTGCCGCTGGCACATCTGTCTTGGTCAGTCTTGCGCTCTCTGTTGCCTTGATCTAGTTGGCATACTCCCGAAACACCGAGTTATGCCGAAACCACCACCAGGCATAAAAGATGTCCACATGCCCCTCCCTCTGCTGTTCGGGTATGAAGCACTCGAGCGAAGGCTCGTGCCTAGCAAAATAGCACCACCAGCTGAAGGCCACCAGGTGCCGATCCTGACTCTTGTACAATCTGGCGGTCAGAGCGAAGTCGGCATTCGGGGGAATAGCCTGGTCGTACCCGAAGTTGCGAGCAAAACGGCACGGGTAGTAAGGCTCCAGGAACAAGGACGCCCCCTTGCGGAAAAGATGAACGCTGGGGCGAATGCAGCAAAGCCAGTCCTTGCGAAAGGACCCACAGGAAGCGGCACTATAAGGTAGGCGGTAAATCCGCCCCTCGACGCCCTCCTCGGCCCAAGGCCGGAAGCCTCGCGAACAGCAGGCAAAGTCGAGTCTCGGTTGTCCAGCTGACGGCACGAAGGAAAGCCGTCGTCGCGCCCTGGTCAACTGCGGACTTGCATTGGACCTTCCTTCGAGCCATGTCTACAACGGTACAATGAGCCCAAGCGGGATCGGCGCTGGGAGGGTTGCTTGAAGATTGGGGAGCCGGAGCAGCACCACCTTCGGCGGCCATGACTTAGAACATAAAAAAGAAGTTAAATAATAAACAAACAAAAAATAAATACTTTTTTTGTGGCTGAGAGAGAGGGAGAGCAATCGCAGCCAAAAGTTTGGGCGAGAGTGTGTGTGAGAGAGCCCGAAGATGAAGAGCAAGAGAGTGAAAGATGAGATCGCCTCGCAATAGTGTAAAAGAGCGCCCGAGTGAGAGAGAGAGGATGCCCAAAAATTGGTAGGAGGGGAGGAGAACTCAACACTTGAGTTTGGAGCATAATGGGGGCCTTTGGGGGGTTTATATAGAAACCCAGGCCTCCAAGGGCCAAAACTAGCCGTTTCTGGCCATTGGGGAGCGCCCCCCAACGGCTAGAAAGGGCTAGTTCAAAAACTAGCCGTTTCAACCGGATCGGCCCGATCCGAGCCGATCCGTGGCGGATCGGGCCGAGCTCGGTGATCCGGCCGAGCCGGTCCGATCCGCTTGCAGGGACCGACTGGGTTACCCCGGATCGGATCGGCCGGGCCCAAACCGACTCGACTCGGCCGATCCAATCCCGATCCGGCCGAGTTTTTGAACCTTGGGTATTGTGATCCCTCCAAGATGGCAACAAAATCCATTCATTGTGGACTAATCATGTTTTGAGTGTATGTGCAGTCAACATGTTATTCTTTAAAGTCTGTGTTAAATTGAGTGAAAGGCAAGTTTGCACAAAAGGTTTAAGTGGAATCTTATTTGAAGTTGGAAGTTGAATGATAAGATGATCTGTAGTGTTTAGTTTGCTATTTGTGATAAGCCTATGATCAAGACTTTTGGTCAGATGCGGTGGAAGTTGAAGCACTTTTAATTCAGATTTTCACTGTTGAAGGTGTAGTTGTAGGTGTCGACACCCTGTGAGAACCTGCAAATCCGCTTACGATCTGGAAAAATATGGGCCAATCTATCTGAAAGATTTTGGCGAATCTTGATCTCCCAACTGGTTGAGAACCTTCCTAACATGTATGGGAAGTCTCTAGGTCAAAGCCCTGTTTGAAGTGGCTGGTGCTTGCAAATTCGGTGCTGCTGCCCTGTTCAAAGCCCTGTTTTGCCCTGCTCATCAACCTTGGAGTCATCTCCTTTGTGCTGAGACATGAAGATCATGTTGGCGTGCTCTTCATCGGCATTTGTTCATCAGATTTGCATTTCTTTTCCTCATTCAAACATGTTTTGTGTTTTGGTTGAGAGTTGAGTGTGGGTAAAAGGTGAGCCGCACCTTGATGTCTAGCTTGTGTGTGTTGCTAGGTGTCTAGTAGGTAGGCCCAAGTATTCTTGGGAAAAGGGCGTAGGACAATGCTCTCTTGGGCCTAACCTCTTTAAAAGTTGCACTCTGTTTGTGTGATTGGCTCCATCTCTTCTACCTCCCTTCTTTGTGATTGTTGCTTTTGTGTTTTGCATTAAAAATTAAAAAAATTGTCAACACCCAATTCAACCCCCCCCCCCTCTTGGGTGTGTTCCAAGCTCGGGACCTTTAAAGGGTGTTAGTTAAAGAGAGTCTTTGTGTGATTAGCCCCATTCTCCTACCTCCCTTCTTTGTATTTCTTGCTTTTGTCTTTTGCATTAAAGATTAAAAATTTGTCAACACCCAATTTACCTCCCCCACCCTCTTGGGTGTGTTCCAAGCTCCAGATCTTCAAAGGGTGTTGGTTAAAGAGAGTTGAAGGGAGGCAATGTTTGTGTATGTTCAAATGGTTGGTGGAAATCTGTTGATGATCAGTTAGCAATTGGCCAGCAAAAGTTGCAAAACTTAAAAAGGAAAATGGGCTGGTCCTGCTATTAAAGAAGAGGAAGGTGAACTGCTGGGAACTTTCTCTAGAGAAGAAGCCTTAGATAAGTCCAAGGCCTCTCCTTGACTGATATTGCGAAAGATCCTTTCACACGTGGACAACTTTTCTTTCACATTTACGTCTGTAGATAAGTCCAACGTTGGAGGAGTAGCACTCAGTGCTGAATCATAGTTTAACCTCTTGGATCATTGATTTTGGAGCTATTGAACATAGTACTGGTAACCCAAGTTTCTTCTCTTGCTACCTTTCGTCTAGTTAGGGCAAAGTGATGGTGGCTAATGGTACCTTACTACTATCATTGTCAAGTGGACCATTAAACTTGACAAGGATCACTCTTTGACCTCTACTTTACATGTTCCTTCTCTTTTGATAAACTCTGTCTATTAGTAGTTTACTAAATTCCTCAGTTATTCAATACCCTTCTTTCATGAGCACTGTATTTTCCAAGATATGAAGATCAGGCAAACAATTAGGAGTGGTTTTGAGGACAAGGGGGTTTATCAGCTTTCTCTTCGAGGAAGTCCCGCTCTTCAGTCGAGTTATACGATCTAGCTTGGCCAGTGAAATTAAGAAGATCCAGTTGTGGCACTAGAAGTCTGATGCATCTTCTTTCTGATGATGTGGTTATCTAAAACCATTAGTTCCAACTGTCTGCAACTTTGCAACAAAATTTGAGACCAAGCTTTCAGTAGAAGTGTAAGACATTATTGTTCGACGTCGGTCGGAAAATAGAGAAAGTGAGAAAAGGAAGTAAACATTAATGTCATGAATCGCGGAAGCTTGGACGAAGTAGACTATCTTTAGGTTGAATTGAGAGCACCGGGTCAGCATACCTGAGGATTTAACACATGCATACAACCGATAATGTCTTCCTGTCATCAATCAAAAATTTTTTGGTAAGAGCTTCGTTAGAGACCACCCTACATATATAATCATTGTCTTGATAGCACCATAGCAATGGTCAGTGATTTCTCATGAAATATCAAAAAGAAGAGTCAGATGAGAAGTGTTCATTAATGTGTTAAGTTCATGCCCTGGGATCATAATCCAAGTTAGATACTGAATGTCAAAAAATTCCACTTCATTTTATAAAATAAGTTTTGAATCAAATTTGAAGTTCATCATGTTTTACAATTTACATCACTGCTCATCAATATCAAAGTACACAAGAGAGAAACAGTTCATAACATCACTCAGATCTCAAGTCTATGACAACAAAGTAATTGCAGCTATGGGATGAACAGAAGGATGTTAATGGAGTGAATATGAACATAGACTGTATCCACATTTTAAAGAAATATGAATCCAAATGCGTGTAGTCATTGGACAAGAAAAACTTATATTCATAAATCTGTGACATCTATTTTTATTCATCGAACAGTATATGCTCATAAAAATAGACGTCACAGATTTATGAATATAAGTTTTTTTTGTCCAATGACTACATGCATTTGGATTCATATTTCTTTAAACTGTGGATACAGTATATGTTCATATTCACTCCATTAACATCCTTCTGTTCATCTCAATATCCCATAGCTTCAATTACTTTGTTGTCATTGACTTGAGATTTGAGTTATGTTCTGAACTGTTTCTCCCTTGTGTACTTTGATAACAATATTGATAAGCAGTGATGTAAAACATGATGAACTTCAAATTTTATTCAAAACTTATTTTATAAAATGAAGTGGAATTTTTTTATATTCAGTATCTAACCTGGATTCTGATCCTGGGGCATGAACTTAACACATTAATGAACACTTCTCATCTGACTCTTCTTTTTGATATTTCATGAGAAATCACTGACTGTTGCTATGATGTTATCAAGACAATGATTATATATGTAGGGTGGTCTCTAACGAAGCTCTTACCAAAAAATTTTTGATTGATGACAGAAAGACCTTATCGGTCGTATGCATGTGTTAAATCTTCACGTATGCTGATCTGGTGCTCTCAATTCAACCTAAAGATAGTCTACTTTGTCCAAGCTTCTGGGATTCATGACAGTAATGTTTACTTCCTTTTCTCACTCTCTATTTTCCGACCGACTTTGAACAATAAAGTCTAACGTTTCTACTAAAAGCTTGGTCTCAAATTTTGTTGCAGACAGTTGTTGGAACTAATGGTTTTTGATAACCAAATCATCAGAAAGAAGATGCATCTGACTACTAGTGCCACAACTGGATCTTCTTAAATATTTTAAACATTATACTAAAATAGTTAAATTAAATAACTTATCAAGAAATTGTAAATTCTTGGACAATTTGGACTCGTTAACATACTCATTAAAGGCTCAAGCTCGAGAGTGTTTAAACAAACCAAGCTTGAACAACCATCTTCAATACTTGATAAAGTTCGAGCCAGCTCAAGATGATTAAAAATTGACGAACAGAGCTTGAGCAACATAGTACTCAGCTCGGCTCGTTTACACCCCTACCCAAAAGCTAGGCATTGAGTTGAGAGAATCGTCTACATATATAGAGGTGAAACTTTCACAGATTTCTAATATGGAACTAAACCACAACAATATGCATTTTCATTGATATGATATGTATATACATGTATGATTATCTACATTAATCATATATATACATATATTGTTTATGACATACATATATTAACATGTATACATATTATTGTATACATCAATTTACATGTTATTTATGTGCATATATATGATTTATATTCTTTATATGTAATTATGTACATGCATATGATTTAATGTGCAAACTTTTTCTCGTCTCTGATCATATGCTCTGAGATATTATGTATTTATATATATAATGTTTTATGCAAATATAAACTTCTTCATGATTCTAGCATTTCGGGATTTTTTCTGAATTTTCCTTTTTTTCCCCAAAAGAAAAACCACTTTTAATATGGAGCAACCTGCCTCCGGTGGATCAGCTGGATCGGTGCGATCCAAATTGGTATCGGGATCGGCCCTAGGCAATCCTTGGGTCGATCCAATTCATTTTTCCATGGGTTTGGGGGGTTGAGGACGGCCTTATTGAAGATGGGATTAAACAAGGGAATGCAGATCATTCTCTCTTTTGTAAAGTGGAAGATTGAGAGGTTGTTATCCTTGACTTCCTTGTATATGCTGATGAGATGGTTGTCATTGGTACAATATGCATGAAGTCAAGTGTTTGAAAGAAAATCTAGCAAGCGACCAGGCTTAGTAGTGTAGGCTCATGTCCTTTGCCTCTCCCCATTGATGTTAATTAGATTGAATATGTAATTGTATGCCCCTGATTAACCACCACAGGATACCCATAATCCAACTAATTGGAAAGGAAATTTGGAAATAAAGGAGTTTCTGAAAAAAAAAATAGTACTTAATTGTATCGTCATTGTCTACTAATTTATTTGTTTGTTGATTCACTATTTGTATGCATAATTGCTCTTGTCATCTGGATGTTTGAATAATATGCCTTATTCATTTACCCTTTTTACTTGTTATGTTGTTGTTTATTGTTTTCCTCATTTATTCGGTGTATAGACTAGCCCTTGGGGGATGATGCATGCAATTACATACTCAACAAGGGTTAAATAAGTAATTAATGAGAAATTAGGGCATTATTGCAATTAACCAACAGATCAGGGTATTATTGCAATTACCCAGAAAAACTAGGGTATTACTGTGATTATGTGTTCTCTAGGTTAAAAACTCCCTTTTTTCATCTATTACATACACAGTATATAAAAAAATGAGGAAATTTGTTCAGGAAAGAAGCCAGAACGGAGGAAAGACTTTTCTTTTTTGATAGATAAAATCCTTTTCTGGGCCGAGCATCTTTGTAAAGGAACTAACTCTTCCCTTTTTGTACTTTTGAGAAGTTATGGGGTTTACATCGGCTCGATGTGGGTTCTCTTTTGTAAAGGGCTTTTTGGGTCTTCATACACTTGTACATTATTTTCCTTCTTAATATACTGCGTGGTACTATCCACTTTTCAAAAAAAAAAGTATATCAAAAAAAGTTGTACCAACTTAACAGCCCCCCTCTTTTCTTCTCCCTCTGTTGCCTTTCTCCATAAATAGTCCCCAACTTCTGTGACCCGTCAACCAGTGGAAGAGAGGGGCTAATTGGTGTGCCCCCAAGGTAGCTTTTGTCCAGTTGAAAGGGGTGTTCTTTGACTGGTCTGACAGGACACTGGTTGCTAAGGTGCTTTCCTCTTCTTTAGGCCGTTTAAACACTGCAGGCCCCCATGACTGTGTTTGAATTTATGATCATTTTCTTTGTTAGAATCTACATGTTTTTAAAAACACATCTATGGGGTTCAACATGTATTTATATGTGATAATCTTGTCACGTTTAGCACTGAAGCTGAGTACAGAGCAGTAGCTCAAACTGTCACTGAGTTATTGTGGCTAAAAGTTCTGCTGAATGACATTGGTGTGAGATGCTGCTCCCAGTGATGTTCCATTGTGACAACAAAGTAGCATTAAGTATCGCCGATAATCCCTTTGTTTTATCTATGGATCAAGTTGCAGATGTTTTTGCTAAAGACTTACCCAAATAAGACTTCAAAATGAACCTAGGCAAGTTGGGCATGAAAGATATCTATGCTCAGCCCAGGGGGAGTGTTGAATATAGAATTAAGGGTAGTTAGGTCTTTTCCCACATGTTATAGTTATTTTTCAGTTACTTTGTGTTGTGTGCCTGGGTGGTTGTACCTCAGGGGCATTTTAGTCATATTTTGTACTTTGGAGTTATATCAAGGCTTAATGTAAAAGGACTAGTGTTTGATAGTCTTGTTTGTGAGTGATCTCACAGAACTACAAATTTCTCTTGGGTTCCTTCCTGGCTTTCTTCTTCCTCCTCCTCTCCCTTGTCTGCCCTAGTATTTTCAGGTCCTTGCCTCAGTGGTAGAGACAATTCACATGAATGGCAGAAAATCCAATGAAGGTTCATCCCTGGGTTGTCCTTATGTTAATCCGCTACTTATGTTAATCCGCTACTGATAAAAACTGGGTGACAGCCCATCAATAAGATTGCACACCAGGTGAAATGTTAGTTTACTCCTGTCGCCACTTTGCAGCATGTCCTTTTTTATGGATAAAACCAATCCAATTTAATCTTTGCCCATACCATATTTATATTAGTTTGTATTATAATGGATATTACGTCTATTTTAAATTGTTGATAAATACATGGTGGCATTACTCTATTTGTATGTGTTTTAAAAGCTCTGCATTTGAATGCAATTTTTTATTCAGAAAATTCTCATAAAAATAGATGTCACAGATTTATGAATATAAGTTTGTCTTGTCCAATGACTACACGTATTTGGATTCATATTTCTTTAAAATGTGGATACAGTATATATTCATATTCACTTCATTAACATCCTTCTGTTCATCCCATGGCTGCAATTACTTTGTTGTCATCAACTTGAGATCTGAGCTATGTTATGAACTGTTTCTCCTTTGTGTACTTCGATAATAATATTGATGAGCAGTGATGTAAAACATGATGAAGTGAATTTTTTTTTTATATTCAGTATCTAACCTGGATTATGATCCCGGGGCATGAACTTAACACATTAATGAACACTTCTCATCTGACTCTTTTTTTGGATATTTCATGAGAAATCACTGACCGTTGCTATGATGCTATCAAGACAATGATTATATATGTAGGGTGGCCTCTAACAAAGCTCTTACCAAAAAATTTTTGATTGATGACAGGAAGACCTTATCAGTCGTATGCATGTGTTAAATCCTCAGGTATGCTGGTGCTCTCAATTCAACCTAAAGATAGTCTACTTTGTCCAGGCTTCGGCGATTCATGACATTAATGTTTACTTCCTTTTCTCTCTCTATTTTCTGACCGACATGAAACAATAATGTCTCACGCTTCTACTAAAAGCTTGGTCTCAAATTTTGTTGCAGAGTTGCAGACAGTTGTTGGAACTAATGGTTTTGGATAACCACATCATCAGAAAGAAGATGCATCAGACTACTAGTCCGGGGCCCCCTTCTATACTCAAAGGTCTGTTCAGTCAAAGTGAAAAATTGACGGAATCAGTGTTCAGAAAACATTACTTCGCTAATCCAATGAGCACATTCATGCTTTAAACCGGGAAAACGTGGGTTTTTGCGTAGTTCTTAGCTTGATTCAGGTTTGCCCTTGTTGGCGCTTCGCTCTCTCCTTCATCTATTGGTGTGTGTATATTACAAGCTACATTTTTACAAAGACGGAGTCCCCGATGGGAACAAAGAGCATCGTTGAGATCTGTCGTGACCGAGCATTCTGCAATCAAGCAAGTATGGGAGATGAGTCACCTCCTAACATATAGCGGATCTGTGAATGACGCCCTTTGCAATGAACATATATATGTAAAAAGCCCTCCAGTATGATGTTGGGCCGAGACTGGGCCCGGCTGTGACAAATGTCCCGCCCGGGGTGGTAGAAAATGTGCTTTTTTTTTTTGTCGTAGAAAAATTTTAGTACATCTGCCCACGTTTCACCTAAAATCCATATCTTCATGCTCATTTTCTTAGAAATTATGTTCTATATAATAAAATTATTTTAAAACAAACAAAGTGTCACTTCTCAAAACCTCGATCTTATATGTAACTAGTTCTATGCCCGTGGAATTTTTTTTAAGATTTTAAATAAATAGTAAAATATTTTTTATTAAATATAAAATAAAATTAAAATAATTATAATGATGGATCTCGGAAGAAAATAATGTAGAATAATACAAAGAGATTATCAATTTATGAGCAGGATATAAAATGTATTTTTATGTTAATTTTAAAGTAAAAAAATTGAAATAAAATTATAATTTATTTGTGTGCAATTCGAATAAGCCAAAAAAGATATAAACAATAGTTGGGTGATTATAGTAACATGTGTTAATGGAATGAGTCTATGCCCCCCTAGAAGTAAATATAGCTCCGTGGGTGTGGGTGAGAACGCCGTCACCCACGGAGGTTTCTCCCTCACCTATCAGGAGCAGAGCCGAGGCGGAGTACTTTGAGTATTTTTATTTTTTAGATAAATAGAATAGCAAGGAAAAGTCAAATGCTCAACAATAGTTCATGATTGGGGATGCATGGGAGGAGGAGGGAAGAGAGACCGGATATCTATATTATATGAGAAACAGTTTTGTAACATTATTTGGTAACATCATTTGGTAACATCACCATTAAAATTGTCACATCAGTAATTGAAATAAAAAAGTTAAAAATACCTCATAAATGATGAGGTTGTGGTGCATTTTAATTGGTGTGTTACTTTAATATGTTACTAAATGATATTACTAAAAATATCACAATTATATTTACTAGTTATAATATAATTTTATACAAATTTAAAAACTTCCCGTGCATGGCACGGGCATAAAACTAGTTGTGGGAGAGTTTAGAAAGAAAAGAAGAGAGAGAGTTGAGAGAGACGTGGTCTGTGCGGGTAGTTCTTTCCAAAAGATATCACAGGGAACCGAGTTTGGTCGGTTATTGTTTTAAAAAGGAAAGTGTGGCCAAGCCCGGGAACTGATATAGGTTGTGTGGGCGGGTATGATGGGAAGCGGGGATGGTGATGCGGTTAGCGAAGAAGTTTGAGCGTCGTGGGCGGTTTTTCTGATCACTTTTTTTTTTTGGTTTAACAGAAGAACGGCGGTCATGGGGAAGATAAATGTGGTGTTGCGTACAAATTTTTTTTTATTTGAGATTTTTTTCTTGTGTAAGTTTTTAAATAATAACATAAGAATAAATTTTAGGTTAGATTTAAATTATTATCTAAGACCACATAAATTTTGAAGAACACAATATATATCTGAAATTATGACCTAATGGAGTGAACCCCACAAAAACTATTTGAAATTTTCATTTAAAAATATGAGAGATTTTATTCTTATGTTAATCTGATCAATATAAACTAAAGAGATAAGCACAAAATATATATGAAAGTATGACCTAATGAAGTGAATCCTGTAGAGATTATCTGAAATTTTTTTAAAGAGGATTTTATTCTTATGTTAATCCAAACAATAATTATATAATCATTCTATCAAATATAATACTAAAACTAAAATAAAAAGAATAACAATCGAAAATATTTATAATTATGTATTCATCTGCTCAAGGTCAACTTTTTAATACATAACGTCATCTATTATAGTAACTAATATTTTTAAAATATACTAATGAAGCACATCTAAACACAAAAACATTTCATCACCATATGAAATACCCACCCACCGCCACAAATAGAGCACGCAGTTCCGCATGGCTTCACAGACAAAGCACTTGATCTGCTCGGTGATGGTGCCCCCTGTACTTGGGGAAGTTGCTGATCAAGAGGTAGACCTCCGCGGGGAAGTTCGTTGGCTCTCTGTGGCCTCGTCGGAAGCCGGCAGTCCGATGAACACCTGGCCCGCCTGGGCCTTTAAGCATTCCACCTATGACACGACGTCTTCAGGGGCGTTAGGCCCTCTGCAGAGTACAGATAGGAAGAGCTGTTGTAGAATGAAATCCACACGATGTCCATGGCCTTTTTCAAGGTCTGGTCCGGGTAGGCGCCGTGGCCGCTCATGCACGGGTTCGGCGCCGCAGTAGCCTGTGCTCTGGCAACTTCCGTGGTGGATATGAGAAGGAGATAGACATGCGGTTAACAAAGAATGGTGGGACTTTTTTTTTCAAATGCGCAGGGAACACAAGTAGTTTTGTTTCAACTTTCAAGAGGTATGCACCCGTAGGCCGTAGTCTTTGGAAGAAATTGTGTCGTCGGCGGTTTTTCTGATAACCACTTAATATTTTATTTTATTTTTAACAGAAGAACCGCGACTCCAAACTAAACTGTGTTATATATAGATACAGATTTAGAGTGTAGTTTAAAATCTTTGGGCCCGGCTGCCACCTGGGTAGGGCCTGAACCATGAAATTTTCAGCTGGTCCAAAAGTCCTATCCAATTCCTTCGGGTCAGCATGCCCGGCTGACGCCCTTGAATACAAACAAAGGTGAAAAATATGTTGGATGCAGCTGTGGCTTTAATTGCTAGCCAAAAAATTGGACAACGACCAAAATATTATTTTGTCAAGCGAGCAAGCCTTTTTTTTTCCCTCTGAAACACAGCGAAAACCATCGCGGTTAATCCTGCTACCGTACGCTAAAGCTATAATATCATCCCGTGTCCATAAGTAGATCAACAGCAGTTTGACTTGAGATTTGAGTTCAAATTTTCTGATCAGTTGCCGGTTGTTAACCTCTCATTCGTCAAAATCTTGGCGGGCGCAGCTGCTTACCTTAGACAACATCGATTGGGCAGGTAACCTTGATTCAGTGCAACATATGCCGAACAAGTCCAGATGCTAAAAGGCATAGAAAAAAATTAATTTAAAAAAAAAAAAAAAGTGACTTCCCTTTCAGATGTTTTGTGTTACAGCAGAGCTTCCGGCCACCCAGTCCTAGCAGAGAGCCTCTACGATGGCTGAAGCAAACTTATTCACCCTTATATACCGTATGACAATGAAAGAAGACACGGTGAAGAGATCGGCGAGTCGACGCGGTGCGCCAAAAAGCTTCTTGATTCCACACAATCTTCAGCTTTTCCTAAATGCACATCGAACAAAACGAAGATACATGATGTGTGGACTCTCAACACTTTATTTTTCCAAAAGGAAGATCGCGTGCTAACCCCCCCGAGTGTTCTCACGGAGATCTGAAAGCTTCGCCAGCGTATCTCACGTCACCCAGTTCCTCCTCGATGCGCAGGAGCTGGATGCATAGACAAAGAGATGACGACAGAACAGTAAACCTTATGCATCAAAACGATAATCTTCGTAATGATCGAGTGGGTTAATGACCGATCATCGCCGTGCATGTCGTCGCTGGTAACTAAGTAGAAAGGAAAAGGAAAAACGCACCGTGGAGGGCCAGAGAAAGCAGGGTAGAAAACAGAAAGCCCGAGACTCAAAAAGTGCATATTTTTGGAACTATTAGTTTTACTTGCTACATTGCCAGTGGTGGAGCAGCTTGCTGCTGCACTGGCTGGCTCACCGGTGCGGCAAGATTTTTGCCATGTCTCGTCGCGTCTCGATGTACATCTTCGCACATTCTAAGGTTCAAAAGTTTAATTAAAAAAAAATCAAATCATACACCTCTACATATGGGCCCGTCACATGTGACCCATTACAAGCTGTTTTCCCCCTATTTTTTGGAGCGTTCGATCAAGAATCCGCACATGGGACCTGAAGTGACATTTTTTTTAAATAAAACAAGAATTAATAATCTTCCAGTGCCAACAAGCAGTGCCTCAAGTAAAACTAGTGGGATTTTAAATAGCAAAATCCCCCAAACGTTGCTCAACAAGTTGAAAGCCTTTTTCATTCAGTTTGGGGTTTTTTGCATGTATACCCCTATTGAAAAAAAATGTGTGCCGATCCATCCTAAATTCGTACTTGCATTATCCTTCATACATGAATTAAATGTCACAGTACCCTTGTCCCCACTCTGTTAAAATTTTGTTAAAAACTTAACTCGCCAGAGAGAGGAAGACAAAATGTCTGAATATTTTAACGGAAATTTGCCACAGCAGCATGCCTAGAGCATTAAACGCATGGAGACTATATGCAAATGTAAATGTAGATGGGACTTTCATGTCATTAGATTTTTAAGGGGGTATGTACGAAAGAAATCATCTGATTCTTGTCAATAGCACTAAGCTTCATGGAAGATGAGATGGTTACCTGATTGTACTTGGCTAACCGCTCACTACGGCAAGGAGCACCAGTTTTGATCTGTAAACCACAAAATGCAAACAGCACTTGGTCAACATAAATTCCCACATAACCAACGGCACTGCTGAGGTAATAAAGGTGGAGCCCAACCTGTCCACTTGCCAGACCGACAGAAAGATCAGCAATGAAATTGTCCTCCGTCTCACCACTCCGGTGACTGACCATCACGCCCCAACCTGCAGCTTTGGAGTCGAGCGCTGCTTGAATGGATTCAGCAACTGTGCCAATCTGGTTAACCTGCGGCACATCAGAGCCAACATCAATATACTGGTATTCATGAGGTCAGCCACAAGCATTCTGCAACAATGTTCATCTGCTGATATGTTATTTATAAGCTTGGAATATACACCATCGATTACCAGAGGAAAGTAATTTATTTCATTTCCTTTAACAATTCCATTCTCATCAGGTGAGAAGGTCACAACTCTTCCATATGACGAGATGATCAACAGAAAATATTTGATGCTTTCCATATGTTTGTCATAGCAATGCCGTCCCTGATAGAGAATATGTAATCACCCACTGGGATGACTGGAAACTTACCATTGACAAGGGTTTGGGTGTTGACAAAGGACTGAACTCCCAGATAGGATAGAAATAATTTCAAAACTTATGCCCATGATCTAAAGTCATTCTCAACAACAGTGAAATATGAGAACGGTCAAAAGACAAACAAATACTTGCCTTCAACAACAATGCATTGCAAGCTTTCTTCTTGATAGCTTCAGCTATTCTTTTTGGATTCGTTACTAGCAAGTCGTCTCCTACCAACTGGATGTTGACAGAAGACTGAAATGATGACCATGAGCTCCAGTCATCTTGGTCAAAGGGGTCTTCTATTGAAACTATGGGGAAGTCCTTGACAAATTCTTTATATAGTTCACATAGACTCTCTGCTGAGTACACGTGAGCACCATCATTTGGTTGCTTTTTAAAATTCAAATCATATTTCCCATCCTTTGTGAAGAATTCAGAAGCCGCAACATCCATTCCAATCTTGATCTGCACTTCCAAAGTTAAGAGTAAAGAAAGGTTAAACAGATAAATGCACCTCTCCTCCGAGGGGTGTATATGAGAAGGAAAGGATGACAGAACAATCAAGATAATAATGCTAGAAGTTTGCTTTTACTTTTCCAGTATAGCCTGCCTTCTCTATAGCATCCATAAGCAGGACCAGTCCCTCCCTGTTATCCTGGACATTGGGAGCAAAACCCCCTTCATCTCCAACATTGCATGCATCTTGTCCATACTTTGCCTTGATGATTCCCTTTAGAATGTGATACACTGGCACAATTGTGTTGTATTAAACAATGACAACAGAAACTTCACATCACATGCTCAGATGTGTATGCTGACATTGCTAGATGCTAAAGACTAGATAATGGGTGAAATGACATGATAATATTTGACACTAACCAGAGTTCTTACCTTCACTACCTATGCGGAGAGCCTCAGCAAATGAAGTTGCACCAACTGGCAGGATCATAAATTCCTGCATCGCCAAATTATTACCAGCATGGCTTCCACCATTTATCACATTAAAAGCAGGAACTGGCATAACAAGCTCTTTTGTTCCAGATATTTCCTGAATGTGCTTATATAGAGGAATTCCCTTAGCTCCTGCACCAGCTCTGCACACGCTTAAGGATACTCCAAGCATGGCATTAGCCCCTAGGTTTGATTTATTTGGAGTTCCATCGAGTTCCAGCATGATGGCATCAACATCAGCTTGGTTCCTGGTCCAAGATAAAACCAGGACACATGAGTTTTCGATTTTAAAAAAACCTTCCTCAAAGAAATAAATGGAACGAACTTTCAAACATATGCCAAAAAAAGGTAACTGCATATCAAGACTGAAAATATCCATCCAAATAAGCCAACACATTATTGTGAATGACGGGGTATGTGAAAATAAAATCAATCACCATATACTCTGACTAGGTATTATTGATGCAAGCAACTCTACAATTTTATTTCACAAGCAGCTCCAAGTAAGATCCCACATATTGCATGTAAGGAACAGCATATGAGCATCTTTATCCCCCCTCACGCAAGCCGCATCTATTTACCTTAAGCATTTTAAAGGGCAGGGAAAAACCACGATATATCTAAACCCGATGCCATTCCACATGTGGGTAGGTCCCATATTTCAAATGCATGTTTTCAAAACATGAAAGACCACTGCACTTGTTCATGTACTGGCTTCCATGATTTTACTCACTTAACATAGTTATAAGAATATATGGCTGACTGTAAAGTGGAGAATGTCTGCACCTCCAAACTTTAAGCATAGATCATATAATGGCAAGGCATGTATATGCAAGTTTCTACATACTTTGAGACCACTATATCATATACACGTATAGCAACATGGCAAATAGTGGCCGGCACAGTGTGCCACGTTGCAATACCTGTATATGATATAGTGGTCTCAAATGGTGGAGTCTCTAATTCTCAGCAGCAATTTGAGGGATGGATCATAATAGTAGCGGCAATACTTGGTCGATCTGAAGACAAAGGAAAGACATTTCAGTGGCAATTTTAGCACTGTGTTTGATATTCTTAAAAGAGTTGTCAAATGGATTGATGATTGGCCTAAGATAGCTGGTGTCCATTGCCAGGTGTCCCTGTTACCCAAAGTTGAAGAGTGGAAGATGTTTTCTCTTTTAACTTTTGTTGTTCTACCATCTCAGTGGGATAATTCTTCTTTTGTTTTGTTTTCTTTCTGAGTTTTTTTGTTGTTTTTCCTGTTCTTTTTCTTTCGTCAGTCTCTTTGGCTCTGGCTCTTCTTTCTTGAGCCAGACCCATCTGTACCTTTTTTATTAATGGAATATGAACTTTGATAGTCTATAAGCTAGGGTATTTTAAAATGATCACACTTTAGGAGAAACAGTGGAGCGCAGACCAGCCTGTCTGCAGGAAGCTAAGGCACATACTAGTTGACACAAGGGAATGGAAGGGACATTAGATTCTTTTTGGAGTCAATGCATAGGAAGGATATTTGAAAAATGATATTAAGAAGAAACCTCACTGAACCAAAGATTAAGGAGCGCCATCAGCTGTGTAAAATCCCAGAAAATATTTACCTCCCTGCAAGTGAGGGATAGAAGGTGTTGCAGGTATGGGGGGAAATAAAAAATTTTAAGAAGCGTATCAGTTTTTTTCCTCTTTCCGGGTGGGGGCATGTTGTGGTGGGAAAATGAAGGGTGAAAAAAATTCAGCTTCTAACAAAGCGAAAGTGTTCATACAGAAGTTTGCGATCAATGAACAAATGAAGACTAGATTCTCCCACAGCTGCATTTTCAGATATATATGGTCATCAAATTTGTGATCGTGAAGGCACTTCGGAAAAATCTTCTTCAAGAGTTTAAAAGCAAATAGTGGAAGCATAAGTTTATAGATCTGTTAATGGGTACGTTAAAGGGCAAATTCATTAAAAGAAGGAAGAAAGGCTTACAATACCCATTTTATTTCAGTGATCCCGCTGAATATTTATTAATCCCCCCTTCCAAAGCACAACCTCGTTTCCCTACTCTCCTTCTCTTCCGTCCTGCTGCTAGTGCCAGTCGTCATTTCAACAAACAAAGACAAAACATGCTGTACTACTTGCATGCATAGTATTTTCTTTCCCTGAAAGAAAGGATGGCTAACTCCTTGGAAAATATCAGCAGCATCAGCATGTCAAGAGGTTTTACCCGATCAACAAGACCGTGAGAAGAGACAGGACACATAGAACACTACCGATGTAAGTCTACTGAATACGCTGTAACTTGTGAGTTATCTATCAAGCTACCATGACACGATGTTGATGAGTGAGGAACGTGCTATAAAAGTACGTGTCCCCCGTAACTCCAACCAAAGAACTCATGCAAAGCACTTCACATTCTCAGGGGGGGAAAAAATAAACCATTACTTCCGGAAGAGGATTCTCAGCACCAACACGAGCGGGGAAGGGTTGCTGGATCGGAAGCGGTTCTTTTTTTTTGTTTTGTTTTTTTGGACCTTTACCTTCTTGGTAGAGACTCCAATCCTTTTCTTGGCTGTTCCTGCCCTTCCTACTGTACTTTGTGTCTTTTATGCGACTTCGTACCCCCGCCCCTTCCTAAAATTAGCGCTACATGAGAATTATGAGTTCAAAAGAGAGTGGGGGAACTGTTACTATTACTTTCCCTAATTTTCCCAAAGAAATCAAAGAAGGTCGTGCAATGAAACTGCAGCACGGCCATCAATTTTGATGCAACACTAAACGAGCGAGGTGCGAGCAACAAGCAGACATATCCAGAAACGACCACTGTCTGCGCATAATGGATTTTTTTCTTTTTCTTTTTTTTTTGCCTTACAAGCAACTCCTCTCCAGTTAACAAAGCTATCGCCAGATTCGCCACCTTGATCGCACCAAACCCCGTATACTTTCACCTTCTAGCCTTAGGACATTGAACAAAGGGGGAAGAAAAGAGCCACACGGGCGTTTCTTCGACAGTGCAGCCACTCAAGGCACCATACAGCTGGGTTCTCCATGGCACCTCAGGTCCAAGCATTTACTCATATCTAGAGATTAGACACACTCGGAAATCCCCCCGGCAATCACAACGAGGCTTTAAACGGATTCGTCCGCAGCAAACAAACAAGAGAATACAAACCCACCTGACATCGACACCGATCAGTTTGGTGGCGAGCACTTCGTTGACGTTCCTCACGGCCTGCAGCACGCCCTTCCCGCCGTAGACCGCCTTGTCGCCGTCCCTCAGCTCCAGCGCCTCGTAGATACCAGTTGACGCCCCGCTGGGCACCGCCGACCGGTAAACCCTGCCGTCGCCGGTCCGCAGGTCGACCTCCACCGTCGGATTCCCCCGGCTGTCGACGATCTGCCTGGCCCTGACCGACCTCAACGCGGAGTCCCCGGCGGTGCGGCTCGAGGCGGGAGCTGCGGCGACGGAGCAGCGGGTCGTTGAGCGGCGGGTCCCCGGCGGCACGGAGGCGGAAGAGGAGGGGGAGACGGAGGGGAGCCTGGAGGGGAGGAAGGGGGTCCGGAGGACGAGGCCGGATTGAGAGAGCGCCATGGCCGCCGAGGTGGAGGGAGGGGGAGAGATGAACAGAGAAGATGTGTGGGGGGGGGGGGGGGGTGCGGGGAGGGGGTTCTAGGGTTTGGCGAGGAGGCTCGTGGGGATCTCCGCCTTGGCGATGGAAGCGAGGCGACTGGCGAGTGCGCAGAGCAGAGGGAGACCAGAGAAGAGGAAGGACGGGAAGGCGGCGTTTTTAAACTGTGCCGGCTTCCACCACTAGCGATACGTTGTGTTGTTACGTTGTCTCCTCGGTCGCACGGGGTAATCGGCGAATCCGTGAAACCTCCGCAACTTGGCTCATGGGGCATCGCCAATGAGCAAATGCCGCGTATGCAGGTACTCCTTCGGCATAGCATGCGGGGGCGTACATGATATCCCCACGTTTTAGGAAGTTTACTGGGTTGGTGGGAAGTTCGTGCGTGGTGTTCGAAGAGGTGTGTTGTATTGCCATATCATATTTATATATATAAATGGATCCCCAAATATTTATGGTATGTGAAATTAAAACTTGTATCTTGATTGATCAATATATTAATCCCTGTAGATTTGAGATATTTATTTGTTTATTCTTGTCATTAGTTTCCATTAGGTGTAAGTTACCTAACCATAACTAGTCATATTTTAAGAATAACTAGCATTTAGAATGACCATTTGATGAAGTCCGTCTATAACTCGTGAGAGCCTAGATAGTCTAACCTCAAGATCTGAGATTGAGTATTTAGATGATAAATGAAGAATGGGAACAAATAGATGATAAAAGAAGAATGGGAACAAAATTGTTGTCGAGTCGATGTCGTTTTGAGATTGAAAGAAGTCAATCTTGAGATGATACTCTCAAAATCGATTTTTTGATATTTAAGTCAAAGGTTGATATTGGAGATATATATATATATATATATATATATATATATATACTGGAGAGAGAAAGAGAGAGTTGGGTCTTAAAATGTCGTTACTGCTTCAAGATTTGTGGGGAATGTTAGATAATGCGTCACCGATTGTGCGGTGATCACATCGATGACTGTGAGACTATCAATTGTGGTCCATATTTGTTGCCAAGACTAGCCTTGCACTTGATGCTCTTTGAGTCGACTTGAACCGTCTTATCTTGTTGGGTCTGAATTGCTACTAATCGAGTTGTGATGAACTTATCATTAGGCATATCACTATTATATCGCCGGTTGGGTAACTCAAGGTACATGAAATTATTTCAAATATTATAAACTTATAAGATTATGAATATAACTCTCTCTCTCTCTCTCATTATATATATATATATGTATATCCTCTCTTTAGATGCAACATATATTTAATTGGGAGTAGTCTCTCTCCTCTCTCTTTTTTGTACTTTTTTCTATTGAATAACGGATATTCAAATTAATCGAGTCTCCTTTTACCATAGAAACGGTGGTCTCCGTTTTCTCAACACCCGTTTGACAGTGACTCTGGAGTCCCATATATATGCTGGTGTTTCTTCTCTCTCTCTCTCTCTCTCTCTCTCTCTCTCTCTCTCTCTTTCTCTACTCACCCATTTCTAAAATTGAGTGTATTTGTTAGGAGGCGCACTTCTATTTTGTGCTTAACAGGGAGAAAGGGATATGCGTAATTGTGCTTTGGATTTAAAAGTAAACTTTTAATCTATTAGTAGTATTCAAGAATAATCTTTCACTAAGCTCGCATAAGAAAATTATCAATTGAGAGAGAGAGAGAGAGAGAGAGAGGAGAGTATAAGCACCACATTTTGATAAATTTTCAAGATACAAGTCATATGAAAAAAATTGGAGATTTATGCCTAAATATGGAAGATTGTGAGATTTATATATATAGAATGATAACTTTTGCTATTTTTGCTCCTAACTTTACCAATTATTTGATCCAAAACTTTTGGGTTGTGTGCCGTGTCTCGCAAAACGACAGAATTATCAATAGGTGCTCTAGTTCTACCGCTGGAAGGCCATAATGAGAAGGGTAATATTCGTTGCATATTGTAGTATAGTGTGCAATAACATTTAAATTCTGCACACCCTCATATGATTTATCTATGTAAAGTAATAAAATTTAAAAAAGGCCATTAAAAATATACAAAACCATATCATTTTGATGGAGTTATCTTGTCTCCATAATTGTGTAAACTCATGTGGATTATTAGAGATAAAGTTATGCAAGATGGCCAAACACCTTTGGCACCTGTGGAGGCCATTTCTAGCATCCTAGGTTTGCGGGTCTATCATGGCCCGTCACGGCCCATCATGACCCAGTAGGGCACCTGAGCTCCGGTCATCGAGCCACGTGTCCTCAAATTCAGCCAAAAGCTTCCGAACACGCTTTGACCACCAAACGTCCAAGGGCCCCCAAGGGCCGTCTCCAAACGCCTTGCAACCTGTTCGAGCAGGGCACGATCTATCACCGAATGCCCCGCACTGCTTCTGAGCATCGGGCACCGAACAGCCTGCCCGGTAACCGAACAGGCCCCTGCTCGGTGCCTCTTGGCCAGAGGACCCAGGGCAGCCCTTCGCCTCCCGAAGGCAGTTATGACGACGGCACGACACGCGCTCCATAGTTAAAAGGCATTAACCGCTCATTAACCGCGAAGGAGCCCAATAGGCGCCTCAAACAGACAACTCCTCGCCTAGGGACTCCAACTGATGCGTCTCTCCGAACATCATTGTAGGAGATTACGTCCGGACCCTTCATCTCCCTTGCCTATAAAAGGCACAGGTAATCCCCATGCAAAGGTACGCAACCTTGTCCATACACACTCGTCCACGCGCGAACACACACCAGAGAACCTTCCATTCTTGCCTCCCTTTCAGACTGATCTGACTTGGGCGTTGGAGGGTTTCCTCTGGTTCGTCAACCGAGCCCCCCTGACATCTTCTGGGTTTTGTAGGCTATCGTCCGCACCGGCGACCGTCTCTTCCTTCTAATCTTAGTGGAGGCCCGTTCGGCCCAGACCCGAACAGGATAATACGTCCACATTTTTGGTGCCGTCTGTGGAATCGACAACTACCATGGCTCACGGACGAACCTCTCACCAAAACCCCGACAGCAGGGCGACGTGGTCTCATCAGTCGCGTGCAGACTCGTGCGACCAAGCCGCACCAGCCGACGACAACGCTCACCCCGTTGGAAGCGACTGATAATGGTCCTGTTATCGGTACCCCAGCAACAGCCCACGAAGTGGCAGAGCTCTGGGGTCAGGTGCAGCAACTTGTGGGGGTCTGTCGGGGTCTTCAGGCTCAACTAGCTAGACAGCCAGCCCCGACAATCCCCCCGCCGTCAGAGCAGCATGCGGAATCGTCGCGACGACCACCCCCTGCCCTGTCGGCTCGATAGGAGCGGCGTGAGGAATCGGCTCGACACTCACACAGAGCCCCGACGCCCCACCAAACACCAGAACGGCGAGACGACTCTCCCTGTCAGTCTGTCGTGGCACCTCCTCCCCCGCACTCTGTCGTCGGCGCCAACTCCTATGGGTCCAAGCGCGAGGGCTCTGTGCACTCCGACCAGGAGTTGGCCAGATGCCTCCGCCACGTCGTCGACCTCGAACGCCGCATGAACGCGATGGTCCAGAGGGTAGAAGGTAGGACTCTGGGTGATGATGACTTGGACTTCCGCTCCCCATTCACTGCGGAGATCCTGGAAGCCCGGGTCTCCCCGAATCTGCCCCTGCCTACCATCACGCCCTACGACGGCACTTCCGACCCGGCGGATCACGTCCACGGGTTCGAATCGCACATGGTGTTCCATGGAGCATCAGACACGGCCAAGTGCCGGGCCTTCCCGACCACGTTGAAGGAGACCGCGCACGCATGGTTTGAAACCCTCCCTGCGGGCTCCATCTCATCCTTCCACCAGTTGAAGAAGTCCTTCCGGGATAACTTCCTGGGCGGAAAATCGCAGCCGCGCACAGCGGCTTCACTTCTGTCTGTTCGACAGAAGAAGGGCGAAGCACTCTGGGACTACATCAAACGGTTCCAGACTGAGGCGCTTCACATCCTGTGACTGGACGTCCTGCTAGCAACCAGTGCCCTTATCCAGGGTATTCGGGATAGCTTCTTCCAGAGGACGCTGGGAGTACAACAGCCCTCCACTCTGGCCGAGCTTCTCTCCACCGCCCAGTGCCACGCTGCATGCGAGGAGAGTCTGGCAGTCGGCCGAGCAGAGCAGGGCGAGCAAGCGGACAAGAAGAGGCCTTCCGACAACGGTTCCGACCGCGAACGGGAGAAGGGCTGGCGCAACGGGGACTCGCCGCGTCGACCACACCCCTTCACCGAATACACCCCCCTCACAGTGGCCCCCGAATAGATCCTGGCTGAAATCTGAGACGAGCAATATGTTCGGTGGCCGCCCAGAATGTGCTCTGATCCCCGCAGGCACAACCAGGATAAGTACTGTCGCTTTCACTGTGACCACGGCCACGACACCTCAGAGTGCCGCCAACTCAAGGACAAGATCGAGTCCTTGATCAAGCGCGGCTACTTGGGGTGCTACGTGGGCTGGAACGAAGATCGCCCAAGACGCCGAGAACGCACCCCCGTGCAGCCCATCAACAACGAGCCAAATGGGCAGAAGATCAACGTGATCGTGGGAGGATTTGGCACAGGCGGAGAGAGCAGCCAGAGCTGACGCGACTATGCTCGTCGGGTGCACCAGGTCAAACGGCCCCCAGTGCCACGACCGACCCCTTATCCCAGACCGGCATACGCACGCTCAGAGGAGGTAATCACCTTCTCGGACAACGATCTTGTAGGAGTTACTACTCCACACACTGATGCATTGGTCGTCACAGCCACCATCTGTAAGGCCCTCGAAATTCCGTCGCATTATTTGTATTTATGTGTGTATCTTTGTGCTTGTGTATGTATGTACATATTTACGTACGTATTAATTAGTACAAGTACGTGTGCATGTGTTTATATTAAATATAAATAATGTATGTATTGCATGGTGATAGTATGGATATAATACCGTATACATATTGCATGTATATACGCATGGTATGCATGGTTTCTGCATATTTTAGAGTTCTGGCCGAAGGCCATCTTGGCGTCAACCACAGGCCGTTGAGCTGGTGTCAGCGTCCAGACATGGACGCCAACACTAATCCTGGCGTCCAGCGATATGGACGCCAATCTCTCTGGCCTGCATGCGCAGCAGAGCTGCAAGCTTCTGAAACAAGAAAGCCAACCATTGGGGGACTGTCCCCAACGGCTCTGAAGGCTGTCAAGTCACCTGGTGAGTGGGAGAGAGACTCCCCTTATGTCTGAACCCGAAATGGCCTCTTCCCACTCCTCCCTTCACCTTGCAAGAGGAGAAAAAAGAGAGAAGAAAACCCTAGGAGAAAACTGTGAGAAACCCCATCCTTGCCACCCAAAAATCCACACTTCTGAAGCTTGATCCGGCGTTCCACTGCTTCAAGGAGGTTGCTGGATCGACGAGGAAGGCTTCCCCGACCTCGGCTTGCTGTGGATCTCGCTCAAGAACCCGGAGGAGAGTTCATTTGGAGGCTTCTTGGGACTGCCCAAGGAGGGCTTCACCAACACCCTAGACCCTTTGGAGGAATTTTTAAAAGGCAAGTGACCTATCCATGATGTTCCCGTATGTGTCTAGGTCGTTTCTATAATTTTTATGGATTTTTCCTCGAGTCCTAGACCCTCCCATTCACCCAAGTTTGAGAGCTCGGGTCTGTGTTTCTGCACAGACCTGCATTGACGGCAAGGTCAATGGACGCCCATATCATGCTTGGCGTCCATCGACCATGCCGCTGACCCTGAGTCAGCGGCCAGAGACCGCCGCCAAGTTCTTCTGGACAGAACAGTGAACTGTTCTGCCCTTCCTATACTCTAATTTCGGTATGGTTTCCGTGATGAGGATATATGGTAATCCTATACACTATGTATATTGTCAATTGTGGTGTGTGGATGAATGTGATGTGTGATGGTGAATGTAGGAAAGTTGTATCCCTTAAACTTGTAAGCATGACGTGTTGATGATCTTGCCAAATTTATGTTTCATGAGTAGGATTAGTCTGAATGCCTTGGTTTTGTCAGTTCATGAAGATTAGTAGATCAGTAGATGTATGCCCAATTTTTGGTAAATTGTTCATGCTTGTATAGATTGCAAATAAATTCGGTTCGGTAAATAGAAAGACATGCAAGAATGGTTTGTGGTGATCGATTTGTGATTGTATGATTTAGAATAGTTCTGTATTCTCAAATCATGCACGTAATGGTAATCCCTGTTCAAACAGTAAATGGCAAATTGCATGATGTGTTAAATTCCATGTAACTTAAATTGTGAATGGCATGCAAAATAAGTGTTTGATTTTCTGTAAATCCTATTTAGCTCAGAAAAATCTGAAAATTTGAGTGTATGATCTAGAACCCGAAAATAGCATGTGGTTAAAATTTCAGGTCATTTGGACCAGTAAATAAGAAGTTATGTATTTTTATGTGAAATATGATAATCTACGTATATTATCGTAATGTGGTTAGTTATTGTCTAAACCCAACTTGATTAGTGAAATTTACTGTGTGTTAAACTCCTGAAATCTGTAGTGCCATGTCAGGAAACAGAGATATTCATGTGAGTGAGAGAGTGAATGAGATGAAAGGTGTGAAGTGTAAAACCATGTGTAAAACGGTAAAATGTGTAATGTGTAACTGTGCCAATGTGACACTGCTTCCGTAGAGGGCAGTGGAGCTGTATCAGGGAAAAGTCCCCCTGAGAAAGTTCAATGTGTAAGTGACCCTAAGGGCATTAGGGGGAAATCCTGGAGGTGGACAAGTACCACTGGTTAGGGTGGAGACTTGTTCTCCCGGTCTGCGCAGTCCAAGAGTCGCCATTGGAATGCCTAGATGGCGTCTATGTGTAATGTGATGTGTATATGTCCTTCTTTGGTGGTTTGGACTATGTGTCACGGCACCTAAAATGTGTAATGTGAAATGTGTAATGTGTATGTGCTCATGTGTAAATGTGTAAGTGAACAATGTGAATGTGTATGTGTAAAGTGTAACCATGTGAAAGAGAAAACTTGTGTAAAGAAAATGTGAACTTCTAAATGTGAAAATATGTTGTTGAAATCCATGTGAGACAAATCTGAAACCATGTGAAATCAGTAAATTCATGTTGTCATTATCATGTGTATGTGTGCAAAAATGCCTAGAATCCATGTTAGGGATAATTAATGAGTACGTGTACAAATAGCATGATTGGTTATTCATATGATTTGCTTTAAGCGATATTGTAGCTCTCATGTGTAGGTTTACAGCCATGAAACCATGTGAAACCAGCAACTAAAGCATGTGAAAATGTCTATGAATGTGTTTAAAAACATGTAGGGTCCATGCTAGTCGTGTTTCTTTTCATGTACGCTCAATGTTCATGTTGGTAGCTCTCATGTCCTGGTTCTTTAAGGACAAAGTTTCATGAGTCAATTGAATAGAGAGCATGTGATAGGTAAATTTTATCCTGACAAATCTGAAAGCATGATCCATGTATAAAGTTGTGAAACTTTCATGATAGGTTGAAACTTTAAATTGACTAGCATGCCATGTGTTGCAAATTGTAAATGTGCATGTAGAAACCACTAAGACTTATACGTGTATGTTATGGGTAGTGTTTCTTGCTGAGTCTCTGGACTCACTCCTTGCTTCGGCGTACAGGTGTAGTTGGTGACGTGGCCCCTTTGGAGGAGACAGCAGAGACGGACTCCGAGCGCGGAGATTAGCTAGTTTTGGAGTTTCTTGTGACTCGTGTATTCATAGTATGTAATTTGAACATTGTATTAGAATTATCATGAAAAGAATGTATAAGTGTGGACATTATGTATTTTATTTCAGCAATTTAAATTATGTGAACTTTTAGTTCCTTATTGTTAATTTCAAACTTCATGTATGTTAAATGTGGATGATGAATGAATGAAGACAGTTGTCTTTTACTTCCGCTACTCTGTTGTATATTCGCGTGTATCTCAGCTGTATGTATCGTTTGGGTAAATGTCCCACTGTGAGGACTCTTGCTATACCGACGTGGGTTGGTATAACCGTACCGGTATAATGAGGGCCGTCACAGAGATTGGTATCAGAGCGACCGGTTGAGATTGCACATGAATATACCTAAGTCATCATCCCCATTGCATGCTAAGTATGTCCACATGTGTAGAAAACACTAATAAGAAGTGAAAGATAGATAAGAAAATGGTTAGAAAACTTAGTAACCTAGCTCTAATGGTGGCTGAAATTTTATTACAGCCATGGCTTCGAGAGGTAGGCGTGGTGGAGCGTCGGCCCGTGAGGACGAGCCGCGACGTGATGAGCAGGCGGAGCAACAGGCCCCGGCACCGCGAGGTCCTGTACTTCCCCCACCGCCGCCTGTGGACTACGGAGTATTCATGCAAGGTCTGGTGCAAGCCATGCAGACGCAGGCTCATACCCAGGCAGCACTCCAGGCCCAGTTGGAGGCCCAGGTAGAATAATGAAACAACCTAGTAGTTTGCTATTTAAATTGCATGATATTGTGTTTATTGTGTATTGTTATTGTTTAATGTAGCAGGCTCAGGCACCAGCTCAGGACCATGGTGGACCATCCATCATGGAGCGATTCAAGAGGATGACCCCACCCTCTTTTAAGGGGGAGAGTGATCCACTAATGGCAGAAAGCTGGTTAAGGGAGACAGAGAAAATCTTCCGAGCTATCAGGTGTCCTGATGAGGATAAGGTGACATTAGCCACCTACATGCTACAGGTATGTTTTAGTTTATGCTTGTATGTTGTTGTCAAGTTAGAATTTGTTAGTTGGTGCTTATGAAGGTGTATTGCAGGAGAGAGCGGATGTATGGTGGTCCTCCCTACTGCGTACACGCTTTGAGGACGGAGCAGTAGACGTGGCGTGGGACGCGTTCGTGAGGCTCTTTCGAGCCAAGTTCGTCCCAGAGCATATCCAGGACAAGATGGAGCAAGAATTCCTTTCCCTGACGCAAGGATCAATGACCGTCCTGGAATACGAGGCAAGGTTTTCTGAACTTTCTAAATATGCACCGCATATCGTAGAGGATGAGCGCAGGAAGACGAAGAAATTCGTGATGGGTCTCAAACCATCACTGAGGACGAGACTCGTGGCGTTTGACCACCGCACGCTAGACGAGGCCCTCAGCGCTGCCTGCAGACAGGAGGGAGAAATGGAGCAATATCTGGAGGAAAAGAAGGCTTCGCAGAAGAGGCCGGCAGCGACATTCCAGCGGCAGGATAAGAAGAAAACGGTGTACCAGACACCGCAGAAACCAGTGGCAGTCAGCAACTCTCAGGTACCTTCTGTACGTTCCCCTGGTGTGAAGAAGGAGTGTCCCCACTGCGGGAAGACCCATGGTGGTTCCGAGTGTTGGTTGGTAGCGGGTAGATGCTTGAAGTGCGGGAGCAGCGACCATAAGATCAAGGATTGCCCAAGACTTCAGCAAGGAGCTCAGCGGGGAGCGCCAGCACCAGCAGTAGCGGCAGCCGCGCCAGCTACAGGACGACCAGGAAGGCCTCGAGCCCCAGCTCGAGTGTTTGCTTTAGCTCGCGAGGACGCCGAGCAGGCGGAGCATGTCACCGAAGGTACAGTTTTGCTTTTCGGTGTGCACGCTCGGGTTTTGTTTGATACGGGTGCTACTCACTCGTTCATTTCCGAGCGGTTCGCTAGGCAGTTAGCCCTAGAGTCAGGCATAGAGTCTGAGGAGTTAGAGGTTCCTTTGTCTGTGCACACCCCTGCGGGTACGGTATCGACTAGGAAGTGCATTCCGTCGTTACCTGTGTGCATTGAGGATAGATTCCTAGATGGGTGTTTCTTCTTGCTAAAGATGAAGGACTATGATTGTATTCTTGGTCTGGATTGGCTAGAGGAGCACTATGCGTTAGTGGATTGTCGTCGGAAGAAGATTGTTTTCCGCATTCCTGGTGAGGACGAGTTCTCTCATCCCTTGCCAAAGAACTTAGCGGGAAAGTTAGTTATCTCTGCCATGAAGGCGATGCGCATGGTGAACAAGGGTTGTGACGCATTTCTTGCCAGCGTTATGCTAGTACCCGATGCTAGTTCGTCACTGACTCTTGCAGAGATCGATGTGGTGCAGGATTTTCCAGATGTCTTTCCCGATGACTTGTCTGGATTGCCACCGGATAGGGAGATAGAGTTCACTATAGAGTTGCTTCCAGGCACCTCTCCTATCTCGAAGGCCCCATATCGGATGGCACCTGCAGAGTTAGCCGAGTTGAGGAAGCAATTGCAAGAATTGCTCGATAAGGGATTTATTCGCCCTAGTGTTTCCCCTTGGGGCGCACCTGTATTATTCGTCAAGAAGAAAGACGGGTCACTTCGGTTGTGTATTGATTATAGGAAGTTGAACCAAGTGACTGTGAAGAACAGGTATCCCTTACCTCGGATTGATGATCTGTTTGACCAGTTGCGAGAGGCATCAGTCTTTTCCAAGATTGACTTGCGATCTGGTTATCATCAGTTGAGAATTCGGAGTGAGGATGTGTCCAAGACGGCATTTAGAACCCGTTATGGACATTATGAGTTCTTGGTCCTTCCTTTCGGATTGACCAACGCCCCTGCAGCGTTCATGGATCTCATGAACCGGGTGTTTAGTCCGTATTTAGATAGCTTTGTTGTTGTGTTTATTGATGACGTGTTGGTCTATTCTCCGGATGAGGCCACACATCGTCAGCATTTGAGGTTAGTCTTAGAGGTTCTCCGTGAGCACAAGCTGTATGCGAAGTTCAGCAAGTGCGAGTTCTGGTTGCGCGAGGTTCACTTTCTCGGGCATGTTATCTCCGGCGCTGGTGTAGCTGTTGATCCAGCAAAGGTCCAGGCAGTTATGGATTGGGAGATTCCCAGGACCCCTTCGGAGATTCGTAGTTTCCTTGGGTTAGCTGGTTACTATCGGCGATTCATTGAGGGTTTCTCATCCATCGCCGCCCCTTTGACAAAGCTGACCAGAAAGGGTGAGAAGTTCGTATGGTCTGAGGCATGTGAGCGTAGCTTTCAGCTATTGAAGGCTAAGCTTACTTCTGCTCCGGTATTGGTATTGCCTAGTGGTCTAGAGGGCTTTGCCATCTATACGGATGCGTCTCGATTCGGTGGTTAGGCTGTGTGCTCATGCAGCAAGAAAGGGTAGTGGCTTATGCTTCTCGTCAGTTGAAGGAGCATGAGAGGAACTATCCGACTCATGACTTGGAGCTCGCAGCAGTGGTTCATGCACTAAAGATCTGGAGGCACTATCTTTATGGTGTCAGATTTGAGGTGTTTACCGACCACAAGAGCTTGAGGTATCTTTTCTCCCAAAAGGAATTAAACCTGAGGCAGAGAAGATGGATTGAGTTCTTGAAGGACTATGACTTCGACCTTCAGTATCATCCTGGAAAGGCGAATGTCGTAGCGGATGCTCTTAGTAGAAAGAGGTCTTCGCTCCAGCAGGATTGGAAGATGTTGGAGGATGCAGCGTGCTCTATGACCGAGTTAGAGCCATCGTTGTGTCAGGCTTTTGTAGCTCAGCTATCCCTTAGATCCTCAGTCTTGGATGAGGTGATTGAGCAGCAGAAAGCCGACCCTAGATTGTTAGAGTTAGTGGGTAAGGCGGGCATTGCTCGTGATGAGGACGGTGTGATTAGATTTCAGCACCGTGTTTGTGTCCCCGATGTAGTAGATGTCCGTGAGCATGTGTTAGCGGAGGCTCATAGATCGCGATTCTCTATTCATCCGGGTAACACTAAGATGTATCAAGACCTGAAGAGATCATTTTGGTGGTCCGGCATGAAGAAGGATGTTGCGGATTATGTGTCTAGATGTCTAGTATGTCAGCAAGTGAAAGCCGAGCGGCAGCGACCATCCGGCCTTATGCAGAGGATGGATATCCCGTGGAAGTGGGAAGCTGTCACTATGGATTTCGTATCGGGTTTGCCTCGATCTAGAAGGGGCAATGACTCGATTTGGGTAGTTGTAGATAGATTCTCGAAGACTGCTCATTTCTTGCCTATGAAGAAGAAGCAGTCAGTAGAGAGTTTAGCTAGATTGTATGTTAGCGGTATCATTAGATTGCATGGTGTGCCGAAGTCGATCATTTCGGATCGAGATCCGAGATTTACTTCGAGATTGTGGAAGGGTCTTCAGGATGCGTTAGGTTCGGAGCTTAAGCTCAGTTCGGCGTTTCATCCCCAGACCGATGGACAGTCCGAGAGGACTATCCAGACGCTCGAGGATATGTTGAGAGCGTGTGTTCTGGATTGGAAGGATGATTGGGAGCGTCATTTACCTCTTGTGGAGTTCGCATACAACAACAGCTTTCATGCTAGTATTGGTATGGCTCCATTCGAGGCGTTGTATGGTAGGCCCTGCAGATCTCCTTTATGTTGGGAGGAGACTGGTGATAGGCAGCTGATCGGACCGGAGTTAGTTCAGGAAACTTCGGATAAGATTCAGCTTATCAGGAAAAGGCTTGTTGCGGCACAGGATAGGCAGAAGAGTTATGCCGACAACAGGAGAAAGGATTTGGAGTTCGAGGTTGGCGATCATGTCTTCTTGAAGATATCGCCTACTCGAGGTGTTGTCAGATTTGGCAGGCATAGCAAGCTAAGCCCTAGATTCATTGGCCCATATGAGATTCTCAGACGTTTGGGCAGCGTGGCGTATGAGCTAGCATTACCCCCAGCTTTGGCTAGCGTTCACCCTGTATTCCACGTATCTATGCTCAGGAAGTATGTCCGAGATCCGTCTCATGTGATTAGTCATGAGCCAGTGGAGATCCAGCCAGATCTTTCGTATGTCGAGCAACCAGTAGCCATTCTTGACCGGAAGGTTCAGCATCTCCGGAACAAGAGTATTGCGTCGGTGAAGGTTCTATGGCGGAACTTCTCACGTGAGGAGGCTACGTGGGAGCTTGAGGATGCGATGAAGAAGAAATATCCCCTTTTGTTTGAGTAGTGTCGTTCTAACTTCGAGGACGAAGTTTCCTTAAGGGGGAGAGGGTGTAAGGCCCTCGAAATTCCGTCGCATTATTTGTATTTATGTGTGTATCTTTGTGCTTGTGTATGTATGTACATATTTACGTACGTATTAATTAGTACAAGTACGTGTGCATGTGTTTATATTAAATATAAATAATGTATGTATTGCATGGTGATAGTATGGATATAATACCGTATACATATTGCATGTATATACGCATGGTATGCATGGTTTCTGCATATTTTAGAGTTCTGGCCGAAGGCCATCTTGGCGTCAACCACAGGCCGTTGAGCTGGTGTCAGCGTCCAGACATGGACGCCAACACTAATCCTGGCGTCCAGCGATATGGACGCCAATCTCTCTGGCCTGCATGCGCAGCAGAGCTGCAAGCTTCTGAAACAAGAAAGCCAACCATTGGGGGACTGTCCCCAACGGCTCTGAAGGCTGTCAAGTCACCTGGTGAGTGGGAGAGAGACTCCCCTTATGTCTGAACCCGAAATGGCCTCTTCCCACTCCTCCCTTCACCTTGCAAGAGGAGAAAAAAGAGAGAAGAAAACCCTAGGAGAAAACTGTGAGAAACCCCATCCTTGCCACCCAAAAATCCACACTTCTGAAGCTTGATCCGGCGTTCCACTGCTTCAAGGAGGTTGCTGGATCGACGAGGAAGGCTTCCCCGACCTCGGCTTGCTGTGGATCTCGCTCAAGAACCCGGAGGAGAGTTCATTTGGAGGCTTCTTGGGACTGCCCAAGGAGGGCTTCACCAACACCCTAGACCCTTTGGAGGAATTTTTAAAAGGCAAGTGACCTATCCATGATGTTCCCGTATGTGTCTAGGTCATTTCTATAATTTTTATGGATTTTTCCTCGAGTCCTAGACCCTCCCATTCACCCAAGTTTGAGAGCTCGGGTCTGTGTTTCTGCACAGACCTGCATTGACGGCAAGGTCAATGGACGCCGATATCATGCTTGGCGTCCATCGACCATGCCGCTGACCCTGAGTCAGCGGCCAGAGACCGCCGCCAAGTTCTTCTGGACAGAACAGTGAACTGTTCTGCCCTTCCTATACTCTAATTTCGGTATGGTTTCCGTGATGAGGATATATGGTAATCCTATACACTATGTATATTGTCAATTGTGGTGTGTGGATGAATGTGATGTGTGATGGTGAATGTAGGAAAGTTGTATCCCTTAAACTTGTAAGCATGACGTGTTGATGATCTTGCCAAATTTATGTTTCATGAGTAGGATTAGTCTGAATGCCTTGGTTTTGTCAGTTCATGAAGATTAGTAGATCAGTAGATGTATGCCCAATTTTTGGTAAATTGTTCATGCTTGTATAGATTGCAAATAAATTCGGTTCGGTAAATAGAAAGACATGCAAGAATGGTTTGTGGTGATCGATTTGTGATTGTATGATTTAGAATAGTTCTGTATTCTCAAATCATGCACGTAATGGTAATCCCTGTTCAAACAGTAAATGGCAAATTGCATGATGTGTTAAATTCCATGTAACTTAAATTGTGAATGGCATGCAAAATAAGTGTTTGATTTTCTGTAAATCCTATTTAGCTCAGAAAAATCTGAAAATTTGAGTGTATGATCTAGAACCCGAAAATAGCATGTGGTTAAAATTTCAGGTCATTTGGACCAGTAAATAAGAAGTTATGTATTTTTATGTGAAATATGATAATCTACGTATATTATCGTAATGTGGTTAGTTATTGTCTAAACCCAACTTGATTAGTGAAATTTACTGTGTGTTAAACTCCTGAAATCTGTAGTGCCATGTCAGGAAACAGAGATATTCATGTGAGTGAGAGAGTGAATGAGATGAAAGGTGTGAAGTGTAAAACCATGTGTAAAACGGTAAAATGTGTAATGTGTAACTGTGCCAATGTGACACTGCTTCCGTAGAGGGCAGTGGAGCTGTATCAGGGAAAAGTCCCCCTGAGAAAGTTCAATGTGTAAGTGACCCTAAGGGCATTAGGGGGAAATCCTGGAGGTGGACAAGTACCACTGGTTAGGGTGGAGACTTGTTCTCCCGGTCTGCGCAGTCCAAGAGTCGCCATTGGAATGCCTAGATGGCGTCTATGTGTAATGTGATGTGTATATGTCCTTCTTTGGTGGTTTGGACTATGTGTCACGGCACCTAAAATGTGTAATGTGAAATGTGTAATGTGTATGTGCTCATGTGTAAATGTGTAAGTGAACAATGTGAATGTGTATGTGTAAAGTGTAACCATGTGAAAGAGAAAACTTGTGTAAAGAAAATGTGAACTTCTAAATGTGAAAATATGTTGTTGAAATCCATGTGAGACAAATCTGAAACCATGTGAAATCAGTAAATTCATGTTGTCATTATCATGTGTATGTGTGCAAAAATGCCTAGAATCCATGTTAGGGATAATTAATGAGTACGTGTACAAATAGCATGATTGGTTATTCATATGATTTGCTTTAAGCGATATTGTAGCTCTCATGTGTAGGTTTACAGCCATGAAACCATGTGAAACCAGCAACTAAAGCATGTGAAAATGTCTATGAATGTGTTTAAAAACATGTAGGGTCCATGCTAGTCGTGTTTCTTTTCATGTACGCTCAATGTTCATGTTGGTAGCTCTCATGTCCTGGTTCTTTAAGGACAAAGTTTCATGAGTCAATTGAATAGAGAGCATGTGATAGGTAAATTTTATCCTGACAAATCTGAAAGCATGATCCATGTATAAAGTTGTGAAACTTTCATGATAGGTTGAAACTTTAAATTGACTAGCATGCCATGTGTTGCAAATTGTAAATGTGCATGTAGAAACCACTAAGACTTATACGTGTATGTTATGGGTAGTGTTTCTTGCTGAGTCTCTGGACTCACTCCTTGCTTCGGCGTACAGGTGTAGTTGGTGACGTGGCCCCTTTGGAGGAGACAGCAGAGACGGACTCCGAGCGCGGAGATTAGCTAGTTTTGGAGTTTCTTGTGACTCGTGTATTCATAGTATGTAATTTGAACATTGTATTAGAATTATCATGAAAAGAATGTATAAGTGTGGACATTATGTATTTTATTTCAGCAATTTAAATTATGTGAACTTTTAGTTCCTTATTGTTAATTTCAAACTTCATGTATGTTAAATGTGGATGATGAATGAATGAAGACAGTTGTCTTTTACTTCCGCTACTCTATTGTATATTCGCGTGTATCTCAGCTGTATGTATCGTTTGGGTAAATGTCCCACTGTGAGGACTCTTGCTATACCGACGTGGGTTGGTATAACCGTACCGGTATAATGAGGGCCGTCACACCATCAATCATTGCACTGCGTCGCATGCTGGTAGATAATGGAAGCGCCCCAGACGTGTTGGCTTATGATTGTTTTCTCATGATGGGCTTAAAAGCCGACTAGCTCACCCCAGTAGAATCGCCTCTGTTCGGCTTCTCTGGGGTCTCGGTGCATCCCATGGGTCGGGTTAATCTTCCAATCACCCTAGGAACAGCGCCGAAGAGTATAACCAAAATGGTTGATTTTCTGGTACTCAGAAGCATGCCGGGTACAACGCAATCCTCAGCAGTGGGGCCTGATCGGCCGCATCCGAGCAGTCCCCTCCCTTTACACCAGGAAGATAAAGTTCCCACTCGAACGACATCGGAGAGGTGCTCGACAGCAACGGGAGTCACGGCGGTGCTACATTCTCTCCTTGCGAGACAAAACGGTCCATGGTAGACCCAGGAAATGCGCACACATGACCAGCGAGCCCTCCACCAGTCGAGGGACCCCTGCCGAAGATCGACTGCCAGTACGAGTGGACGACGACCACAAGCACGTCCTTTACATTGGTGCGCTCTTGCCGGAAGCCGAACAGCAACGCTACAAGGCTTTCCTCTTTGCCAATTTGGACGTATTCGTGTGGTCGGACGATGAGCTGCCCGACATCCCCCCCGAAGTGATGACCCACCATCTCAACTTGGATCTGAGGGTGCCACCTGTGCAGTAGAGGCAACAACCAGTTAACCGAGAACGGCAGACCGTGATCCATGATCACGTCGTCACAAGCCGAGTAATTGGGCTCCTCTGGGAAGCCCAGTACCCAAGGTGGATCTCTAATGTGGTCCTCGTACGCAAAGCCAATGGCAAATGGCACGTATGCGTGGACTACAAAGATCTCAACAAAGCAACGCCCAAGGACAACTTCCCGCTGCCTCACATCGACTAGCTAGTGGACGCTACTTCCAGGCACGAGCTCCTCAGCTTCCTGGATGCGTACTCTGGCTATCACCAGATCAGTATGCATACCTCGGACCAGGACGCCATGACGTTCGTCACCGACCTCGACCTCTACTGTTTCACTAGAATGTCGTTTGGTCTAAAGAATGCAAGCGCGACCTACTAGCGGCTGGTCAACAAGATGTTCGAGCAGCAGATCGGGCGCAACATAGACGTCTACGTCGACGACATACTGGTCAAAATGCTCCCGAGCACCGACCACATTACCGACCTCGAAGAAACCTTCGCAACCCTGCGAAGGTACAATATGAAGCTCAATCCCGCGAAGTCTGCGTTCGGAGTACACTCAGGGAAGTTCCTCGGGTTCCTCGTCTCTAACCGAGGAATAGAGGCCAACCCCGAGAAAATCCGAGCCATACTGGAGATGACCAGTCCGAGGACCGTACACGACGTCCAACGGCTCACTAGATGCCTCGCGGCGCTCAATCATTTCATGTCCCGAGCAGCAGAATGAAGCTTCAACTTCTTCAAATTGTTGTGAGTCCCCAAAGGCGCCTCACCGCAAGGGGGGGCAAGTACGGTGGACCGAGGACTGCGAAGCGGCCTTCACCGAGCTGAAGGCATACCTCGCTGCCCCACCTGTTCTCTCAAAACATGTGCTTGGAGAACTGTTGTTCGTGTACCTTTCGATCACAGAACACTCCATCAGCACGGTGTTGATCAGAGAAGAGGCAACGACACAACATCATGTTTATTACAGAAGCAGGGTGCTTCAAGAAGCTGAGAGAAGATACCCTCGAGCAGAGAAGTTGGCCCTGGCTCTCGTTACGGTTGCTCGGAAGCTCATGCCCTACTTTCAGGCCCATCCGATCACAGTGTTAACCGACCAGCCATTGAAGCTCATCCTTCAATGACCAGAAGCTTCCGGTAGGCTCATCAAATGGGCCATCGAGCTCAGGGAATTCGACATCAGCTACCATCCAAGGACGGCCATCAAGGCACAGGCGTTGGTGGACTTTGTGGCGGAATGCACCCTTCCTACCGAGAAGGACCCTCCACTAGCAGACAAGCTCCCATGGGAGCTCTACGTCGATGGATCCTCCTGCGTTACAGGGAGCGGTGCAGGCCTGGTCCTTACCTCCCCGGAGGGTTTAGAATTCCAGTATGCCCTTAGGTTCCGCTTCGCTCCCTCCAACAACGTAGCAGAATATGAGGCACTTCCATAGTTGTCAAGGCGGCCTCCTAGGCGGCGCCAAGGCGCCAAGGCGGGTTTCGGAGGTCGCCTAAGTGGGCCGCCTACTTGGGTTGGGAAAAGGCGACCCAAGGCGACGCCAAGGCGCAGAAGGCGGCCCAAGGCGGTCCAAGGCGTGCGCTTGGGCACCTTAAGAGGGCTTCCGGGTCCATTTAGATCCTTTTAGTGGATCGGATCCACTTAGGGGATCGGATCCCCACCTACATACCCCCCTCCGCCCCGACCCCCCTTGGCAAGTCGACCCCATCTCCCCAATCCCTCCCCCGCCTCGCCCAAGAACCAGCCACCAGGTAGGGTTCCGCACCAGCCGGAGGACCGGAGGAGCTCTCGCCGGAGGAGGAGGAGCCGCTGCCGTCGGCGTCGCGCCGCCGCCGGAGGAGGTCGCTGCCGCGAGAGAGAGGTATGCTCCCCCCATCTCCCCTTCCCTTCCTGTCACGCTCTCCCCTCCCTTCCCTAGTTCCCGAGGAGGCCGCCGGAGGAGCCAGGAGGTCACTCCCCTCTCTCTCTCTCACGGTCACACACACACACCGGCACCCCTCTCTCTCTCTCTGCCTCTCTCTATCTCTCTCTCTCATGGTCACTCCCACACACAGAGACACATGACAGTGTCCCGGTCCCCTCTCCTCTCTCTCTCTCTCACGGTCACACACACCACACACACCGGCACCCCTCTCTCTCTCTCTGCCTCTCTCTCTCTGTCTCTCTCTCTCACAGTCACTCCCCTCTCTCCTCTCTCTCTTTCTCTCTCTCTCTCTCTCTCTCTCACACACACACACACACACACACAGACACTGTCATACACACACTGTGTGTGTGACAGTGTCCCGCCCCCCCCCCCCCCCGCCCTCTCCTCTCTTCTCTCTCACGGTCACACAAACACACACGGCACCCCCTCCTCTCTCTCTCTCACGGTCACACAACACACACACAGTCCCGCCCCCCCCCCTCTCCTCTCTATCTCACACACACTGTCACAGAGTGACAGTCCCACCGGCACCCCCTCCTCTCTCTCTCAGTCTCTCTCACGGTCACACACACACAGTGTCACAGTCACACACACATGTCATATTTGTGTAGGTTTTGCTAGATTTAATATCGGATGTCACTCTTGAAATAACCTAGACTAGACGTTATCTTTAGCGCCTAAGCGCTTAGGCACACAATGAGCCCAAAAACGCCTTGGTCGCCTTGTCGCCTTGACAACTATGGGCACTTCTGTTCGGAATCCGCATGGCCAGACACCTCGGAGCGCTTCGGCTACGGGCCTTCAGCGACTCACAGCTGGTCGCCAGCCAGGTGAACGGACAATTCGAAGCCAGGGAGCCCCGCATGGCGTAGTACCTCCAACAAGTCAAGCGTCAGAAAGAAGGCTTCCTCTACTTCGAAGTCGCGCACGTCCCACGAGAGCAGAACGCACAGGCTGATGCACTCGCCAGACTAGCGTCCTCCGGCGACATCTCCTCTTCTCGCTCCGTGTTTATAGAAGAACTCGCCTCACCAAGCATCGAAGTGGATATAGCGGCCATCGAGACCAACCAACCGACTCCGAGCTGGAAGGATCCTCTTCTGGCCTACCTACTTCGAGGCGAGCTCCCTTTCAACCAAGTTGAAGCCCGCAAAATCAGGATGCGCTGCCAGAGGTTCACCCTAATCGAAGGTCAGTTATACCGGCATTCCCTCTCTAGACCCCTCTTACGGTGCCTTAGTCCTTCCGAGGCGGCACCAGCCGTCGAAGAGGTACACGAGGGTCTGTGTGGAAGCCATTTGGGAGGAAGAACCCTGGCGTGAAGCATCCTCCGAGCAGGATTCTGGTGGCCTTCTCTGCAAAAGGACTGTATGTCTTACGCAAAGAAGTGCCTGGAGTGTCCGAAGTTTGGGCAGCTTATCCGTCAGCCTGCCGAACAACTTCACACTCTGTTCGAACCACATCCCTTCGCTCGTTGGGGAGTCGATATCATGGGACCATTCCCAGAAGCTCAAGGTCGGAAGAAATTCCTATTTGTTGTCATCGACTACTTCACCAAGTGGATCGAGGAAGATCTCGTCGCCACGATCACCGACCAGGCTGCATGGAAGTTTATATGGAAGAACGTCCTTTGCCGGTTTGGCGTCCCAAAGGTGATTACCTTCGACAACGGGAAGCAGTTTGACAGTGCATTCTTCAAACAGAAGTGTTCAGAGCTCGGTATCTACAACTACTTCACCTCAGTCGCACATCCCCAAGCAAACGATCTGGTCGAGAACGCCAACCGAATACTGCTCCATGGGATATGCACTAGGGTGGAGGCCGCTGGAGGTTCATGGATCGAAGAGCTCCCCAATGTGCTATGGTGCCACCGAACAACCGCTCGGGTGGCCACCGGGGAGACTCCCTTACATTTGGCCTACGACACGGAAGCTGTTGTACCTTTGGAGGTCGCTCTCCCCACAATTTGAACAACTCACTTCGACGAAGCAGCCAACAACCACGCGCTAAGGGAGAACCTAGACATGCTCAGTGAACGCCAAGGTGACGCTAGCATTAGGCTGGTCTCCTACCAACAGCGGCTAGCGCAATACTACAACTCTCGAGTTTGGGAGCGGTGTTTCTTCGAAGGGGACCTTGTTCTACGCCGTTGCTCGGCATTGGATCCCCGAAGAGCAACTGGCAAACTTGCCCCGAAATGGGAAGGACCTTATCAGGTCAGACAAGTTCTTGGGAAAGGCTCTTACAAGCTGACTACTCCTAGTAGCAAAGTCATACCCAGAACTTGGCATGTATCCAATTTAAAGGCTTATTATCTATAAAAGCCTCCTGTTCGGCGTCCTACTTCTCTTCCTCCCGTTCTTTCGGTCTATGAAAAAGGGTATTCGGGCCACCCCTAGTCGAAGCTTCTCAGCTAGAAAGACTAGCACGATCCCCAAATCCTAAAACAAGATGTGTTCGGTACAAACCCTGGTCGAAACGTTTTCAGATCCAAAGACCTGCACGGTACCTACGAGCCTCTAAAAGTGACCGACGAATTCCAATTCAAACAGAATATAGCAAGGGAAGAAGATAGAAAAAGAGCCATAGATATACACATGAAGGATATATTCATTGCATCAAAAAGTTGTACAAAAAGCCCGCTAGGGCCAAGTTACAAAAAAGAAAAGAAAAGATACATGTTAAGGGGCTTGTTCGGAGGGGCCTGCCTCGTCATCCCCGGGGGTCATCCACCCTGCTTTAAAGTTCGCAAAACGAACTCTATCCAGGCGTAGATCCTGAGTTCATCGTCGGCACTCTTGGAGAGCGGCTTCAAAGGCTTCACGGGCGTACTCATCTGTGGCCAGCCTCCGTCCTCGGTCTTCACCGACCTGAAGCCCCACCTTGTAACAGGCTGCGCCATATTGCTCCAAGTCTTCTCGAAACTCTGGCCCGGCCTTGTACTCGGCGACTCCCCGTGCTTTGGCTTCGGTAAGGACCCCCGAAAGGGCAGTCTTCTCTGCCCAAACGATGGAAAGCTCCAGCTCGGAAGCTCTAAGTGCGATTCGGAGATTCCGGTTCTCTCTCTGCAGCTCGACCTCCCGACGGCGGTGTTGCTCCTCACGTTCTTCGAAAAATGCGATCTCGGCATCCCACATCTGTTGGTGGTCTTGAGCCCGCAACGCGAACCTTCGCAGCACCTCCAGCGATCGTGCAATGCCGCTGACCAGCTCCCCGACGTTAGCATCACCATCGTCATCTGAGCGGCGCTCCCCCCGAACCTCCTCTGATCGCTCAGGAGTTTCCTCCGAGCTCAGCTCCTGGCACCGCGCCAACACTTCAAGCTGGGAAGCGATGGAACAGAGGGGGAACTCCCTTGACGAGCTCCCTTGGAAGCGCTCCAAAGCCGCTTCCACGTGCGCCTCCGTAGGCCACACCGGAGACCTCGCCTTTAGCACCTTCGATAGAGGTGCCCGGTCTTCCTCGGACCTGGCTCGGGCCTTGGCAACAATGGCAGTCTCCTCGACAGAGAGGTCCGCTCCTTCCGCCACTTGGCTGGCGGCCGCATCAACCGCCGATCTCTGGCCTTCATCATCGTTGACGTGCGCCCTCTGAGAAGGTCCGGCCTCCTCATCCGCAACTGCTCGCTTGGGGAGGGCTACGAGCACAGCCGCCGTCTGCGATTGGTCCTCCACAGCAGCTTCGGTTGAAGGAAGCTCCGCTGATCCTTCCGACCTGACCCCGGCGGTCCCCGTTTCAGGGATCGCTTTGGGAACGGACCTCTGCACAGGGCTGGCCTCACCCCCCGCCGCGACTGCAGGCGCCTCCACTGCGCCCATCTCCACACGGTCCCCAGCAGGACCTGGGGGCATCACCGCCTCGACTTGCTCCTTGGCGGAGCCTCCATCAGAGTGGTCGCTCACGACGTCGACGGTCAAGGGCCTTGTCTCGGTCGTTGGTGGCGACCTCGTCTGCTCGGCCGCCTTCACCAGCCTCCTCTTCTTCCAAAGCTGGAGCTGGGAGACTTCCTCTTCCTCCTCGGCCTCCTCTTTAGCCTCCTGCGCGGCCCTCGCCGCCGTTCGAGATGCAGACCCCCTCCGAAGATTTATCTTCAGGGGTCTCTTCTCGGCGGCTCGGCCGCTGGCAGGGCGGCTCTCCCCAGATGCAGCCTCAGGAGTACCCTCGCCCATGTACGTCACATATGATGTGACAGTCATCTATTCGACGTAGAGAGCCATGTACTCCTGGTCCCTGTTAGCGGCCAGCTCGGCAGCATCTGCACAGAAAGGGAAATGAGTCAGAAAACGGTCCCCTAGCAACCCATAACGGGAAAAACGAAGCATGGTACCTACCCCATGCTCGGTTGAGCCCGTGTTCGACTAGCTGGGCCTCCGTCAGATAGCACTCTGCGCGCTCCGCCAGTACGTTGTTGAGGCTGTCGGAGATCCTCGCCGCCTCTCGGATCAAGAAGGGCACTATGTCCTTCTTTGGAGGGTCCCCAACTCGAGTGGGGAACCCCCACTCCTCAGCTCCAGCTCCACGGCGGCGGCCCACGAAGAAGACGCTATGCGTCCACCCTTTGTTGTTCGAGTACTTGCTCGAGAAGAAGATCTGCATCTTGTTCGGCCGGTGCTTGATGTAGTAGACACCGTTGCCGGTCTGCGGTGACGCCGCGAGGCTGAAGTGCTCCTGGAAGATGTCCGCGGTCGGCACCACATCTCGCAGCTTGCACAGGATGCAGAACACGCTGATCATCCTCCACGAGTTCGGCGTCAGCTGAATTGGGGCGATCCTCCAGGCGTTCAGGATCCCCTTCGCCACCTCCGGCAGCGGCAGCCGGAACCCTGCCTCCAGGAGGTCCAGGGACAGGGCAAAGCATCCCGGCTTATTCAGCAGGTACGACTCATTCTCTTTGGCGAGAATGATGTCGTACTCCTGGCCGATGTGGAAGCGCTCGCGCAAACCGTTGTAGCATCTGTACTTCGGCCCCTTCATCGCCCCCGTCGCCACTCCGCTCGCTCTGGCGGCAGCAACAGCTTTGCCCACTCTCTGGGACATCTCTGCTCGCAAGCGGAGGAGAAGGGAAAGAGAGGAGGAAGACGATGAACAACGGCGAGGAAGAAGGCTTCTTAATGAGGAAAGCACGAGCCCCCGCCTTCTCCCCTCCTCTTCCTTATAAGGAAGGGAGGCGCGAAAATTGAAGGTGAAAGTGGCGGTTTTCCCACTTCGAACGGACCGTTCGAACATACCGGCCTGGGCTCACAGCACGACACGTCATCTCCGCCATCATGAAACTTCGTCCCCGAGGAGGGCTCCAACGCCGTCGCTCTGAAGCCGTGCATACCGCCGCAGTCGGTATCGCATTTAATGCGAAGGTGACGTTCGAGCAGACACCTCCCCTCTCAAGTGCTCCTGTACCCGAGCAGGCTTGAGAGGGTGGGGGGCAAGTGTGGAGGCCATTTCTAGCCTCCTAGGCCTGTGACCTATCATGGTCCGTCACGGCCCATCATGACCCAGTAGGGCGCCTAGGCTCCGGTCATCGAGCCACGTGTCCTCGGGTTCAGCCAAAAGCTTCCGAACACGCTCTGACCACCAGGCGTCCAAGGGCCCCCAAGGGCCGTCTCCGGATGCCTTGCAACCTGTTCGAGTAGGGCACGAACTATCACCGAACGCCCCGCACTGCTTTCGAGCACCGGGCACCGAACAGCCTACCCGGTAATCGAACAGGCCCCTGCTCGGTGTCTCTTGGCCAGAGGACCCAGGGCAGCCCTTCGCCTCCTGAAGGCAGTTATGACGACGACACGACATGCGCTCTATGGTTAAAAGGCATTAACCGCTCATTAACCGCGAAGGAGCCCAACAGGCGCCTCAAACGGACAACTCTCAGCCTAGAGACTCCAACTGACGCGTCCCTCCGAACATCATTGTAGGAGATTACATCCGGACCCTTCATCTCCCTTGCCTATAAAAGGCACAGGTAATCCCCATGCAAAGATACACAACCTTGTCCAAACGCACTCGCCCACGCGCGAACACACACTAGAGAACCTTCCATTCCTGCCTCCCTTTCAGACTGATTTGACTTGGGGGTCGGAGGGTTCCCCCCGATTCGTCAACCGGATCCCCCTAACATCTTCTGGGTTTTGCAAGCTATCATCCGCACCGGCGACTGTCTCTTCCTTCTACTCTTAGTAGAGACCCGTTCAGCCCAGACCCGAACAGGATAATACGTCCACAGCACCCACAAACCAAACATTACTCAACTAAAAAGCACCTGATTGCAACCATCATGGCTTGTAATAAGACCCCACCTGACTCTGGACCCAGTATTTTCGAGCCCATGATTGGACGACTCAAACTTTTTTCAGAATAAGAAAACAAGAATAATCGATTGTACAATTCCAACCTGTTGAGAGCATCCAAAATATTCATTGTTTTTTTTTTTTAATTTGTTTCTTAAATCTTTAATCTATCGGACTACCAGCACACCACGGAGTTCAATAAATCAGGTGTTGCAGCAACTGCTACTCCATTTAGAATGATCCCCATGCCAGAAAATCCAACCTTTCTTTCCGGATATTTTCTTTCGACTGATTCCTTTGCAAAACTTGAGAAATACCTAATTCCCATCTTGATAAATAGGTGAGAAATATGAATAAGAGTGATAAGTAAATTCTACAAAAAGTATGGTGTGATGCCTCACGTCCGCGGGGGCTACGTTGGACGAATATCTTTACTGCCCGCCTAAACGAAAAGTAAGCATTTCTCATGCCAACTTACCCGTGAATACCAAGCTACAACCAAAATACCAAATTGTAAGTGACTAAGCATATTAAACAAAGTAGTAACTACCTTAAAAGTCTGGCAATCATTTAGCAAAGAGCTGTCACACAAATATTTTGTAATTAAGAAAATTGCTGAAATGTATTTATTTGATACATGGTATTGGACAACATTGCATTCACAGGTGATGGGTATGGACGAAGCAAACACTGAATATATCCACATCCCCATCAGAACAGAAATGGACTTCATCCACGTCAGCAAGTTTCAAAAGGAATCCGTGGTTACTCCTCCCTCGATGCAGGATCCATTCCAGCTGAAGGGCTATCAGCAAAATATTCTTGGTGCTTCATGTTCACACCATACTGTTTCAATAGAAACGTGTGAGTCCTCAGACAGTGTGTTTCAATAGAAAAGGAACCGGTTTCTATGAACATAAAGAGTGAGGCTCCACTTAAAACTCTTGGTGTCTTCACGAGATATGAGAAGAAAGGACTTTTAACTTGGAAGGAAGACAGATCTTACAAAACTTAGGTTGTGAATATATGATTACCAATATTTGCCACTTTTAGAAGCTTATGTTATATGCTAACGGTAACATTTAGCTAAGCATGTCCGATATGTGTAATATGCAACATGAACATGCATAGCAATTGCTCATCTGATTGTGGCGATCATTCCGCCCAACCTGTAATGGTCAAGTGCTAGGGCAGTTGCTAAGACATAGGTCTCTGCTAGAGCCGCTATGCCCACCACCGAGAAATCCCAACCCTAAAACCATAGTCTGTGGAAAGACAGTTGCTAGGACATAGGTCTCTGAAATGATCAAGTGCTAGGACATGCAGACAATGACCACGAGAAGGCTCAACCTGACTGGTTGAACACTCCCCAGACTATCATCCTGAGAAGTTCCCAATGAGAGATGGGGATTGGCACAAGCCTCAGCCATTATGTTTCAAGCTGAGAGAACAGAAATGTAGAGTAGGAAGATGAACCCTCTTAGAATGCTCAGCAAACCAAGGAGATAACACGTTATCTGTGATTTATCAGCTCCAAGCATGGTTTGCATACGTGATATTATCAGCTCAAGAGGAGTGCCCATCGATTTGAAATATTCTAAATTTCAGGCATGCGTATGCAGAACCAGCTAGCTCATACCAGACAAGGGCAGATATGGATGGGGATCGGCATCACCAATCCGGTTAAGCCAGTTTCAAAGTCTCGAAGACTAGAACCCAAAACTGGCTGCTTCCCTTGGAAAAAAGAATCTGAGTAAACTGGGTCAAATAAAACCAAATCGACCAGTTCCTCCCAATACACCGATTGGGACTGGCTCGTCCAAAAACCTGCTAAGTTTTTACCGCACATGAATAATGAAGTTGTCCTTTTTATTTGAAACATACAATGAACTTGACAATAAATTTGCCATCCAAATATGTCCATTTTCATTTTTAACCAACATTGATAGAAACCATTGAGCCTGCCATTTATGAAACTTGAAAGGTATTAGCAAACATCTTCATTAGTTGGCAACTTTTTGTTTTCTATGCCATTTGTTTCCTATCTTTTACATTTGTATCAGACTCTCAGTTTTAAACTAATATAGAGGTATCCAATGGGGCGTACTGGAGTCAATCCTGCAAAACAAGAACCAGCCTGCTCTTTGTCTGAACTGGAACCAGCTGGTTCTCACTCTAAACTTGAACCGGCACCCACCATTCCAGTTTGGGGATCCTTGAGAAGGAGAAAAGTTATTGAGACATATATGTAGGACCGAAATCTAAAAGTTATGGGGTAGATCAAGATTAGTGCAGAAAGTGGACAATATTTGACAGCTGGACCAAGCAATGACGCCATGACATTACAGTGGGACATCTATCGCACAACATGGCTACTTCAAGGATGAAGAAAACAGAAGCTATTGGATCTGTAACAGCTCAGTTGCAAGCCAGATAGGAAAAAATGATAGTACAGTTTACAGGTTGTTATTAATGTCAGAAGGTGAATGCCAAATGCCCCTTGTTCCTAGAATGAGTGTCCTTCCTCAGCCTCAGCCCCCAAATGCCTTAAGGTTCTTAGAAAATAGGCTCTAGACTTATCAAGGAAGTCAGACCTCCTTTCTGATATCTCAATACTTACAACTACATGCAACTTCCTATGAACTCACTCTGAGGGTACCAGCCCGTTTCTGACATCAAAGTGAAAACAGGATCACACTTGGGAAATGTCAAACCCCTTGGTTCTGACTCACCTACCTGAACTTCTGGCCCCCTATCCACAAGTAGTTACTGTCACAATTGAAGAAATTTCCTTCCTGAAACCTGTATCCTTGAGGGGACAGACTCTTTAGAAGGAAAGATTCTATTAGAACCAACTGCCATTGAGTCCCTTTGCCATCAGTTGGTGAGAAAGTCATACCACCTCCCAACCCATCATTACATAACCTAGCAGGAGCCACAAGTCCGGACCCACCTTCCACAAAAAGATCCCAACTCCCAAGAACATATCCTTCTGCCACTTCAATTTCACAACATCTAGCTAGATGCCTCTAGCCTGCCTCTAATCCAAAGTTAAAAGCTTACATTCTAGATCACCTAGTTGAAGCTTACGTTCCTGGAAACAAGTCTACAGCAACGGAAATATAAATTCACCATCTTTCCCATCTCTGTAACTCAGCGGTCTTCCTCCTCTCTCCCTTCCCTGCAAACTCCACTTTGTCTCATACTTGGCCGAGGATGACCACCCCCTCTCATTGCCCCCTTCCCTTTTACCCACAACCTAAACCATGCTTCAAAGTTCAAACTATGGCCCTTAGCAATCAACATTAACTCAAATATGTAGGGTAAAAGGTCAAGCATACCATCCACTATAATAACCAATACATGAATAAAACACTTCAACCCATCTCATCCAGATCTGCCACCACCCCGATCATCTCAGCAATCTTAAATGCAGATTCTTTTCCTCCACAGGCACATTTGAATCCACTTCTTTCAATTACCCTCGAATGAGGGCTGATCCCACATTTAGGGCTGCCAACGGGTCAGATTCGAAATCAGAAATGGGTGTTTCCGCTTCCGCTTCCTGTAAGAAATTTCGGATTCGGAAATGGAAACGGAAGAGAGTGTTTCTGCTTCCGCATCTATTTCCGCTTTAACTCAGAAAAACGGAAACTAAAATAAAATGGTCGGATACAACAACATTTATATAATGAGACTAAATTTATAAATTTACAAGTTTATTAATTATTAAATTTATGAATAATTTCAAATGTAAATTTAATAATCTACTAGTATAGATAACTAACAATAATAATAAAAATATACTTTCTACCATATCTTCTCCATCACATACCTTATAATGACCCTTAAATTAGTATAGCAACATCATTTAGTTATATGTAATGGTTGAATAATAGATAGTCGGCATACGTAAGTAAATTGTCAAAGAAAAACTACCATATATGATAGAATGAGAGAGTGACTACTAGCCACTAATTGGGACAAGAATAGACGACATTTGCATATAGATTGGAGGTAGGGGATAGTCAGTTAAAAATTTAAGAGTCAAAGTTTCGAAGTTGAGGAGCGATTCTTGTAAAAATATTATATAATATATATTAAAAAAATATCAAAAATGGAAACAAAAAAGCAGATGCGGAATTGGGTGCTTCCATTTCTGCATCTTATAAGAATTAAGATACCTATTTTCGCTTCCGCTAAGCTATCAATTTTTTTTTTTGAATTCTGCATCTTATAAAAAATGCAGAAATGGGTCAACTAAATAGAAAATGGAGATCCATTGGCATCCCTACCCACATTTAAGTCCAAAACTTTTTCATCTTATCAAGTGGCCCAGTTACCATGCCTAACATTAATCTAGACTAAGAATACAGGGCATGCTATTGAAAACGAAGACAGCTTTAAACCAATGCACATAACTTGTGGCATTTCTGTTTTTTCGGATCTTGGTTGGCGCCTTTTGGAGTTGGTCTGGCCTTCAGAAGGCCTAGGGCTGCCATCCAACCCTTGGCATGATTGTTTCCTTGAGTTTCTAGGCATTTTCAACTTCCCTCCTTGAACGCAACTTTCCTGGATGTCGCATTCTGAACGCAACGAGATAGGATGACGTGTTCATGGTTTGTCCTTTTAGGGGTGCAGGTCATCTGCCACGTGTCTTTTGATGATCACTGATGAATGTGACATGGGTAGCTGTCGTATTATGGTTGTGACCTGTTGGGCACTCGCGTCTTCATTGGCAGTTCGTGTGTATTTGCCCTCTCCGATGGTTTTCCCTTATTTCATCGTCTCTCCCTCTCCAGTTCGAGCTCTCCCTCTCTCTTCCTCTCCTCCGGCGGTCGACAACGAAAGGTGGACGAGGAGATGATGGCATAGTCCTCGGCATCGGTTTGATGACGATGGTGTAAGGTGGAGATCGCAAAAAGATGGTGGCCAACCTTTAGGAAGGCCCCAACAGGTTATTTTCATCATTTTGAAAGTAGGTGATGATCCCACTTCCCCCTAACTATGGTTTCTTGCGAGATATTATGTAGAAATGTATGTTTAGGCAAGAGATCAAGTGTTTTATTGTGTTTTTTTTGGGAAGAAGCTTCATGTGGGGGAGTGAGAGAGGTGTTCTTGATGTTCTTGTTGAGTTATATCGTCGATAAAGAGATTTATGGTGTTTGTGGATAGTGGATTGATTTCCCCTTCTTTCTCTTTGCGCTTAGAGTCTTCTTCGAGGGATTTCTAGGCCAAAATGGCCATTCTGGCATGGGTTTGGTCAGACCTGGGGCACTATGTGTGAATGCGACAAGCTATTGCGCGATGCATTGCGTTCAGGTTGTGAATGCAGCTAACCTGACCATCGTGTTATGAACGTGTCGGGCCCCGATGTCGCGTTATGGTAGTTTCCTCTGCATTGGTCGCGGCTGTCATGGCGGCCGCATTCTAAACACAGTAGGACTGGACATTGCGTTCTTAGTTAGGGGCCTGTTATGGCCCTTGTAGTGTGTTTTGTCTATCGTTTAGGTTTATCTAAGGATCTAAGACTCAACCAAGGTTCAAGAACCTAGGGATCGGTCTCAGATCGGCCGGCCCCTAACCGATCGGATCGGCCGATCCTGATCTCGAGTCAGCCGATCCGGGCCGAGCCCGACCGAGCAAAAGAAAGGACATGATACACCATTGGTGGGAGGAAAAGGAATAAAACTACATTTATTGGAATCACACATTATATTGTCTGGACATAAGGTCTACATAATCTATCCAAGACATATAATGTTGGTAATATGCCTTATATTTAGTCAAATATTGACTATATGCATCTGTGTTGGCATATATGATAGTAATGGGTGTGTATCCAGGTATTTTCGGCACTTGATATGACCAACTCATATGAGTCATGTGAATGCGAATCGGACTCCGTGGATTATGCATATGTTCCGCCTCCAGTGTAATACGATACATCCGGGTATTGAGAATATGTCAAGTAGCCTCCCTGCCCTTCGTAGTATCATTCAATGGAAGTATAAGATGATGTATTTGAGGCTTGCTCTATGGTCTCAAGCTCCATCCGTAGCTTTTCTTAACGCTCCCACTCCTCTTGCATCTTCTTCTTCTTCATTGACCAATTCTGTCTATGCAGAATAAAGTTAGGATTGTATCCCGAATCTTCGGATGCTCGTTGGCCTTGCCCTTGCCCTTGGAATTGAGATTCCACTTTCTTCCCCTTCCGTGCATATTATTGAATTGAGGTTTGTTGTGCTTCCCTCCATTGCCTACTCCCATGGTGCTCATCTTGAGTAGCATGGGTGAAGTCTTCCTCTCCAGTAAATACAATAGGGTCTGGTGGAGGTGCCGGTACGCTGCTGACATCTCCTCCATGATCGGAGCTCTCACTAGCAGTATTTGTCTTCGATGTGGAGTCATTAGAAGTTTGGTATACAAGATTATCGCTTAGTTCTGGAGTTTCATCATCATTATCTTCCTCGATGGTCTCCAAGTCTGCAATGCTAATGCCGCGTTGCTTGCTCCTTACTCTTGCACCCACAACCTTCTTTTGGTGTTTAGGGGCTGGGGGAGTTTCAAACTCCGAAAGCAAAGGCACATGATCAAGCTCACCTAAATGAGACATAAACATGTTCACATGAGAAATAAAAAACTTATAATGCCATGTTGTATGTAAATTGTAAAGGTCATCTACCTTCAGCCCATGCACGATCATGCGGGTCGAACTCCGGTTCAACCGAAGTGGTTACATTTACCCATACATGGAGTGGATGTTCCTCCTCAAAAACTTCTTTCATATCTATTGTCTCGAATACTGCTATTTCAGCTTGTTGTTGGCCCGAGGCTCTATATTTTTCTCTATCTTGAACTTGTCTAAGTAATTGGAGATTTTTAAGCTTCAATCTCATGTTATAGTGACAAAATACCAACTTCTCAAGACGTGCAAACTTCAGGCGGTTTCTTTGCTTTGTATGGATCAAGTCAAATGTCCTCCAATTCCTCTCACACCCTGTGGCAGAGATTGTTTGGCTTAACACCCGAATAGCTACATATGCTAAGTCTTCATATCCATAAGTTCTTCCATGATCCAACCATCAATCCGATGTAAATGAAGCATGTATAGTGTTTTAGAAAATAGAACCAACTCATTCCGGAGGCAAAAAAATATGATGAGTAACTTCTAACCTATACTCAAAATCTGAGCTACCCTTTGTGTCGTGCTAGTACCAAAGTGGTAGAGTTGAGGTCTATAATCATACATTTGTTTGCATGCTATGATTGCTCTATCCTCATTGTCTAGCATGCGTTTGATTACATTTTTTGCCCGATCAACACTTCGGAGGCATTGTCATAGTTCTCATTCCTCTCATCAGTCCTATACATGTATTGGGGGTTGAAAAATACCCTACATACAGAAGAAAAATGTTAAAACATGATATGATTCCTTAAAATTATAAGTAATATCTAATCACAATTCACAAGAGTTTAAGTGTTATGCTTACCCGCAACATGAAGATCATGATGCAATGTGTGCTCCCATCGTCAATCTATGATTTCCCACCACTTGGCATACGTCGTTTTGTTGTTCATTTGGATGAGCTCCTTTGTTCGATCCATAGCCTCATATAAATAGCCCATCTCGGATCTCCTCTCCCCATCTACCGCCCTGAAGACTAGGACAAACAGTTCTACTACATTCAAAACATTTTGCACCCCTTCCAAAATGGCTTTGATTGAATCAGGTCGATCACCTTCTTTCCTTTCTCCCTCACCCGTGTAAAGCATGTCGAGACATATGGTTCTCCCACTCTTCGGATGCTACCATCCTAATAAGATTACTACGTTGGCCATTTATGCTATCCAATGCAATATATTGGGATGCAAACCTCGTAGCTCCTGGCCGAAGCAACTCCCGTCCATGTGTATGCGTCTTCATGATGTTCAATATGTTGTTGTAATTGTAGATGAAGGTGGTTAAGAATCTTGCGTTGTTGACTACATTTTCCACCATTAGATCTTCACAAATATCTTCTAGCATTAGGTCAATGCAATACGCAGAGCAAGGAACCCAATACAACTGTTCCCTTTTCTCCATTAGTTTTTGGCCTGCCAACTTGAAAGCCGTTGCATTGTCCGTTACCACTTGGACTATTCTTTTCTCTCCGATCTCCTCCACCATGTTGTCCATCAACTGAAATAAGTACTCCGCATTCTTCACCTTGCCAGAAACGTCTATTGACTTCCAAAAAACAGTCCCTGCTTTGCAATAGATTAAGAAATTTATCATACTTCTTCATTTAATGCCTACACAATTCCATAAGAAAAAATAGAACCTATGTGTTATTAATTAATAACAATTAACTTACCTCATGTGTTATACATAGTACATACCTATCCATCCATCGCACATTAAAGTGCAACCATATTCATCCCATATGTGTTCAAAAGTGGAAACATACGTCTTCATGTCTTCAACCTCCAAGTCCAAGTACTTATTGTAGATTTCATAAGAGGTAGGACCTTCTACCCCTTTGCCCACTTCACCAATAGTCTTGATCATTGACTCATAATATGATCCTTTTGCTGCATTAGTCAGTATGTTGTTGAAGAAGAACCATCTTGACGTCGCTCTTCCTATCTTCTCCTTGCATATTTTCAAATTCTTAAATGCTGCAGAAATGGATGGTTGCTTCTTCTTTCGCTTGATGAGAAATAGGTCCAATGGTCCCACTCTAGGATCGTCATCTCTAGGGATATCAAGAGAAACCTCAGGTATATTTGTGCTCATCCTCAGGTATATCAAGAGAAACCTTAGGATCTCCCTTGTCCAAAAGATGCATGGACACTACCTTGACCTAGGTGCTGACCAGTACGTCGGAGATGGTCCTCTTCCGCAAAAGACCTTCGACTTGCTTGCGATGCCCGACGAAATTGTTCTATAATAAAAGATAGATAATGTAAAAAAACTTGTTGATGATGTATAATGAGGGTTTTTGAAGTTTTGAACTAAAGTTACTAAACTAAGTTAACTAACCTTCTTCATCGTCATCAAGATCAATTGTTTGTCTTCCTCTTGATAAATGTATCTCATTCACGGACCTTCAAAGAGGGGCAGACAACTCTTCTCGGATTTCTTGGCGTCTTCTAGTAATATTCGCTTTGGATGTCTCCTGCTCCTTCATGTATTGGCAAAATTGTATTCAAACTTCGGAAGAAACTCTCGAACATAGTGCCACCTCACCTTTAATTCCTGCTAGATGTTGTTTCAAACGCCACACGCCGCCCGATAAGACCCGATTACAATACTTACATTGGACCTTCCTTCGGCCCATATCTACAACGGTACAATGAGCCCAAGTGGGATCGGCGCTAGGAGGGTTGCTTGAAGATTGGGGAGCACCACCTTCGGAGGCCATGACTTATGTCTTGCAATTTGCAATGAAAGGTGCTTATAAGTTAGAACACAAAAAATAAGTTAAAAAATAAACAAACAAAAATAAATAAATTTTTGTGGGGCTGAGAGAGAGAGAGAGCAATCGCAGCTAAGAGTTCGGGCCGAGAGTGTATGTGTGTGAGAGAGCCCAAAGACGAAGAGCAAGAGAGTGAAAGATGAGATCGTCTAGCAATAGTGTAAAAGAGCGCCCGAGTGAAAGATGAGATCGTCTAGCAATAGTGTAAAAGAGCGCCCGAGTGAGAGAGAGAATGCCCAAAGGTTGGTAGGCGGGGAGGAGAACTCAACACTTGAGTTTGGAGCATAATGGGGGCCTTTGGGGGGTTTATATAGACCCCTAAGGCCTCCAAGGGGCCAAACTAGTCGTTTCTAGTCGTTGGGGAGCGCCCCCCAACGGCTAGAAACAGCTAGTTTCAAACTAGCTATTTGAACTGGATCGGTCCGATCCGAGGCGAATCAGGTCGGGATCGGCGATCTGTCTGAGTCTGCCCGATCCGGTCCAATCCACTAGCCAGGATCGGATGGGTTACCCCGGATCGGATCAGGCGGCCCAAAACCGACACGGATCGGCCGATCCGACCGAGTTTTTGAACCTTGGACTCAACTATAGGAGTTGGACTCCCTGTCTTATTGGTTTGCATGACTGGGCTTGGTGTTCCTCCATTTTGTGTACGGTGTTAGGTGGAAGTTTGGTGGATAACTGTGCTCTCAATGTCGGATTGAAAAGTTCCTAACGTGGAGTCCAGGCATGTCGTGCTTGGCATGTTATTCGAGGTTTTAACCGGCAATGCACAATCTTTTGTTTACTCGTGCGAGGCACTTCTGAGGTTGGTTTACCAAGGAATGGACCCGGTCTTAGACGCATTGAGAATGCATTCGTGTTAGGGGCGCATGCTTGTGATGGTTGCAGTCCCTATGCTTACCACGTTCTGAGGCAATGTGTTGGGGATTGGCTTTCCTACAATTTTCCGTGTACCATGAGTTTGGCGGCTATCGATGCTATTGTCCTAGTACAACACCTAGTCGGTTACCTCGGTGTTGTGAGCACCAATGTTATCAAAGACGATTGAGGCAATCGCCTAGGCCATGAGGCGAGGCGAGGCCACCTCAGATTGCCTCGTCTCGATCCACTTTGCCTAGGCGACTTCAAGCCACCAATTCCACTCTTTTTGCGCTTGTCCATCCCATATATTGGCCCATAAAGAGGCCCACTTGACCTTTTTATTTACTTGCAATTTAGTTTCTTAAAATTTAGTTACTTTACATATAGAAATGAATAGATTTAGTAAGTCATACAATACTTTGACATATATTAATGATTAATTTTATGAAATATACTAGTTGTATGCACATATTTAGGTGATATTTATAGATATATTCATATTTTAACTATATATTATTTTATAATATGTCGCCTCAATCACCTAGACCATCACTTAGGCCTTTGAGGCTGAGGCGACCCCTTGATCACTTCAGTCGCCTCTCGCCTCATTGGTAAGCACTCTATGTTGGGGGCGATGTCGAGGTTTGGTCCTTGTGTAGGTGGCACTAAAGATCTGGAGTCATCTTACTGGACCCCCTTGTAAGCCTACGTCTGGGTAGGGGAAAAGATGATCGGGACAACTTCTTGTCATTCGCTTAAGTGCACTCATTATCGGGACTCAGGAGTGTAGACACCTTGCAGATTTCATCATGTGCCTTGGTCTCTAGCTAGTCTTGTTCTTTCTCGCTTACTTCACCCTACGAGATTCCAAAGTTGAGTAGGTGACGGGGGTGCGAGGGTCGTGGCATGGCCAGCTATGGTTTGCCAGTTGTATGGCATAGCTTTGCATGCCTCACTCGTGGTGTTAAAGGTGGTCAGGCATGCAACAATAGTCAAGAGTTAAGACCCGCTTGACTGTGAGACTGGTGGTTTATCTATCTGTTGTTGTAGCTAGTGTGTTGTGTCCGAGACCAAAAGTCAACTTACGCAGGTTGACTCGATTGGGTCCGTCACGTCCGTGGGGTACTAAGTCATTAGTCTCCAGTGGTTTTGGCTCGTGTAGTACCTATGTTGGTGGTTTTGTCCATGTCAGCAATTGGTAGCCAGGCATGGCAATCGTGGCAGTTCCTACTTCTAGTTTCGTGATAGCTAGTGTGGTTTATTAGTTAATTGTGACGTAGAAGGTTTTCGATACCTCCTTGGTTACTATGTGTGTATGACAGCAACACTTGTATTTCTTCTAGCTTTTGCTGTGGTAGTTGACTCTGCACTTTATTATTTATATATATTGTGCTTCTTGTTGTTTGGCCGAGTGTGGGAACGGGGGATCCCTACTGCGCCAGTGACTTCATGAGACTCATCCCCTACTTTTTCAGGTGTGAGCTCGTAGAGACAACGCTGACGATGACCCCAGTCGTTGGGCATGGGTGGTGTTTTGTGTACCAACAACTAGTTTCCTTCTTTTGCACTACCTCAGGATATGCTCCTTAAGATGATGTACTTCAGTTCTATACTTGTATTGTAAATTGAGACATTGTACCATTAATAGTGAAACTTTATTTCCCGTTATAATTACTTTTGCTACTTGTCTCTCTCTTTAAACCACGTGTGTACCCTTCTGACTCGTGGGAGGCGTCCCTTTTGAGGTACGGATCCCAGGGTCGTCACATAACTTGACTAAGAATCTAGATAGATAGAGAAGCAAAGCACTTCACTAGAAAACACATGCATTCCCAAGACTGTACATCGAATTTTTTTTTGTGACAGCCCTCAGTAGGGTTCAATTAATGAAAGAATAAACTCTAGGCACTAGATATTCCCATAAGGAATAAGACTACAAGTTCCACACATCCATAAATATGGCCAGAGCATATCTAGTAATCAAAAGACTACAAGTTTCTCCATTTACACACTTTTCTTATTCAGAACTACCTCATCTTTTTCCAAAGCATGTGAATATCTACATCTTGATGAAACAGTCTGGATGAAACATTTGTTAGTCAATTATAAACATGTTTCTAGTCATCATAAGATTGTGTGTTCTGTATTTAAAGCATTGGCTGCAACTATAATCTCATTGGACTAATGACAAAAAAAGAAAAATCTTATAGATTTTCCCTTTAATTAACAGTGGACACCTATGACTCAGTACATCTAACAGTTTTGCTCCAACCTAACATGTAGCTCTTACCTCCAGACTCTGGTGGGCACTTTTGGCCAAGCTGCTAGTTAATCTTTGTCCAATTAGTTTACAAAGTCTAAAGGTGTTAAATAAGGATACACATATTTATAGTATTTTGTAGTACCTTCAAAAATCACGAGCTATCATCTCAGTGAATGAAAGGAGTTCCATTCATTGGTCATCCTCCAGTTTAAACCCTAAACTTAAGATGAGAACCATGAGATTTCATCTATGAACTATGAAGAGAAAAAATTCACTCAAACATGTTCTGCAACACGCAAGCAACTTCCATTTTAATTTCCTATATTAAGGGCCCAGAGAATGATTAAACCAATAACAAACTTTACAGGAGAAAATGGGATGCTTGCATTTGCTTACCTCTCGTAGTGCTTTAGAAAGATCATCCATTGACAAGACCAAACGCTTGTCCTGCAAAATTGTAAGTTCAGTAAAAAAAAAATTGCAAAATAGCATGTACAAGATGCTAGTGGAAACACTCACCTTTTGCTGCTTATCTCTCTTATCTTTGATCACAGTTGACTGCCTTGCCTTGCAATGCCTGCAAGTACCAAATGCAATCAACTAACCACCTTTTTACCAGTGTAAGAAGCTTACCCGTTACAAAACAATGTGTTAAACTCAAGAACAACTCCAAATGGACGAAATATCATTTTATCAAGAGAAAACAGTTTTGAAACTTCTATATTCAGTCGCAGTAGTTGACCTCTCCATAAGAAATCTTTAGACTAGAATACTAGATTGTATGGGATGGCTCCATGCACGGATCATAAACATGCCTACTTGATTCAGGACAAGATAAATGTAATTATTGTATTAATGGCCCTGCTGTGTATACTTCCTTGGACTAACATGAAGATAAATGTGCCAGAAAGGATAAGATGACATTGTTAATAGGATAAATGACAATGAATAGGATATGTACTGATTATATAGCTTTTCCTTTTCTCTTCAACTATCGAATCTTTATTCCATTTAGGATGTCAAAATCTTACAATGTTATTAGGAAGGAGTTGGACTTCTTGGGTTTAAACATGAATATAGCACTTGATAGAAATCTTTGGCAGAAAAGAATTCATGTAGCCAACCCCAAATAATGGGATAAGGCTCTATGAGGAGGATGTCAAATGACCAATTCACATATAATGATGATGTCTTTAACATAACTGCACTATCAACATATATCATGTTACAGAGGGAGACATACTGAAGAGCATCACTTGCAACCTCGGCAATAAACTTCTGAGCTGCTACAGCTATCAGTCTTGTCCTGTTGGAGAGAGAGAGAGAGAGAGGATTATAAAATAATGTGATAACCACATAGATACATGAGCAGACAGAGAAAGAGAATAAGTAAAAGAACCAGATAACAATTAAGAGTCAAAGCAATTTCTGATGCCTGATTGACACAACAAGTCTATACTTCAACTTTCTTAGAGCTCAACATAAAGCTCTCCTTTTTTCAGGTCATTGTGAAGACATAGTAACCTCATATGTAGACTAACACTATAAGCGCCAGTTCATGCAATGTAGAAACCAAAGAATGTGCAATGCAATTATTATGTGCCATTATGTGACCAACTGCAATCTTCATATGCTAAGGCATTCTGCATTTAATTGCTTCTTCAAAATGAACAGTAACATGAAACTATATTAGTGTAAGAAGCGTGGATATCAAAACATGGTGGCACAAGGTTTCCCCTGAAAGTGGCCTACTTGGATTCCCACTGCCCAAACCCAATATGACATAAGAACAGGAGGCCAGACATCATCAGAGTTGAATGACCTGTGCTCTAAATAATCTTTTCCTGCCTGCTAGAACCACAATGCCTTTTCCCAGCTGTAAACATGAAATTTGACCATCACCCTTGTCCATTATATTTATCTAAGGGAGGGTTGGCAGAATCGGAATCAGGGGGCGAATCGAGAAATTCCTGATTCGCCCCAATTTGCCCAAATCGGTCCGATTCGGGCCGATTCACTGGATCCTGCCACCCAATGTCCTCACTACTGACCTTCTTCGGAGCCATCTGTGAGGAAAAAAATCCCCAAATCCATACGAAAAGGATGTAGATCTAAGGGGAAAATGGTTGCAAGTGAACACTTATCACTTGCAACACCATTTCCCATCAACATTTGTCTCATTCATCACCCAAAAGCAAAAAAAATGAAAGAAAGATGGTACCTTACCTTCAATGGGTGAAGAACAAGGTGATCTTGCCTCCAAACACCTTGTAATCCACGTAGACAGGCCCCACCTAAGTCTTGGAGTGGAGATCCAAGTGTTTCTTAAGGGAAATGGGGGAAACGAAGGGGAGGGAAGGGCTTCTGGCATGAAAATCCTGTGAATAGGTCAAATCAGGAGTATCAAGGATCGACTCTTCCCTCATAAACTCCGATTCGGCCCAACCAGGCCGATTCCCCCCGATTTGGCAAACCCTGATCTAAGGTGTGCCACCACATTTTTCTTACCTGAATGTGCTTTTACATTCTTAATGTGAGTCTAATATTTTAGGAGAATTTTAAAAAAAAAATTGAGAAAGAAGATGGCAAAATGAAAATCAAAGTTGATGACTTATTGTCTAGTTGTTGTCTATTTTCCTCCATTAATAAAACATCATATGTAGAAGTATCAAAGTCCTCTAACAATGATTATAGATATTATAAAAAAAAAAATGAGTTAAATACATATATACCCCTGACAACTACCATATTCTCACATATACGCCTAAAATTTTGACCTCATCAAATATACCCCCATATTTGATAAAAATGCATCAAATATATCCCTTTGGTTAACTGGTTGTCGCAATCTAAGAAATATTCAGTTAAAATATGAATGGAACTGCTAAGTGAATTCCACAACAAAGACAAAAATATCCTTACCAAAAAAATTTTGTGAGAGAAAGAGAGAGAGGGTGTGGCGATGGGGAGGAGATGTTAAATTGAGAGTAGGTCAGCCTTTTCTACCCCTTAACCAGCCATGTTCAATTGACGGAAGGGTATCTGTGGTATAATACATTCAAAATATGGGGTATATTTGATCAGGTGAAGATTTCAGTGGTATACATCATACTTCAATGTATTTCAGGGGTATTTATGTACTTATCTCTATATTTTTTCATAGCATCCAGACTTGTGGGTACATGAATTCCAGCTTCTAAACATCATCTCATTGGATAAAATTATCACTTCCCTATGAAAAAAAAACCATGTAGACTCTTTGAAGCATCTGTATCTCATGTAGGAAATGGAAGTCACAGTGATCCACCACTAACTGAGTTTAGCTTTTCCGAAGATGAAAACTACGAATATATAATCGCTCTTCAGATAGCATCCACAAGGATACTCCCCACAGAAGAAAATTGCAAAGTATAGGCACCACAGCTCATGTTTTATTGTACATATCTTTAAGATGTCCTTTTGCTTATTAGTTCTGTAGTTCATGAGTCTTGCAGCCTCTGCCACCAATGCAATCTAATGTATTGATATTGCTACATCTCACAGATAGCAACAACACTGAGGGAGTATACCTCAGAACTAGGGACTTCAGAGTCAGAATTTTCCATCATGCCACTCAAACACAATGTAGAAGACCCTTCCTTGATTGATTTCTGATCTTCAATAGTCATACATATCATCCCAAAGGAAAGTCATATAACACATCACGCAACACATTTAAGAGAAGAGATGTGCTTCTCAAAAGTTAAACAAGTACATGGCAGACATAATCATCGGTTTCTTCAATTGAACTCATTCTAGTATCTGAAATTTTGAAAGTAATCTGAACTTTTTTTTGACATAGACAAAGTAAGGCTAATGAATGTCCATAGGGAGAAAATTCTTTGTCTGCTAGTGTCCTATTTAGTCCCTTTGAATTTTTTTCAATTACTCATACTTACAAATACTTGTAAAATTCACAACAATATGATTGAAGAAAACATGTCCAAGGAAAGAAACCATATTAACAATCCACTACACCCAATCATACCTGTTCAGTTGTGTTGGTTTTTGAACCCCTTCACATAGTTAACTCCATGTTCATATCAGTTTCATAAAGGCTCATATGAGTTGGCAAACTGTTGGGATTTGTTTTAATTGACTCATTGACTGGCATTTCCTTTAAGAAAGATCACATATCTCTTCACTTCTGTTCAGACTCTTTAGACTGTAATAACTAGTTAGGAGGATCGCTCCCCGGTTGCATGAGCTTAAAATGCAAAACCAAAAAGGTAATTTTACACCCGCCAATTAGAGGACCTCTTCTTATCTAAATCTAAATCATGCAAAATGCCAGCACCACCTTGTGCTCTCATAAGGGCTGGCATTTGGTAGGCAAATAGACATGAGGTTATGCCAAATTGTTGGAACCTCCATACAGTGATGATATGGTGATGACATACAACAAATTTGTCTTCCACTAAAGATTATACAGAAGGCTCAAAGAATTCCTAAGAGACATCTGCAGTATGACAGAATAAATATTGTCGTTGCAACAGCATGTAGAACTCTTGTTCATGCATAGAATGGCATTTCAATTTTATAAGTTCAAGATGCATGAATATTTCCCTGAGAATTATCCGCATAAAAAAGCAAAGGGACAGCGGTTTATCCACTACCTTACGACTCTCAATAATAAAGCCCTAGTAAATGGAGTTAATAAATGAAATTATATTACAAAGTGAAATAAACAGACTTGAAAACCCGTGCTTCCCCCCGAAACTTCATAAGCCTCGACCTAGCCTTTAAAGACTTCCCTCCCCTGGAGACGCCAAAAAACGAAAAGAAACAGAGAAAGGCACAATCGTGTACATGCCTTGCCTTCTAAATGAATTGCAATCACATTCTGTCTTGGATGCCAAAAGGAATAATATATATGATTTCACAACATAAAGGGAGCAACAACGATGACCCACAAGAACAATTGTTAAACGTTGGACGGCGCAACGGAGGAGGGAGTAGATTAGAATATTAGATAGCCTCAAAACAAAGAGCCGCGAACAGAAAGTACCCACAGTCTCAGGTCGGGGCACTGGAAGCCGCTTCGCGCTAGGTAATGCTCCACCAACTCGTCGGGTATCTGCAAAACCCAGCAGCTCCGATCCATCGTTTAAAGAAACCACGAAACCGCACCGGGGGGGAAAAGAAATGGGAGAAGAAAAGAACAACATCTGCCGCAGCATCTCTTTTTTTGTACTCACAGTGGGAGTGTAATCCATGAGAGAAGCCAGGAATTCCGCCAGAGCGGCATCGTCGTCGTGCCTTGCTTCTCCCGCCGGCGACGGCATCTGCGGGTGCTGCTGTTGCTGTTGCTGCTGCTGGCTGAGATGGTAGTTCATCGTCGCCCAGCAGCTGCCGCTGCAGGGGGGAGAGAGAGAGAGAGAACTGACGAGGGCGCGTGGGGTTGCAGAGAGAGAGAGAGAGAGAGGATCTTGGATCGGGCGACCGAGGCGGGCACCGGTTTTAAAGAACACGGAGTTGAGATGCCGGTCCGTCTCCGGTCCCGTGCAGGGTAACCGGCCGGACCGGACCGGACCGGACCGAGTTGATCTGGGCCACCTCCTCGCCCTAGTTGGAATGTTTTAATTTTGGGGGAAATTTTTTAAATAACGGAGCAACTCAATTTTACGCCAAGTATGAACATGAACTATCCTTTGCTGCAAACCAGACACCTATGAATTTGACATGATGTGAGAAAATTAAAAAAAAAAGTATCAACCTCATGTTTATGTCTTTGATGTGGAATATACATTTTTCTGTCTCTGAGGTCTCAACTTCACCACCCATTCAGAACAGATTCATAAGGAGTTTCTAAATACAATATAACAGACTAAAATTTCAAATTTTAACTTGTCGTGAATGTGCCACAGTACGTATTACTCACTGTGGATTGGAGTTAAAATATTACTCTTCTCTAGAGCAAGAAAGTTCCAGATTAGATAGATGCTCTCGAAAGCACTTACAAAGCTCCAGAGAGTTCGAGAACTAGAAAGGTTCCAAAAATATCTTACAATGAATAATTTTTAAGAGAAATTAATTAGAAATCACTTACTGTAATAGAGAGATCTTTACTATAATTTGATTTAACGTATATTGTAATCAGAGATAATATTTACTGTAATGAGTTACAGCTCTATCAAGAACTAAAAAATAAATCAAATATAACTCTTAATTAATTTGTCCTAATTTTTTTTAACAAAAATAGAGCCATAACATAGGTATACGAAAGATAATGCTGAAGATTATGGACTACTAATATGAGTGCACCGACAAAATTCTTATTGCATGAGGATCGTATCGAAGTTAAAGACAGAGGCTAGAAAGGTGCTTGCAACACATTAAGTAAGGCTTCTAAAGTCTAATAAAGTTGATATTTAAAGATGGTGCAAGTGAAATTACACCAAATTTCATAATAACATAAGCCCTGTTCTGCCGGTAGCAATTCCACAAGTAGCAGATAATTTGCTAGAGCAAAATTAACATGGAATACTGCTCAACCAAAACTTTGTACTTAATGGGCTTTAACATCCTTTACATACATTAATGCAACGTTTTTAACAGTTGTATTATCTGATACTCGTATGAATCTCGTTAAAAGTTAGAGAAAACACGTCTAAAGCATGTATAACTAAGAAGCTGCCGTAAAAAAGTGAACACTTGCAAAAAAAAAAATCTTTTTCGAAAATGCAACATGGGTTCCATCCCAACGATTGTGCGAGCAACACTGACGATGTTGAGAAAGACTAAATAATGCTCGGCCG